>JAOPSE010000053.1:18260426-18701015 GCA_029449295.1 Zea luxurians
GCTCGCCATGGACCGGCACGTGCGAACTCACGCACGTCGCTGGATTTCTTGGCCACGACGCCCCTCACGCGCCCAGCTCCCTTCTTAGAGCCCCACTAGTGCCCCGCGCACACCCCTCACCTCATTTCGCGTAGCTTCGCCCTCTCTCGCGTTCTGCCCACGCTGCCAGCCGTCGCTGGAGACCCGCGCCCGCGTTCCCGACCATCCAGCTCGCCGGAGACCGCGCCAAGCCTCTCCGAGCTCCGCCCCGAGGTGAGACACCCGTCCCCGTGCCCAATTTCCCTTATTGCGCCCTGTGCTCGGCCAATTTTTCCTTCGCCGGTGCTCGGCCGCGGCGGTCCGCCGTGCTCACACGTTGGCCGGCCGATTTAGCCCGGTCTAGTTCCTCGGCGTAGGTCCCTGTGTCACCCCTGCCTCTGCTGAAGCTAGCCCAGGCCTTAGCGTGCCTTAAGTCCCCTCCCCGTGGCCAGAATGGCTCACCGGAGTTACTCCGGCCCCCCCGAGACCTTCTCACCGCCGTTCTCCTTCTCTGCCCATGGATTCATGGCCTCTTTTCCGCCATTGAGTTTGTCGTGGTGCCTCTCCCTCTTTGCCCAACTTCGACGACCCCGGAGCCACCCTAGCTCGCGCCAGCCTCAACTCCGGTGACCTCACCGCCATGGAGAGGAGCGGCGCCGCCCGCAGCCGTCTGTTTCCCCCTGGTTTGATCCCCTCCGTTGATTCAGATCGAATGCTCAGACCACGAATAACGCTTCGCGCACACGTGCCTGACGCCCTGGCCCGCCTGTCAGCGCCCAAGTCCTCTGGCGCTGGGCCCGCTCGGTCAGTGCGCCCTCCCCCTCTGCCGCTGACGCACCTGGCCCGCTTGTCAGTGCTCGCCCGCCCGCGCGCGCCCTTGGCCACAGATCTAATCTCAGCCGTTGGTTTTAGATCTGACGGTTAGATTCACCCGATACCCCTTCGTGTGGCTGTTTTATTAAAGAGACCCTCGGTTTATTGGAAATCAACCCGCCGTCCCTGGTTTTCACGCGCAGGCCCCTGTAATCTTGCAGATTGAACCCTAGACTTTAAATATTCACAGAATTAGCCCTAATTTCATATTTTGAAATTTCCAAACTTGTTTATTTCATAACTTTTGCATATGAACTCCAAATTTAGTGATTCAAATTGCAAAATGTTCATAGAATTATTCTCTGTTTAAATAAAATGGTTTCACTTACTGTATGCATACTCTAATTCTTAGGATTGAATATGAACTAGTGGAGATGTATTTTTATTTATTTAATAAAATAAATAAAAGGAGAACCTTAGAGATTTAAACATGTGTAAGCTTGTGAGACTAATAATGTGTATTACATGAAATCATCTCTGGTCTAAATTAAGGTCACATAAAATAAGTTGAACTATGTTTATGTACTTGTAAGTAACACTTAGGGGAATAGTAATCTATTTTCAAATAAAGTCGATATATGTTATAGTTTATGTTATACTTTGAATTCATTATCCCTTATGTAGTATTGTGTCTTTTTAAGAGGTGTTCCGATGTTTGTACATGTTTGGTGTGATGTTTATTTGTACTTTCCAAATGTATTGATGCATGCTCGCTTTATTTAGACAACGAGCAGTCCGAGGTTCCTGAGTGTGTAGTTGGAGACCTCCCTGAGTAGCACCTGGTGAAGTCAAGTGTCCTCTGACCTATTATATCCTACATACTTTATGATTCACTGTCCCGCATTACTTTATGAAACCTAAGGATTGACTAGTCTGTATTCACTTATCCTTGTTACCTTTTCGGGTTATCATGGTTAGCATTTTGCTATTGCCTTAACTTAAATCAATGAACATGATGTGAATATTTATGATACGATACTGTTATCCTGGTTATGTGAATGATTTTGTGATACCTTAGGGAACTCAGGCCTTTTCCTGAGTACCTCTCCGTAAGGACCTGTTCGTGGAGTGACCACCCGAGATAACAGTACAACCATGAGGGTGTAATGGAACGCCCTTAGCTGATTAATTAGATGAACCAGGGGGTGTAGTTGGCTTTGCCGGAGGGCCATCAATGGGGGCCGGGGCGTAGTGCTCGCTCTGCTAAGGTTGGGGTGCAGAGGTTCTTTCGATTTGGTTTTGTTAGTCACCCACCTTGGGGAGGTGTACTGCGTTTGTACGACTGGCGAAACCTAACGAGTAGCTATGCACCAGGGGAATCTTTGTAAAGGCTACGTAGTGTATCCCTGGCCATTCACCTTGGTAGTGAAGATCGGATCTGTACAACCTAGGCTGGAAAGGGATCATGACTTGTGGGTAAAGTGTACAACCTCTGTAGAGTGTTAAAACTGGTATATCAGCCGAGCTCACGGTTAAGAGCAACCTTGGGATCCTCTTTGATTATAAGAACTTTGGATACTTTATGATGATGATTAACAACGATGCTATAAAATCTGATCTTTGGTATTTCCTCATTTGAGGAAGTACTTTGGGTAATAACTGGGTTTATTACTAAACGTTGGCTCTACTAATAATAATAAATACTTCACTAACTTAAAAGCAACTGCTTGACCTCAACCCTATATACAGCTAGTCCACTTTAGCCAAATGGGACATTTACTGAGTACGTTGATGTGTACTCACCCTTGCTTTACACACCACCCCACCCCAGGTTGTCCCCACTGTACTCAGTACTCAGGAGGTGATGCTGACAACATGGAAGATTTTGAGGAGTTTCAGGACTACGATGAGTTCTAGTTCTTAGTGGCAAACCCCTAGTCAGCTGCCTGTGTAGGCTTAGCTTCTACGTTTCGTAATCTCGCACTTTGATAATTATGTTGAACAATGGTTATGTAATAGACTCTGCGGATGTCTTGGACATCTTGATGTAATAAAGTACCTTTCTGCTATTTATTTCGAGCATTGTGTGATGATGTCCAATTATGTAATCGCTGTGTACGTGAGTTTCTGATCCTGGCACGTACATGGTTCGCATTCGGTTTGCCTTCTAAAACCGGGTTGTGACAAGTGTACTGTTCTTTTGTATTAAATTTGTGGAATGTATGTTTGAACTCGTATAGATAATGGTCAGTTGGTGGAGTCCGAAGGAGTTGCAGGTGAAGACCCTGAGCTGCAGCTGGTTTGTGAAGGCAAGTGTCCCTTGACCCACCTATGTCCTACTCATTCTTATAATTCACTCCCTGCATTTACACAGTTTATACCTAAGGATTGACTAGCTTTTGTTTATCTTGTCCTTGTTTACCTATTTAGGTTAGGTTATTTTGGTTTAGCCATATGCTAGTGCTTCACATTAATCAATGAACATGATGAGATTATCTATGATATGTTGTTTTCCCTTTTGATTATGATGATGGTACTGTGACATTTAAGGGGACTCGAGTTGTTTCTCGAGTGTCTCTCCATAAGGACTGGTTTCGTTGGATGACCACCTGGGAAAACAGTGCAACCATGAGGGTGGAATGGGACGCCCTTAGCTGAATAATTAGAGGAACTGGGGTGTAGTTCGCTTCGCCGTTGTGCCATCAATGGGGCTCGGTGTATACGGCTCGCTCTGCCAAGGGTGGATTGCCCCTTGGGGAGGAGTGCGGTACATTTAGGAAACCTAACGGGCGGCTACAGCCTTAGGGAATCTTTGTAAAGGCTACATAGTGAAACCCTTGCTTTACACACCAACCCCCCAGGTTGTCCGTGTTGCAACCACTGCTCAGGAGAAGATGAAGTCGTGGAGGAAGACTTCTAGGGGTTTCAAGAGTACGATGAGTTCTTGTAACACCATGAATTTGGGGGTATAAAATTTCTTTCTTATGATCACCCAAATTCAGGTGTTACTCTTCTCTATCTCACTCTAGTTTCTCTCTCTCTAGTTTTCTCTCTCCTTTTCTTTTAATTAGAGTTAGTTGTATTAGTGAAAAATTATTTAATTTATTTTGCCCAAAACATATGAGTCATGAATGTTGCATCATATTGAGCCTAAATATTCTTTGAATTGTTGCACATATTTGATTTGGTTTATATTGAAACTTGATTTGAATTTGAATTGAAAATCCTAGAGAAAATAAATAGAAAAGGCAATAGAAATTGCAGGAAAAAGGAAAAGGCCATTTCGGCCCAAGCCAGCCCAATAAGCCTTGCCCACGCGCGCGCGCCCCCTAAGCCTAACATGTGGGGCCCGCCTGTCGGCGCAACCCTAAGCGCGCTCACCCCCCTCTCTCTCTCTCATTTCACCGTGGGGCCGAGCTGTCGGCGCCATTCCTTTCCCCGCGCTTGCTCTCTCTCTCTGTCCCGCCGTCCCCACCTGTCAGCCGTCTCTAACCTCTCGCCCACGATCTCCCCGCCGTGGACGCGCCCACGACCGCACGTTCTCCGGCCACGTCCTCACGCCCGTGCCCCTTTTGAGCCCCACGCCCTGCGCACCCACCTCCCCTCGCTCATTTGTGCCCTCTACCAAACCCTCTCGCCCTATCTCTTGCTCTGCCCATGCGAGCAGAGAGCTCTGCCACCGCCCGCTGTCGACTGCTGCCCGTTCTGCGGTCACCGTCGCGTCTGTGCACCGTCCCGTGCCACGGTGAGTTCCGCCTCGCCGTCAACTGCTCGGGACACCCTTCGGTGTGCCCCTTCCCTCCTTGGTTCAGCTAGCCTGCGCTCACTGGAGTGATTCTTGCGCAGCCGGAGCTCCGCCACCGTCGCCCCTTCGCGTCCCACCGCCACCGCCGTTGCCCCATGACTCCAGCACTTCCCCTCGAAGTGAGCAACCTGCCTGCACCCCTAATTTCCTGTGTACTGCCCTGTTGTTCGTGCGATAGCTCACCAGAGCAATCCCGCACCGCCGTTAGCCCACCTTGTCGTGTGCAGCACCCTCTAGTGCTCCTGCGCCGGCATGGTGCCCTTGGCTGAGTTCGCCAGGTCGACCTAAACACGCCTAAACCATCCTAAGCCTCTGGAGCCCTGCCGTGGCCAGCCTCCTCGTCTCCGGCGAGCTCCCGCCGTGGGACCGAGCGGCGCCACCGTGCCTAGGTCCGCCCCTCTGCCGTTAGATCTCTGGCGTCCGTCCGAGATCGGGTGGTTTAGATGTAACTAGAGCGGATCTGATCGTAGCCCTCCGGTCTAGATCCAACCGTCTCTCTCTCTTCCCCCTCACCCGCGTCTCTGTCCCTGGGCCCGGCTGGTCGACCCGCCCTGGCTCGCTGACACCCTAGCCCCACCTGTCAGCCGCGTCCACGCGCCCGTACGATCTAATCTGAGCCGCTGATCTCTGATCTGATGGCTGAGATTACCTCGTACCCCTTCGCGTGTGAGTTTTGAAAGGGAAATAGGGTCAAACCTTTTCCTAAATGATTTTGGTGGTTGAATTGCCCAACACAAATAATTGGACTAACTAGTTTGCTCTAGAATATACATTCTACAGATGCTAAAGGTTCAACACAAACCAATAAAAAGATCAAGTTAGGGTTCAAAAAGAAAGGAGCAAAAGAAACCGAAGGCTGCCCTAGTCTGGCGCACCGGATTGTCCGGTGTGCCACCGGACAGTGTCCGGTGCACCAGGGACTGTACAGTCTAAACTCCTCAGCTTCGGGTTTCTCCAGGCGCACTCCGCTATAACTCACCGGACTGTCCGGTGTGCCACCGGACTGTCTGGTGCACCAAGCGGAGCAACGGCTATCAGCGCAACGGTCGACTGCATAGTGCCCTGACAGAGCTACAGTTCATAGCAGAAGTCAGAGCAGGCGCAGAAGACGCCGGACAGTGAACAGTGGTAGTCTGGTGCGGCATCAAACTGTCCGGTGCCCCAAGAAGTCAGAGCTCTAATGGTCGAAACAGTCAGAACCCTAGCGGTTGGGTGACGTGGCTGGCGCACCGAACATTGTCTAGTGGTGCACCGAACTGTCCGGTGCGCCCATCGACAGCAGCCTGCCCCAACGGTTGAATTGGGGGTTGGGGGCTATAAATACCCCACAACCACCACCACTCCAACCATCCAAGCATTCACAATAGTGCATTCAATACAAGAGCAAAGTTCAACACTCCAAGACACAAATCAAAGCCTTTGATCCAATCAAAGTCCCTAACTTCAATTCTAGTGCTCTAGGACTTGAGAGAGGATCGCTTGTGTTTTCTTGTTGCTCTTGTTGCTTGGTTGGCTTTCTTCTTCCTCATTCTTGTTCCCAAGACACTTGTAATCAAAGTAAGAGACACCAAGTTGTGGTGGTCCTTGTAGGGGTCTAAGTGACCCGTTTGATTAAGGAGAAAGCTCACTCGGTCTAGGTGACCATTTGAGAGAGGGAAAGGGTTGAAAGAGACCCGGTCTTTGTGACCACCTCAACGGAGAGTAGGTTCTCAAGAACTGAACCTCGGTAAAACAAATCACCGTGTCATCCACTTCATTTCCTTGTGATTTATTTTTGCCCTCTCTTTCGGACTCACATTTATTTCTAACGCTAACCCCGGCTTGTAGTTATGTTTAAAGTTGTAAATTTCAGATTCCACCTATTCACCCCCCCTCTAGGCGACTTTCAATTGGTATCAAAGCATGGTGCTTCATTAAGAATTTAACAACTCGAAGTGATGTTGGGAGATCACGCCAAGAGGGAGATCGTGACCGGCGAGAAGTCCACAAGCCACGGGAAGGCTCCATCAAGGGAGTCGGGCAACAAGCTAAAGGAGGGATCACCTCCTCACAAGTCACATCGGAGTGGCGACAAGAAAAGGAAGATGAAGAAGGTGGTCTACTACGAGACCGACTCTTCGTCGCCATCCACCTCCGGCTCCTACGCACCGTCCGTCACTTCTAAGCGCCATGAGCGCAAGAAGTATAGTAAGATACCACTTCGTTATCCTTGTATTTCTAGACACACTCCTTTACTTTCCGTCCCACTAGGCAAATCACCGATTTTTTATGGTGATGATTATTGTATGTGGAGTGATAAAATGAGGCATCACCTAACCTCACTCCACGCTAGCATATGGGACATTGTTGAGTTTGGAGTGCAGGTACCATCGCCGGGGGACAAAGGCTACGACTCAGACGAAGTTGCCCAAATCAAGCACTTTGATTCCCAAGCAACTACTATACTCCTCGCCTCTCTATGTCGAGAGGAGTATAATAAGGTGCAAGGGTTGAAAAGTGCTAAGGAGATTTGGGACGTACTAAAGACTGCACACGAGGGAGATGAGGTGACCAAGATCACCAAGCGGGAGACGATCGAGGGGGAGCTCGGTCGGTTCATCCTCAACTAAGGAGAGGAGCCACAAGCCATGTACAACCAGCTCAAAACCTTGGTGAACCAAGTGCACAAGCTCGGGAGCACAAAGTGGGATGACCATGAAATGATCAAGGTTATTCTTAGATCACTTGTCTTTCATAATCCCACTCAAGTTCAATTAATTTGTGGTGATCCTCGATATAAGTTAATGTCTCCCGAGGAAGTTATAGGAAAGTTTGTGAGCTTTGAATTGATGATCAAAGGCTCCAAACAAATTATCAACTTGGAGCAAGGTGACACCTCCACACCCGAGCTGCAACCCGTCGCATTCAAGGTGACGGAGGAAGAAAAGAAGGATCCTACACCAAGTTGGATCCCCATCGACGCCTCCAAGCTTGACAATGAGGAGATGGCGCTCATCATCAAGAGCTTCCGCCAAATCCTCAAACAAAGGAAGGGGAAGGACTACAAGCCCCGTTCCAAAAGGGTGTGCTACAAGTGTGGTAAGCCCAGTCATTTCATTGCAAAATGTCCTATGTCTAGTGATAGTGATAGGGGCGACGACAAGAAGGGAAAGAGGAAGGAGAAGAAGAAATATTACAAGAAGAAGGGTGGTGATGCCCACGTGTGTTGGGAATGGGACTCCGATGTGAGCTCTACAGACTCCTCCCTCGACAAGGACGCCGCCAACATCGCCGTCAACAAGGGCCTCCTCTTCCCCAACGTCGACCACGAGTGCATCATGGCAAAGGACGGCAAAAAGAAGAAGGTAAAATCTAGAGCCTCCACTAAATATACAACATCTAGTGATGAGGGTAGCTCTAGTGATGATGAAGATGATTTGCTTACACTTTTTGCCAATCTTAACATGCAACAAAAGAGAAATTAAATGAATTGATAGGTGTTATTCATGAGAAGGATGAACTCTTGGATAGCCAAGAGGCATTCCTCATGAAGGAAAATAAAAAGCATGTTAAGGTGAAGAATGCCTATGCTCAGGAAGTAGAAAAATGTGAAAATTTGTCTAATGAGCTTAGGATTTGCCATGATTCAATTTCCAACCTTAAAATTGAGAATGCCAATTTATTTGCTAAGGTTGAGAAGTTAAATGCTTGTGATGATTCAATTGCCAATCTTAGAAATGATAATGCTAGTTTAATTGCTAAGATTGATAAATTGAATGTTACACTTTCTAGCCTTAGAGATGAAAATGCTAGATTAATTTTTGAGGCTAAAGATTTGAATGTTTGCAATGACGTCATTTCCAATCTTAGAAATGAAAATGCCATGTTACATGCTAAGATTGATGAATTAAATATTTGCAAACCCTCTACATCTACTGTCGATCATGTTTCTAGTTGTACTAGATGTAGAGATATTAATGTTAATGCTATCCATGATCACCTAGCTTTAATTAAATAACAAAATGATCACATAGCTCAACTTAGTGCTAAAATTAATGAGCATGAGATGAAGATGAAAAATTTAAATTTGCTAGGAGCATGCTCTATAGTGGGAGACGCCATGGTATTAAGGATGGCATTGGTTTCCAACAGGGAGGCAATGTCAAGCTTATTGCCCCTAAGTAATTGTCCAACTTTGTTAAGGGCAAGGCTCCCATGGTTCAGGATAACGAAGGTTACATTTTATATCCTGCTGGTTATCCCGAGCACAAAATTAGGAGAATTCATTCTAGGAAGTCTCATTCTGGTCCTCATCATGCTTTTATGTATAAGAATGAGACATCTAGCTCTAGGCAATCAACCCATGTTAAATTGCCTAAAAAGAAAACTCCTACTGCATCAAATGAGCCTATTGTTTCATTTAAGACTTTTGATGCTTCTTATGTGCTGACTAACAAATCAGGCAAAGTAGTTGCCAAATATGTTGGGGCCAAACACAAGGGGTCAAAGACTTGTGTTTGGGTACCCAAGGTGCTTGTTTCTAACGTCAAAGGACCCAAGACTGTTTGGGTACCTAAGAACAAGGCCTAAATTGTTTTGCAGGTTTATGCATCCAGGGGCTCAAGTTGGATCATTGAGAGCGGGTGCACAAACCACATGACAGGGGAGAAAAGAATGTTCTCCTCCTATGAGAAAAACAAAGATCCCCAAAGAACTATCACATTCGAGGATGGAAATCAAGGTTTGGTCAAAGGACTTGGTAAAATTGCTATATCACCTTACCATTCTATTTCGAATGTTTTTCTTGTAGATTCTTTAGATTACAATTTGCTTTCTGTATCTCAATTATGCAAAATAGGTTACAACTGTCTTTTTAGTGATACTGATGTCACTGTCTTTAGAAGAAGTGATGATTCAGTAGTATTTAAGGGAGTGTTGGAGGGTCAGCTATACTTAGTTGATTTTAATAGAGCTGAACTTGACACTTGCTTAATTGCTAAGACTAATATGGGTTGGCTCTGGCATCGCCGACTAGCCCATGTTGGAATGAAGAATCTTCACAAGCTTCTAAAGGGAGAGCACATTTTAGGACTAACCAATGTTCATTTTGAGAAAGACAGGGTTTGTAGCGCATGTCAAGCAGAGAAGCAAGTTGGTGCCCACCATCCACACAAGAACATCATGACGACTGACAGGCCGCTTGAGCTACTCCACATGGATCTATTCGGCCCGATAGCTTACATAAGCATCGACGGGAGTAAATACTATCTAGTTATTGTGGATGATTATTCTCGCTTCACTTGGGTGTTCTTTTTGCAGGAAAAATCACAAACCCAAGAGACCTTAAAGGGATTATTGAGACGGGCTCAATGAGTTCGGTTTAAGGATCAAGAAAATAAGAAGCGACAATGGGACGGAGTTCAAGAATTCACAAATTGAAGGCTTCCTTGAGGAGGGCATCAAGCATAAGTTCTCTTCTCCCTACACACCTCAGCAAAATGGTGTAGTGGAGAGGAAGAATAGAACTCTATTGGACATGGCAAGGACCATTCTTGATGAGTACAAGACACCGGACCGGTTTTGGGCCGAGGCGATTAACACCGCCTGCTACTCCATCAATCGGCTCTACCTACACCGAATCCGCAAGAAAACATCATATGAACTCCTCACCGGTAAAAAGCCCAATGTTTCATATTTTAGAGTCTTTGGTAGCAAATGTTTTATTCTTATTAAAAGAGGTAGAAAATACAAATTTGCTCCTAAGGCTGTAGAAGGCTTTTTACTAGGATATGACTCAAAAACAAGGGCATATAGAGTCTTTAACAAGTCCACTGGACTAGTTGAAGTTTCTTGTGACATTGTGTTTGATGAGACTAACGGCTCTCAAGTAGAGTAAGTTGATCTTGATGAGCTAGATGATGAAGAGGCTCCATGCGTCGCACTAAGGAACATGTCCATTAGGGATGTGTGTCCTAAAGAATCTGAGGAGCCAACCCAAGCACAAGGTCAACCGTCATCTTCCATTCAAGCATCTCCACCAACCCAAGATGAGGAACAGGCTCAGGGTGATGAAGAAGAAGATCAAGAAGATGAGCCACCTCAAAAAGAGGGCAATGATCAAGGGGGAGATGAAGAAAATCAAGACAAGGAAGATGATCAAGAAGTACAGGGTCAAAGACCGCCACACCCAAGAGACCACCAGGCGATTCAAAGAGATCACACCGTGAACACCATCCTCGGTGATATTCATAAGGGGGTAACCACTCGAGTCACTCATTTTTGTAAACATTACTCTTTTGTGTCTTCTATTGAGCCTTACAGGATTGAGGACGCACTAAGAGATTCGGATTGGGTGCTGGCAATGCAAGAGGAGCTCAACAACTTCATGAGGAATGAGGTATGGCATTTGGTTCCACGTCCTAATCAAAATGTTGTAGGTACCAAGTGGGTATTCCGTAACAAGCAAGATGAGCATGGTGTGGTGATAAGAAACAAAGCCCGACTTGTGGCCAAGGGTTATTCACAAGTCGAAGGTTTGGATTTTGATGAAACTTATGCACCCGTAGCTAGGCTTGAGTCAATTCGCATATTACTTGCCTATGCTACTTACCATGGCTTCAAGCTTTATCAAATGGACGTGAAGAGTGCCTTCCTTAATGGACCAATCAAGGAAGAGGTCTATGTTGAGCAACCTCCCGGCTTTGAAGATAGTGAGTACCCTAACCATGTGTATAAACACTCTAAGGCACTTTATGGGCTCAAGCAAGCCCCAAGAGCATGGTATGAATGCCTAAGAGATTTCCTTATCACTAATGGCTTCAAAGTCGGAAAAGCCGATCCTACTCTCTTTACTAAAACTATTGCAAATGATTTGTTCGTATGTCAAATTTATGTTGATGATATCATATTTGGGTCTACTAAAAAATCTACTTGTGAAGAGTTTAGTAGGATCATGATTCAAAAATTCGAGATGTCTATGATGGGGGAGTTGAAGTATTTCTTAGGATTTCAAGTCAAGCAACTCCAAGAGGGCACCTTCATCAGCCAAACAAAATATACTCAAGATATTCTTACAAAGTTTGGAATGAAGGATGCCAAACCCATCAAGACACCCATGGGAACCAAAGGGCATCTCGACCTCGACACGGGAGGTAAATCCGTAGATCAAAAGGTATACCGGTCGATGATAGGATCTTTACTCTATTTATGTGCATCTCGACCGGATATTATGCTTTCCATATGCATGTGTGCAAGGTTCCAAGCCGATCCTAAGGAAGTTCACCTTAGGACCGTGAAAAGAATCATGAGATATTTAGTTTACACTCCTAAGTTTGGGCTTTGGTACCAAAGGGGATCAACTTTTGATTTGATAGGATATTCTGATGCCGATTGGACAGGGTGTAAAATTGATAGGAAGAGCACATCAGGGACTTGTCAGCTTCTGGAAAGATCTCTGGTGTCTTGGGCTTCAAAGAAACAAAATTCAGTAGCCCTATCAACCATCGAAGCCGAGTATATTGCCACAGGCCATTGTTGCGCGCAATTGCTTTGGATGAGGCAAACACTCAGGGACTATGGCTACAAATTGAGCAAAGTTGCTCTCCTATGTGACAATGAGAGTGCTGTTCACATAGCAGAAAATCCCGTTGACCACAGCCGCACTAAGCACATAGACATTCGACATCACTTTCTGAGAGATCATCAACAAAGGGGGATATCGAGATAGCCTATATTAACACCAAAAATCAATTAGCTGATATCTTTACCAAGCCTTTAGATGAGAAAACCTTTTGCAAACTTAGGAATGAGCTAAATATACTTGATTCTCAGAATTTTGATTGAAACATTGCACACATTGCTCATTTATATACCTTTGATCATATCTCTTTCTTTTGCTATGACTAATGTGTTTTTCAAGTATGTCCTTAAGCTAGTCATAGATTGAAAGGGAAATGGAGTACTCGACGAAGAGAAGGCTTCCACTCCACTCTATCGGTATCATCCTTTGTCGCTACTCCACATCACTCTTCGATTGGTATAATCTTTTCACTCATACTTACTTGTACCAATGGGGGAGAAAGTAAAGGGCTCTCAAATGTCTCCGTTTTTGGCGATTAATGCCAAAGGGGGAGAGAGTATTAGCCCAAAGCAAAAGGACTGCACCACCACCGAATTTTAAAATAAAGTTTTCAAATTGATATCTAAACATGTATTCAAAAAGGGGAGAGTATTAGTATTTTTCAAAAATTGGTAAAACCCTCTTGAACACTAAGGGGAGAATTTCATTCAGGGGGAGTTTTGTTTAGTCAAAGGAAAAGCATTTGAAACAGGGGGATAAATTTCATAGCATTTGAAATAGGGCACCTTCATCAGCCAAACAAAATATAATCAAGATATTCTTACAAAGTTTGGAATGAAGGATGCCAAACCCATCAAGACACCCATGGGAACCAAAGGGCATCTCAACCTCGACACGGGAGGTAAATCCGTAGATCAAAAGGTATACCGGTCGATGATAGGATCTTTACTCTATTTATGTGCATCTCGACCGGATATTATGCTTTCCATATGCATGTGTGCAAGGTTCCAAGCCGATCCTAAGGAAGTTCACCTTAGGGCCGTGAAAAGAATCATGAGATATTTAGTTTACACTCCTAAGTTTGGGCTTTGGTACCCCAGGGGATCAACTTTTGATTTGATAGGATATTCCGATGCTGATTGGACATGGTGTAAAATTGATAGGAAGAGCACATCAGGGACTTGTCAGTTTATAGAAAGATCTCTGGTGTCTTGGGCTTCAAAGAAACAAAATTCAGTAGCCCTATCAACCACCGAAGCCGAGTATATTGCCATAGGCTATTGTTGCGCGCAATTGCTTTGGATGAGGCAAACCCTCAGGGACTATGGCTACAAATTGAGCAAATTTGCTCTCCTATGTGACAATGAGAGTGCTATTCGCATAGCAGAAAATCCCGTTGACCACAGCCGCACTAAGCACATAGACATTCGGCATCACTTTCTGAGAGATCATCAACAAAGGGGGGATATCGAGATAGCCTATATTAACACCAAAAATCAATTAGCCAATATCTTTACCAAGCCTTTAGATGAGAAAACCTTTTGCAAACTTAGGAATGAGCTAAATATACTTGATTCTCAGAATTTTGATTTGAACATTGCACACATTGCTCATTTATATACCTTTGATCATATCTCTTTCTTTTGCTATGACTAATGTGTTTTTCAAGTATTTCCTTAAGCTAGTCATAGATTGAAAGGGAAATGGAGTACTCGACGAAGAGAAGGCTTCCACTCCACTCTATCGGTATCATCCTTTGTCGCTACTCCACATCACTCTTCAATTGGTATAATCTTTTCACTCATACTTACTTGTACCAATGGGGGAGAAAGTAAAGGGCTCTCAAATGTCTTCGTTTTTGGCGATTAATGCCAAAGGGGGAGAGAGTATTAGCCCAAAGCAAAAGGACCGCACCACCACCGAATTTTAAAATAAAGTTTTCAAATTGATATCTAAACTTGTGTTCAAAAAGGGGAGAGTATTAGTATTTTTCAAAAATTGGTAAAACCCTCTTGAACACTAAGGGGAGAATTTCATTCAGGGTGAGTTTTGTTTAGTCAAAGGAAAAGCATTTGAAACAGGGGGAGAAATTTCAAATCATGAAAATGCTTCTTACAATCTTATTCATATACATTTGACTATTTGCAAAAAGGTTTTGAAAAGACTTTTCCAAAAAGAATTTGCAAAAACAAAACAAGTGGTGCGATCGTGGTCCGAAATGTTAAATAAAAAGAAAGCAACCATGCATATCCATTGAAATTATTAAATTGGTTTAACTCCAAGGAACTTATGCACTTACATTATGCAAACTAGTTCAATTCTGCACTTATATATTTGCTTTGGTTTCTGTTGGCATCAATCACCAAAAAGGGGGAGATTGAAAGGGAAATAGGGTCAAACCTTTTCCTAAATGATTTTGGTGGTTGAATTGCCCAACACAAATAATTGGACTAACTAGTTTGCTCTAGAATATACATTCTACAGGTGCTAAAGGTTCAACACAAACGAATAAAAAGATCAAGTTAGGGTTCAAAAACAAAGGAGCAAAAGAAACCGAAGGCTGCCCTGGTCTGGCGGACCGGACTGTCCGGTGTGCCACCGGACAGTGTCCGGTGCACCAGGGACCGTACAGTCTAAACTCCTCAGCTTCGGGTTTCTCCAGGCGCACTCCGCTATAACTCACCAGACTGTCTGGTGCATCAAGCGGAGCAACGGCTATCAGCGCAACGGTCGACTGCACAGTGCCCTGATAGAGCTACAGTTCACGGCAGAAGTCAGAGCAGGCGCAGAAGACGCACCGGACAGTGAACAGTGGCAGTCCAGTGCGGCACCGGACTGTCCGATGCCCCAAGAAGTCAGAGCTCCAATGGTCGAAACCGTCAGAACCCTAACGGTTGGGTGACGTGGCTGGTGCACCGGACTGTCCGGTGCGCCCATCGACAGCAGCCTGCCCCAACAGTTGAATTGGTGGTTGGGGGCTATAAATACCCCACAACCACCACCACTCCAACCATCCAAGCATTCACAACAGTGCATTCAATACAAGAGCAAAGTTCAACACTCCAGGACACAAATCAAAGCCTCCGATCCAATCAAAGTCCCTAACTTCAATTCTAGTGCTCTAGGACTTGAGAGAGGATTGCTTGTGTTTTCTTGTTGCTCTTATTGCTTGGTTGGCTTTCTTCTTCCTCATTCTTGTTCTCAAGACACTTGTAATCAAAGCAAGAGACACCAAGTTATGGTGGTCCTTGTAGGGGTCTAAGTGACCCGTTTGATTAAGGAGAAAGCTCACTCGGTCTAGGTGACCGTTTGAGAGAGGGAAAGGGTTGAAAGAGACCCGATCTTTGTGACCACCTCAATGGGGAGTAGGTTCTCAAGAATCGAACCTCGGTAAAACAAATCACCATGTCATCCGCTTCATTTCCTTGTGATTTGTTTTCGCCCTCTCTTTCGGACTCGCATTTATTTCTAATGCTAACCCTGGCTTGTAGTTGTGTTTAAAGTTGTAACTTTCAGATTCCGCCTATTCACCCCCCCCTCTAGGCGACTTTCAAGTTTTGCTTAAGAACCCGCTGGTTTTAGGAAATCAACCCGCCGTCCTCTGTTTTAGCGCATAGGTCCCTGGTTTCTTTTGAGTAGCCCCCTGGACTTTTATTTAATCACAGATTTAGCCCTAATTTCATATTTCAAACTTTAAAACTTGTTTATTTCATATATTTTCATATGAACTCCAAATTTAGTGGTTCAAATTGCAAAATGTTCACAAGATTATTCTATGTTCAAATAAAATATGACCAACTGTAATCTGTATCCTTTATTTTTTACACTTAGAATATAGGATTAATGTATATGTTATTTATTTATTTAATGAAATAAATAAAAGGAGAATCCTAGGAGTTAAATTATATTTAAACTTGTGAGATTAGTTTTATGCATGACATGGATTCATTGTTGGTTTAACCTTTAGGTCTTAATGACATAAATAGAATTAGGTATGTAATTATGGATAACACTTAAAGGATAATCAAATTCCTAAATAAGAGTAGTTCAGCTGATAATTTAATCTTTTCCTGTTTAATTACTACTTAACCTTTTTGAACTATGTTCCAGACACTTAGGGAGTAATCAACCCCCCTCAATTAGGATTAGTCCATTTTATAACTTGATCTCATTCCCCTGTACTTAATACTATACATTTTTGAGTTGTGTGCCATTGTTTATACATGTGTGATGTGATGTTCATTTTTACCTTCCAAATGTATTGAATGTATGCTCGCTTTATTTAGACAACGAGCAGCCTGTAGTTCCTAAGTGTGTTGCCGAAGATCCCTTTGAGCAACAACCTGATGAAGGCAAGTGTCCTCAGACCTATCTTGTCCTATTTTACTTTATAATTCACTGTCCCACATTACATTATTGAAACTTAAGGATTGACTAGTCTGTATTTACCTTACCCTTGTTTACCTTTTTGGGTTAATCGTGGTTAGCTTATGCTACTGCTTTTAACTTAATCAATGAATATGATGTGATAATTTATGATACGATGATGTTATCTCGATGAGGTTCTTGTGATTACTTTAGGGGCTCAGGCTGTTTCCTGAGTACCTCTCCGTAAGGTCCTATTTGGGGAGTGACAACCCGGGATAATAGTGCAACCATGAGGGTGGAATGGGACGCCCTTAGCTAATTAATTAGAGGAACCAGAGGAGTAGTTGGCTTCGCCATAGGGTCGTCAATGGGGTTCGGGCACAATACTTGCTCTGTCGAGGCTGGTTGCAGAGGTTCTTTGATTCAGTTTTTGTTAGTCACCCTTCCTTTGGGGAGATGTACTGTGTTTATCAAACTAGAGAAACCTAACGGGCGACTATGTCCTCTAGGGAATCTTTGTAAAGGCTACGTAGTGAGACCCTGCTAGGTCACCTTGGTAGTGATCAATGGGGAGGCTAGAACCCGGGCAGAATGGGAATCATGACTTGTGGGTAAAGTGTGCGATCTCTACAGAGTGTTAGAAACTGGTATATCAGCCATGCTCACGGTTACGAGCAGCCTTGGGATCCTCTTCGATTAGAAGAACATTGGTTACTTTTATGATGATGATTAGCAATGGTGGTTATAATTTTGATCCTTGATATTTACTCTTGGAGGGAGTACCTCTGGGTAATAACTGGTTTATTACTAAAACTTGGGTCTACTTTAAGTAATAAAACTTGACCAACTAAAAGCAACTGCTTAACCTTAACTCCACATACAGCTAGTCCACCTTAGCCAAACGGGACATTTGCTGAGTACATTGATGTGTACTCACCCTTGCTTTGCAAACCACCCCCACCCTAGGTTGTCCCCATTGTACTTAGTGCTCAGGAGGTGAAGCTAGCAACATGGAGGACTTTGAGGAGTTCTAGGACTATGACGAGTTCTATTTTACTTTAGTGACAAAGCCCCAGTCAGCTGCCTATGTAGGCTTACATTCTACGTTTCGTTACTCCGCACTTTGATGTTACTGTTAAACACTATGGATATGTATTAGACTCTGTGGATGTCTCAGACATCTTGATGTAATTAAGTACCTTTCTGCTATTTAATTCAAGCATTGTGTGATGATGACCAATTATGTAATCGCTGTGTACGTGAGTTCTGATCCTGGCACGTACATGGTTCGCATTCGGTTTACCTTCCAAAACTGGGTGCGACAGTTCTAGGTGTGGGTTAGCGGCAAACCCCCAGTCGGCTGCTTGTGAAGGCCGTGTTTATCTACGTTTCTTTTCCACACTTTGAGAAAAACTGTTAATGACTATGTGGATGTCTCGGACATCATGATGTAATCGACTATTATACCTTCTTTTATGTTATTATTTGAGCACTGTGTGATGATGTCCAGTTATGTAACTGATGTGTACATGAATTGCTGATCCTGGCACGTACATGGTTCGCATTCGGTTTGCCTTCTAAAACCGGGTGTGACGTAGGTGGTATCAAAGCCATGCTGACTGTAGGACCGCTAACCTAGAGTAGAATGGTCGTTCTAAGGATTATAGACCCCTATTATCACCTTGACTATGGTAACCCTTCAAAAGTTGGTCATATCGACCAAACCTATGTTCTACTATATATATTATACCTTACTGAAAAATTTGTTTTATTCTAATTCCTATTTCTTTTTATGGTTTACTTGCTGGTCATATTAGCTCTGTTCTCACTCTTATGCTTACGGTGTCTTTTGTAGATGGCTCGTCTTAGACACACTGCACAGAAGTCAGTCATTCCTTTCTTGCCTTCTCGTCTCGTGGAGCGTCCGCTTCGTCGTCCAGTGACTGGTCAGTCTAGCCACTTGGAGAGGCTGCACCACCACCTGCACGAGGAGCAGGAGTGTCGACGACAGGAGTTGGAGCAGTAGGGCTCTTCTTCCTCGCTTGAGCAGGAGATAGAGTCTGTGAGGAGCTTGCTCTCCTGTGCCCCCGCTGGAGGCGCCCTCTGCACCACCACTGGGCATCCCAGCCGCTAGAGTAGCTACTAGAGGAGACCTCGATGAAGGAGGTGACGACAGCAGCTCGAGCCACAGCACCGACCTTTCAGAGGAGCAGGAGCCGGAGGGATGGGTTGCTCGACCCCATCACTCGTGACGTCGCTCGTGGGTGTCACTTCCACGATGCGCTCGATGCCTTGCTACGCCAGGCACTTGACCGGTGTACCTAGTCTATCGAGTATCGATGTGTTGTCTTCTAGCATAGTCACGGGGTTTACCCGGACCACTGGGAGGCGACTTGCTTGGTGCGCCGTCCGGAGAATAGTCTCCAGGGTGCAGAGGTCTGCTCGGAGCATTATTCTATCTCTGAGCGGGACTCAGCTGAGGCGGCCATGCAAGATGCCGCACGGCGTGCGCTTTCGCACTACTACTCAGTGCTCAGTGGGGTGGCCGATGGTCTTAACCTAAGGTATTACCCCCGCCGTTCATCTGGCAGCACAGGAGGCGTGGTTGTCTCACCCGTTGGTGAGGGACAATCCTAGGTTGAGCAGCACAGTCAACCTAGCCATCATGCTAAACACGGAGCTAGACCATGCCTTAGATGAGCTGAGTGGGGCTCGTGCTGAGAATCGCCCAGTTACGGGCTAAGCGCGCGGAGCGCCGTCATCTAGTGGATGGTTCCCCCACCCCCGTCGGGACTCAGCACCCGTACCGCTCACCTCAGCGTGGACACCATGCTTATGGTAATCCCGACTGCAGGACCAGGATAAATTTAGAACCATAGATCGTTAGCGTCAGATATTGTAATTAATGCTTAAAAATAGAAGTTATAGTCTTAGCATTAGTCTTACTCTCAGTTAGTTTTAGTCAGATCCTATGTTTTTTATGTTTGTCATGATGAACAATGATGGATTTGGATCTTTGTAATGACTGTCGCCAGAGTGTGGGTATCCCCTGCGCTTTGGTCTACTTGTTAATATTAATAAAATTAGTTATCTAGTTGGGAAGCCCTTTTATTCTACTTTCCTCTTTATCTGGGAAGCTGTGCTTGCCTGTGTTGGGAGTCAGTGAAGATGCTCACCTGTTTAGTGTTGTGGAAGAATTCTATACTCTTTTCTTATGCTGCAAGTTTGCAAGATCAGTTCTGATGTGTGATTGCATTCTGCAGATGTCAGACAACAGGCGTAGAGGAGGAAGGCGTGCTCAGTAGGAGCAGGCAGCACCGCAAGATGAGGCACCCCAGCAGCAGCTGCCACCACCGCCTCCGATGACGATAGAGCAGATGTTCTTGATGTAGACTCAGGCAGTCCAAGCCATTGGTTAGACTCTAGCCACTATGCAGCAGCAACAGCATCAACCCCCACCTTAGCCTCAGATGCCTTAGATGCCCAGAGACAAGCGTGCTGAATTCATGAGAGGTCATCCCCTAGTGTTCGCTCACTCTGCTGACCCCATGGATGATGAAGATTGGATGCATACCGTGGAGCGGGAGTTGCACACCGCTCAGTGCGACGATAGGGAGAAAGTTCTGTATGGTCCCCGTCTGTTGAGAGGAGCAGCTCAGTCTTGGTGGGAGTCCAACCTCACCACCCACGCCAACCACGACACTATCACCTGGGAGGAATTCAGAGACAATTTTCGTCGGTACCATGTTCCACCAGGTCTGATGACAGTGAAGAAATAGGAATTCCTGGCACTCAAGCAAGGGCCTATGTCTATTAGTGAGTACCTAGACATGTTTCTGCAGCTATCCCGCTATGCTCCTGAAGATGTCACCACAGATGCCAAGAGGCAGTATCGTTTCTTGAGAGACTTAGTTGATTCTCTGCATTATTAGTTGATGAATCATACCTTCCCCACATTCCAGCACCTGATCGACAGAGCGATCATGACAGAGAAGAAACGTAAGGAGATGGAGGATCGCAAGCGCAAGATTGGTGGACCTTAGCCTGGAAGCAGCAATCGCCCCCGTTTCTCAGGCAACCCACCTCAGCAGTTCAAGCAGAATCAGCGTCCCTCTCAGCAGCAGTTTCAGAGGCAGTACCCTCAGCACCAACAGTAGAATCGCCAGAACAATCAGTTAGGAGGAAGTCAGTTCCAGAGGCAGAATCAGCAGGCACCTCGCCTCCCTGCTCCAGCAACCAACTAGAGCAGTCAAGCAGCCCAATTCAAGGCAGAACCAGAGCATGTTTCCATTGTGGAGAGCAAGGCCATTGGGTGATGCAATGTCTAAAGAAGGCAACCCAGCAGCAGTCAGGCCCCAGTGTCCCAGCAAAGCAGAATGTGTCTCAGCCTGGAGCAGGCAACCGCGCCCAGACGCGCTACAACCATGGGAGACTGAACCACTTGGAAGCTGAAGCGGTTCAGGAGACACCTGGCATGATAGTAGGTATGTTTTCCAGTCGACTCCCATATTGCAGAAGTGTTATTTGTGAAAGGGAAATGTGCCCTTGGGCAATTTCTATAATTGTTTTGGTGATTAAATGTCCAACGCAAATGTTTTGAACTCTTATGTGCTAAAAGAGCAAGAAGTGCAAATCGAAGACAAGGTATGTTTCTAGACTTAGTAAATTGTTTTTGATGCTAACATGTTTATCTAAGTGCTAGAAATAGTACCAAGAAAAGAAGATTGAAATTGGAGAAGAGTTGGCAGTGTACAGCCAATACCAGCTCGGGCCTAGCGCACCGGACTGTCCGGTGGTGCACCGGACAGTGTCCGGTGCCTCAGGCGAGTCGACGGTGAACCGGCTGCTCTCGGGAAACGACGGAGTCGTACGGCTATAATTCACTGGAATGTCCGGTGGTGCACGGGACTGTCCGGTGAGTCATCCGCGACGAATTCGTCGCTCTTGGGAAACGGAAAAGGCGACGTGGCTATAACTCACCGGACTGTCCGGTGGTGCACCAGACTGTCCGGTGAGCCAACGGCGCCAGCGGCAACGGTCGTCCACGCAATCAACGCGTGACACATGGCCAGCTCCAACGGTCGGCTAGGTGCACCAGACTGTCCGGTGCGCCAACCGGCCCCGAGGAGCAACGGTTGGATGTGCCCGATATGGAAGGAGATCACGCACCGTACATGAACAGTGGTTGTCCGGTGGTGCAACGGACTGTCCGGTGCGCCACTCGGTAGAAGGCAAGAATAGCCTTCCATGTTGATCTCCAACGGCTCCTAGCTGCCTTAGGGCTATAAAAGGAACCCCTAGGCACATTAAGCAGAACACCAAGCTTACAAGAAACATCCTAAGGCACCTAGACTCTGCATTCACGCAATCGGATCATAGTTCTTGAGATTAGAGCACTTTCGAGTTGTAAAACTCCTCGCGCTGTGTTTGTGTGTTCACTTCTTCACTTGTGTGCGTGGTGTTGCTGCGGATTTGAGTCTTGTGTGTGTTGCTTTCCCTCCCTTACTCTTGTGCTTCTTTATGATCTCTATTGTAAGGCGAGAGACTCTAAATTGTGGAGATTCCTCGCAACCGGGGAAAAATACTCTAAAGGAAAAGACCATGCTATTCAAGTCGATCATTGGATCACTTGAAAGGGGTTGAGTGCAACCCTCGTCCATTGGGACGCCACAACATGGAAGTAGGCAAGTGTTACTTGGCCAAACCATGGGATAAAAATCGTGTGTCTCGTGTGTTGCTCCTTGTGATTATTTTGTTCGCACGAGCGTGTTTCATGGCCACTTGATTTTACTAACACCTTAACAATCAAGTTTGTGGCTATTTAGTGTTTGATTTTATAGGATCACCTATTCACCCCCCTTCTAGGTGCTCTCAATTTGATACTGGAGCAACACATTCATTTATTACTTGCATCATGGGTGGAAGCACATAATCTCCCAATAACTACCATGTCGACACCCATTCAAATTGATTCAGCCGGTGGTAGAATTCGAGCCGATAGCATTTGCTTGAATGTAAGTGTGGAAATAAGGGGGATAGCATTTCCCGCTAATCTCATAGTAATGGGTACTCAGGGAATAGATGTCATCCTAGGGATGAATTGGCTAGATAAGTACCAAGCAATTATCAGTTGTGATAAGAGGACAATTAAGTTGGTGTTTCCACTAGGAGAAAAGTGGTAGCTGAGTTAGTCTCACCTGAGCCAAGGAAAGGAGGTTGTCATCATATGGCTATTGATAGCAGTGAGGCAGATCCACTCGAGATTATCAAAGTGGTGTCAGAATTTCCGGACGTGTTCCCGAAAGACTTACCAGGTATGCCACCTGAGCGGAAAGTTGAGTTGCCATAGAGCTTCTTCCTGGCACCGCCCCCATTTCTAAACGAGCCTACAGAGTATCTGAACCAGAGTTGGTTGAACTCAAGAAGCAGATCGATGAGCTGTCAGAGAAAGGTTACATTAGGCCAAGCACCTCGCATTGGGCCGCCCATGTCCTGTTTGTGGAGAAGAAAGATGGCACTAGGAGGATGTGCATCGATTATCAAGCTCTGAATGAGGTTACAATCAAGAACAAGTACCCCTTGCCCAGAATAGAGGATCTGTTCAACCAGTTGAGAGGAGCCAGCGTGTTCTCAAAGATAGATCTGAGGTCAGGTTATCACTAGCTCAGGATTTGACCTTCAGACATTTCGAAGACGACATTCATTACCAAATATGGGTTGTATGAATTCACTGTTATGTCCTTTGGTCTAACAAATGCACCGGCCTTCTTCATGAATCTGATGAACAGTGTATTCATGGATTATCTTGACAAGTTTGTAGTGGTATTTATTGATGATATTCTTATATATTCTCAAAGTGAGGAAGAGCATGTGGATCATTTAAAGATGGTATTGCAGAGATTGCGAGAGCACCAGCTGTATGCAAAGTTGAGCAAGTGCGAGTTCTGGATTAATGAAGTCTTGTTCTTGGGTTACATAATCAACAAAGATGGATTGGCTGTGGATCCGAAGAAAGTGGCAGACATTCTGAACTAGAAAGCGCCAACAGATGCCCGAGGAATAAAGAGATTCATTTGAATGGCCAGATATTATCGGCGATTCATTGAAGGATTTTTGAAGATTGTGAAACCGATGACAGCTTTGCTAGCGAACAAAGTGGAGTTCAAGTGGACTCAGAAGTGCCAAGAAGCCTTTGAAGCGCTGAAAGAGAAGTTGACTACAACGCCTTTCTTAGTCTTGCCTGATGTGCATAAGCCATTCTTAGTGTATTGCGACGCTTGTTACACTGGTTTGGGATGCGTGTTGATGCAAGAGGGAAGAGTTGTAGCTTACTCGTCCCGACAGCTGAAAGTTCATGAGAAGAATTATCCAGTCCATGACCTAGAATTGGTAGCAGTGGTTCACGCCCTGAAGACATGGAGGCACTATCTGTATGGGTAGAAATGTGATGTCTACACAGACCACAAGAGTTTGAAGTACATATTCACTCAGTCAGAGCTGAATATGAGGCAACGAAGATGGTTAGAGTTGATCAAAGACCATGAATTGGAGATTCATTACCATCCAGGCAAAGCGAACGTGGTAGCAGATGCTTTGAGCAAGAAAAGTCAAGTCAATATGATGGTCGCTCACTCGATGCCTTATGAGTTGGCCAAAGAATTTGACAGGTTTAGTCTCGGATTTCTGAACAGCATGCGAGGAGTAACAGTTGAGTTAGAGCCCACCTTAGAGCGAGAAATCAAGGAAGCACAGAAGAATGATGAGAAGATCAATGAAATCCGGCAACTGATTCTAGAAGGAAGAGATAAAGATTTTCGGGAAGATGCAGAAGGTGTGGTATGGTTCAAGGACCACTTGTGTGTACCCAATGTCCAGTCCATTCGGGAATTGATCCTTAAGGAAGCCCATGAGTCAGCTTATTCCATACATCCTGGAAGTGAGAAGATGTATCAGGATCTGAAGAAGAAATTTTGGTGGTATGGAATGAAAAGGGAGATCGCAGAGCATGTGGCTATATGTGATAGTTGTCAAAGGATCAAGGCAGAGCATCAGAAGCCAGCTGGGTTGTTGCAACCGTTGCGAATTCCTCAGTGGAAATGGGATGAAATCGGGATGGACTTCATAGTCGGATTGCCTCGCACTCGAGCCGGCTACGATTCCATTTGGGTAGTGGTGGACCACTTAACCAAGTCATCCCACTTCATACCTGTCAAGACTAGCTACAACAGTGTAGTATTGGCGGAGCTGTACATGTCCCAGATCGTTTGTCTTCATGGTGTGCCAAAGAAGATAGTGTTAGACAGAGGAACACAGTTCACCTCTCATTTCTGGCAGCAGTTGCATGAAGCCTTGGGTACACATCTGAATTTTAGTTCAGCTTATCATCCGTAGACAGACGGTCAGACTGAAAGAACTAACCAAATCCTCATAGATATGTTGAGAGCCTGTGCATTGCAAGATCAGTTCAGATGGGACAAGAGATTACCTTATGCAGAATTCTCCTATAACAACAGTTACTAGGCCAGCTTGAAGATGTCACCATTTCAAGTGCTTTATGGAAGGAGTTGTAGAACTCCGTTGCAATGGGATCAGCCTGGAGAAAAGCAAGTGTTTGGGCCAGACATTTTGCTCGAAGCTGAAGAACATCAAGATGGTTCGGGAGAATCTGAGGATAGCGCAATCAAGGCAGCGAAGTTATGCAGACACAAGAAGGAGAGAGTTGAGCTTCGAAGTCGGAGATTTTGTCTACTTGAAAGTATCGCCTATCATAGGAGTCAGAAGATTCGGAGTCAAAGGCAAGCTAGTACCCCGATATGTTGGTCCATATCAGATTCTCACAAAGCGTGGAGAAGTGGCCTATCAGCTCAGTCTGCTTGAAGGTTTGTCCGCAATGCATGATGTCTTTCATGTGTCTCAGTTGAAGAAGTGTCTACGTGTGCCGGAAGAGCAGTTGCCAGTGGAAGGTCTGGAAGTCCAGGAGGACTTGACCAACATAGAGAAGCCAGCGTAGATTCTTGAGACTGCAGACAGGGTCACCCAGAGGAAAACTATCAGAATCTGCAAAGTTAGATGGAGTCACCACTCTGAGGAAGAAGCAACCTGGGAGCGTGAAGATGACCTGATGGCTAAATATCCCGAACTCTTTGCTAGCCAACCTTGAATCTCAAGGGCGAGATTCTTTTAAGGGGATAGGTTTGTAATGCCCAGAATTTGGGGTAGAATTTTTTCTTCTTTTTTTACTCACCAATTCAGGCGTTACTCTCTTTTCTCTTATGTTTTGCTCCTTCTCCCCAATTTCAAAGTAGTATAGCGACTGGTGTCTGTATTGCGTGTGAACAAAAACCTAAGTTGATATGAGTGTTGCATCATGTTGAAGCACATTTCTTTTGTCTGATGTCGTGTTTAATCACACGTTCGTCTCGTCTCATTGCGGATTTCGTTTCGCGTTTGGATTCCGATCTATGGTTGTGCGTGTTGTGGGTTTTTGTCCCGTGGTGCGGCCCTAACCTACGCGACCCTGGCGCCCCTGCCCTCCCATGTGCGCGCGCCCCCCTCCCTTCTCTCCCTTTCTCTCATTCAATTATTCCCGCGCACAACTCCCTCTCTCTCCCATCTCTCTCTCTCTTCCCTGTTGTGCCCTAGGTTTTGGAGACGGTGATCACCGGATTTGGACCCCGAGGTGAGCTCCCCTCTCCTCTCCCTCCCTCTCTCTCTCCCTTCCCCCTCCCCTTTCTTCTTCCCTGTTTGTCCCCTGCTGCCCCGTAGCGCGCCCCCTGCGTGCCCCGTCACGCGCCCTGGCGGCCCCGCTCGCTCGGCCCCACGGTCCCGCGCCCCGCTCCCCTGGCGACTCGCCCGCGCCCCGCGTCCCGCAGCCTCACGCCCGCTTCCATGGCGGCTCGCCCGCGTCCCTGGTAGCCCTGTGCCCCGACGGCTACGCCCTAGCGGCCCTGTGCCCATGCGGCCCTGTGCCCCGGCGGCCGCGCGCCCTGGTAGCCCCATGCCCCGGTGGCTCTACCCCGCGCCCCAGGCGGCGTGCCTCGCGCCCCAGGCGGTCGTGCCCTTCCCCCGGCGTGGCTGCGCGCCCCCGGCGCGGCCTCGCGCGTCCTCGCGCAAGCGACCGTAGTTGTGCGACATTTAATTTTTAATTTAATCCATTTTAAATTTAGTTTAGTCAACATGTTGCGTCGCGCGCTTCGTCGCGCAATGAATTAGTTTAATTTCATATTTATTAGTGTGGTGTGTCGCACGCTTTGTCACGCGATGATTTGGTTTAATTTTGGTTATTTAGCGTGCTGCGTCGCGTGCTTCGTCGCGCGTCGATTTATTTAATTTCAGATCTTATTAATATGCTGCCACGCGCTTCGTCGCGCGGTGAATTAGTTTAATTTTAGATTCTATTAATGAGCTGCGTCGCGCGCTTTGTTGCGTGACGATTCATCTTAATTGCAGATTAATTAATGTGTGGTGTCACGCGTCCAGTCACGCGATGTTTCGTTTTAAATTCGATTGGGTGACGTATGTTGTCGTGCGCTTCGTCGCACGACGCTTGACGTTATTTTTATAGTTAGTTCAAGTGTCTCGTGGCGCGCTCTGTTGCACGACGAGTCGTTTATTTTTAATTCCGTCTAAGTGTTGTGTCGCGCGTTTCGCCGCGTGACAATCCTTTTAAATTTACTTTGGTCTGTTTATAATGATTAAACAGAGAACATGATTTATTCCTATGCATAATGTGTGGCAGAACCTCCAAGTTATTGGGCCCACATGCACCTGTCCTTGTCCCAAAGACCTCAGACGGCTGTGCATGTGCACCAGATAACTTAACAGGATCTGTCCGATTGCCCCAAGGACATCGGATAAACCACTTACAACCAGAACCGCGGGATTAAGTAATACAAATCACACACATCATCATTTTTGCAGCGGAAATCTTATTACCAAATTTTACAGGTTACAAAAATTTTACATAAGTTTTTATAAGAGTGATTACAAAAGTATAAGTTTGAAATATATGCTAGCTCAAGTGACCATCCTCAATAAGAAGTATAGAAGAGTTACTTAGACTTATAAGAAGGCCGAGCCCACCGGCACTTAACACCATCACAGCAGCACAAGGTTAGAACCTGAAAAACAACAGGGAATAAAACCCTAAGTACGAAATTACTCAGCAAGACTTACCCGACTAAAGAAAAGACTCTCAAGGGTATGCTGGCTAGAGGGATTCAAGGTATGGTTTATCAAGAATCAAAGACTCTATTTTACAGAAAACCTTACTATGAGTGGATCCTTAAAATCCAATTTTACTTGTCAGGTTAAGTAAAGTTACCTGCATCTAGAGTTTTTTCTACCCTAGTTCAAGCACTTGGCCTATACTAGCCGTCTTTTTATCACCCTTTTTTCTTCACTGGATTGCTACGTGTAGGTCAGTGACCAAGTCTTCATGTCCAAGAAGTAACGGCGATCTGAATCGATTAATACCCAGCTGGGGATCTCCGATCACACGACATATGTAGCACTCAACCCTTGCATATGTCAACTCGCCACCGGGGTTCTTAAGATCAGATCAGGTTCACGCCAACCGAGAGCATAGATACACCACCGTCCAGCCTCTTGCCACGGAGGGTACATGCTACTCTCGCCATCTCTCCACTCCCATTGTGTGGTATCTTATTCTGGTATTAGTCTGCCCGAGGCAAAGCTTACACATGATGAGGCATGTGACCAGTTAAAAGGTCCTCAATCATCAAGCCTACATCGAGACGGTCCTTAATCGACTCAGACGGAGACACTACACCGAGACTCCTTTCTCGTGCAAGTCACCCGCCCGGTCTCAGCTTTATCATTTAAAACCCAAATTTTGGTACCTAGCAGAGGTACATCTTTTCTAGATGTTGAATCCATCAAGGCTTTTGACAGATCCACCATCAAGTTTTATTTTTGAAAACATTCCAACCCACTGAAGCATCACCTTTGTTTTAAAACAAAACATTTTTGTTTACTAAAGCAAGGCTAAGCATCAAAAATCCTTTTTGTAAAAGGGTATCAAGGAAGAGTATTTAATTTTCCAAGGAAGGAAATGCATCAACGGTTTAGCACATAACTCCTATCACCTAATGCATCAAACAAGGTGATAAAGATTTTAAAACACAAGGAGGTGCCGAATGCACCGTGGCTTGCCTGGAATAAACACTAGGTTAGTGTTTGTTAGACGATGACTTGGCGAGTATCCTTTGGCTTAGCACTTGTTCAGATTATCCATCTTCCGGTTTGTCCATCAGCATCATCCTGCGGATTAGCCCGCGCTTGGGGTTGACTTGACTTGTCTTCCGCATCACGCGATTAATTAACGTACCTGAATGGAATGCATTATGCACATGAATGCATATAGACATGAATATTACAAACCCAAATAGTGCTACGCGATAGCGAATTTAAACACCTAGCGGCGAGGCGTTGTACAATTTTATACGATAATACTGGTTATCGACCTACGACTAAGCGCAATAATTACGCTTCTCGAACCTATCACAAACATCACAAACAACAAATTATACACATTAAATACCATTAGCCTACACAACTCACCTGCTAATTAATTAAATGCTAACATTATCCCTTGCTTTATAAATTATACTACATCGCTCACAAAGAACTATTTTAATTTTATTTCACTCCTCACATATTTTACATGTCAACAATTAATCAAACATTTTTTTATGTTATTTATTTAGTGCAATTGACAACGACAAAATTCATCAGATAGTTATATAAAATACTAAACCTATCCTTTACGTCGCCACCTTGCTTAGATATCCCTAAATTAATTTACCTTTCGCATTACTAAACCCATCGTACTTCACTTATTTTTAACACTATCACAACGCGCCTACGCTAAATACGAGGATTATTACGACTAATAATTCTAGTTAATCCAATCATCAGATAAACTTACAAAAATTATAAATCGGCTCACCAGCATCAAACGCGACCCAATACTCATACGAATGCTGATAAATCCTGGCTCGAGCTTTCTGTCGTGCACTTGGTGAACACCACGCTGTTGGCTCCGTCTTCACCCGATGCTTGGGATTTCTTGACGATGCACAGATCGACGACGACCTTCGATTGAAGTCTGGAGCGAGCTGGTGAGGTGGGGATCGAGCAGGGGATGACGGGTTCAATGACTCGACGGCAAATGACAAGGTCCACGACGCGATTAGAAATTAAAGCCGAGCGAGCCGAGAGGGCGTGCTAGCGAGCACGAAAAGGACTCGGCGCGGGAGTTAGACGCGCACAGGGAAACTGCACGGCGCAATGACGACACGTCAACAGGGGGCTGGACTTGGCGAGGGAACCCGACGGCAACGATACGGATGAGATCCGCGCACGGCGAAATGGGCAGGACCGAGCGTGACGGTTGAGCTGTAGCCAAGCAGTGGGACGCGGCTACGTGCAGAGGAGAACTTGGCACGACGAGAGATGATGAAACGTTGCGCGCACGACGAGGAAGCAGAAAGCCATGACAAGGAAGCTCGGCGCACAGCGAGCTAGAGCTGGGGGAATGGGGCAGAGCTCCAAGCTGAGCGCGCACAGGGGAGCTGAGCGCGATGCGGGGAGATCCGGCCGGGCGCATAGGACTCCTCGGCGAATAGAGAAGCCGGCTGCGCACAGGGGGCAGAGGACCGCACGCGCAGAGCGAGCAGCAAGGCGATGGCGCGCAGGAACGCGGCAAGCAGGGATCGGAGGCGAGCTCGGCACGGCGCGTGCGCAGGAGCTCCACGGCGAGCAGAGGAGAGGCGTAGTCCGAGCTCCGGCCAACAGAGAGCGAGAGGGAGAAGCTTGCGCGCGGCAGAGAGAGAGAACGGAGGGACACGACTCGGGAAGATGCTTCATGGCGAGGGGGCTCAGCCAGCAGAGGGAGCAGGGGATAGGCGTGCCACCATGGAGCTGCGCGGGCCAGGGAGGAGGAGAAGCGCTCGGCAGGGGAAACGGCAGACCACGGCGAGGGCGAGCAGAGACCAAGCGCCGGCCATAGGAAAAATCAGGAGGACTGTCGACGATCCTGGTGGCGGTCTGCAAGACCAGGAACAGCACCCACAGCAGAAAGGTGCTGATCTTGCCGACCACCACCAAGAAGCCGCTCATGCCGATGAGGAGAAAGAGGATCGCGGTGAGCTCGACAGGAACCAGGCAGGGATGGCGATAGAGAGAGGGACGCCGGCCTGCGTGAGAGGATGAGCGAAGGGAAACGTATGGGAGAGATCAGAGAAGCTTACGGAAGTTTATCTCAAGGATAGAAGCGGTGAGATTTTTTTCAGATTTCTTTTTCTTTTAATTATTTTTTTAACCGAAAAATCATAGATATTTTGGGTTCTGGTATTTGGATTTAAGAGATATTTAAAAGATTGAACTAAAATAAGCTCGATAGAATATTTGAGAAAGATTTGATTTGGTGAAATTTTTTTCGGAATCAGATGTGTTTTCACCCATTATTTATATCCAAAGTTTTGGATCGGAGCAAGACGCAATCGAAACAAATCAGAATGATGTTAACAACAGTATTTCAGACTGTGTTCCCTTCGATTCGAAATCAAGTAATTTTATCCGCGTCAGAGCACCTGGTTCCACAGCCAGGATAATTTACCAGTGAATCGAAGCTCAATTACAGATCCACGTACGCGATTTCACGGTAGACGAGTGGGAACCGAATTATTTAATAATTGGTTACATCCGAAGATTTGAATCCGGGCAGGGGATAGGCGTGCCACCATGGAGCTGCGCGGGCCAGGGAGGAGGAGAAGCGCTCTGCAGGGGAAACAGCAGACCACGGCGAGGGCGAGCAGAGACCAAGCGCCGGCCATAGGAAAAATCAGGAGGACTGCCGACGATCCTGGTGGCGGTGTGCAAGACCAGGAACAGCACCCACAGCAGAAAGGTGCCGATCTTGCCGACCACCACCAAGAAGCCGCTCATGCCGATGAGGAGAAAGAGGATCGCGGTGAGCTCGACAGGAACCAGGCAGGGAAGGCGATAGAGAGAGGGACGCCGGCCTGCGTGAGAGGATGAGCGAAGGGAAACGTATGGGAGAGATCAGAGAAGCTTACGGAAGTTTATCTCAAGGATAGAAGCTGTGAGATTTTTTTCAGATTTCTTTTTCTTTTAATTATTTCTTTAACCGAAAAATCATAGATATTTGGGGTTCTGGTATTTAGATTTAAGAGATATTTAAAAGGTTGAACTAAAATAAGCTCGATAGAATATTTGAGAAAGATTTGATTTGGTGAAATTTTTTTTGGAATCAGATGTGTTTTCACCCATTATTTATATCCAAAGTTTTGGATCGGGGCAAGACGCAATCGGAACAAATCAGAATGATGTTAACAACAGTATTTCAGACTGTGTTCCCTTCGATTCGAAATCAAGTAATTTTATCCGCGTCAGAGCACCTGGTTCCACAGCCAGGATAATTTACCAGTGAATCGAAGCTCAATTACAGATCCACGTACGCGATTTCACGGTGGACGAGTGGGACCAAATTATTTAATAATTGGTTACATCCGAAGATTTGGATCCGGGCGAGAACAACAGACCAAAATAAACTGATTTCGGCACTGATAATTTGTTCTGCATGATTCGACCGAAATTAGCCGAAACCCAATCCGCTAATGTATACACGATTTCGCCGTAAAACAGCGTGCTGAAGAATAAATTGGGTAATAACTTCACGCTCGATTTTCCTCCGACAACGCGCGATACATATTATTTTGCCGCGAACATTTTAATCGTCGAGTTCTTCTTAATCTGTTCGGTATAAAATCATCCGAGTGAGTCGGGCTTCCAAATTCGTATTCGCGCGAGCGATGAATTTTAAATAATCATCGGACGCACCGATTTTCAGAACAAATATGTTCCGAACAACACGAAAATTTAGGACGAGCCCAAATAGATGAAAATAAAAACAATGTCGCACTCGTGACAGACGGAACAGATGCGATATTAAAAGCGCAATAGGCGAAGATGATTAAAATTTAGCATCTATTTTATCCACTGATCACGTGCTTAAATCCGTACTCGTTGTCGAGCGAAATATAAACACCTGGGACGTTACAGCCCTCCCCCTTAAAAGAATCTCATCCCGATATTCAGAACGAAAGACTTCTAAGCATAGAGAAGCATATAACCCACATTCATATCAGCGGTAATCGTGAGACATTTCCCAAATAAAAGCGAGTGTCTCAGGATGTCGTTTCTCTAGTGGACATAACATGTACCGACGTAAGCCAATTTAGAAATGTCCATTAGTAGAGACAACATCTGCCAGAGGAACACATAAGGTTTCATGTGTGCAGTTTGCTTTTTCTGATGACACTGTACTATCTGAGTCTATTGTGCGAGCGGTGGATATGCGACTTTACCCAAACAGAATCATATGCACCATCTTGGGTAAAACACATAAAAGTAGGTTTACCAACAAGTGGTCACGATAAATTCATGGTACACGAGACGGATGTGGATGTCGAATACTGTCGCGGTTAACATGTGGTTAACCCGAGAATTCAAGTCCACAAAAGATGGTATAGATTCGAGAAAGTCACCCGCGAAGGGATCTGTAGATACGGACTTTATAACCAGTCCATTTTATCCGGCACTAAGCATGACTCGACCCAATCACTCCTGCTGGAAAAGCACATGTGCGGCAATCGAGGCACGACTAGAGCGATGATTAGGTGGTTATCCGTCGAATGAATCTCGATTCTTATAAGTACATTCTTCAGGGTGGGTTAAACCAAAGTGAGTTTAGACAACTCGACAAAACGATCTCTAAACTCAACCTTCCTTCACAATACAGTTACAAGTTAGTCAAAACCAACTTGTTGAACTACTTTTGACATTGAGCAAGTCCTCTCAGTACCATCGGTAAGCCAACGGTCGAGAGCTCACTTTGTTAACAATTGATCATGCACTTGGCAGAAATCTATTTGGTCAGGATGTTCATTCGTTTCTTCATGCGAGATGAACCGACTTGGTTCGGGAATACATGGATTAAATAAGGGAGCGAATGAACAAACTCCTGCATCTCAGCAGCAGGGGAAAGTCAATCTCCATTTTGAGAACTAATCAGTTGTTTTCCAACACTAAAAAGCTCCAAGGCTTCACCTTTACACAAAGGACGTAAAGGGAACTTGTATGAGTAGTCACTACCAAGATCAAACGAAATAAGACCACACATGAAAGTAGTATGCCCGTTTGATCCAACAGAGATGACAGATGTTGCTTGATCACTTCGACAAACAACACCGAAATCGTTTCAAGGGAAGTCGACGGAAGATAACATATTGATATAATCTCATAATGGATTATGACTACAAACTGTGATACTGGCGTGTGCCGAGTAGTGCAACCATGTGCGCACACACAGAAGGCCCTCGGTTTCGACATGGCACCACCGGTTTTAGTCATAACACCATTATCAGACATAACCAATAAGAAATCTCGCGTGACACAAATGAATTGGGCAAGGGTGACAATGTACAAAGAGATACTCCACCTGTAAGGATGGTTACAAGTAGAGAGCCAAATAGATCATGGCCCGATGATGTGAACAAGGCATGGCCATAACCTAAATTGGTATGAGTTTGGTCATGGAGTGATAACGGAAAAATCAATTTTGGGTCATGGTTCACTAACTAAGAACATGGCCTAATTTTGGGTTTAGGCAAATAAACTACTAACCCTCTATCGGCACATCAACACAAGAGCACACATAAAGCACCCTAAGAGGTCACCTAAAGAATGGAGGACACCTATTTCATCGAAGTTCATAATTCAGCATTACACCATATTATCTACAATCAATGGTTACTGGAATAAAGATGAGAGAAGTATTTTGGATGTATAGGTGACAAACATAATGCAACAATCAGGATGCATGCTCGTCCTACACGTCCTCACTGATTTTGCCAACCAAAGGTGGCAATAGCGTTCTATCTCGGTGGCATACTTATGACTCTCATGGTATTTTGCTAGTCGTCAGCTACACATACGTTTTCGAGGTTAGTGTACCTGCAGAAAAATTCATCACAGCCCAATTTCCCAATGATGCAATTCACACATGACAGTTTATCACAGTTTATACTCCATATATTGCTATATGGAGGCCAGCTCTTCATTAAGCGTCGAGCCACGCATAGGCGCCGTTGCCACACTTTAACCATAGGGCAACTCATTATGGTAACTCACCTTCTTACCTGAGCGTAGGTGCGTCGTTACAAGTACATTACACTTCTCAGTATTCCCATGTCTGTATACCCATACACATCCATGGGGTACTGAATTCCCAGAAAATTAATTACTCCACATTGTAGCTTTCATATATACATATGTAGAACATGTATATAGTCAAGCGCCACAATTAAGCACTTCCCTAGACCGACGGTTGTTCGGTCATGCTCTCACATCTCACCTTACCTGAGTGTCAATCCATTCAAGACTGAATGGCCTCAAAAATAACATTACACATGTATGCAATATCCACCCGGTTGTGGGGTAGTGGTTTTTAAATAAGCCACCTAATAGTCCTTAATTTAGGGCTTAATAGAGGATGTCGCTAGCATTATAGTTTTTCAAAGTTGTTTTTCAAAGCCAAACAATGTGTTTAGTTGAAAATAGTTTTTTTCAAAACCAAAACTTTTGTTTTAAAAATACGCATGTGACCGTATATACTTAATCCTGCTCCGATACCAGCCTATGGCAGAACCTCCAAGTTACTGGGCCCACATGCACCTGTCCTTGTCCCAAAGACCTCAGACGGCGGTGCATGTGGGCCCAATAACTTGGAGGTTCTGCCACATAACGCGATGGCCAAATTAATACCATTCCATTTAGATGAGTACTCTGATTTATAATCGCGCAACATGATCGCTCTTCGACCGTAGCCTCGACCGTTAATTTCTCTTTCTCGCTTAGTCGTAAGTGTGAGCCCTGTGCCGAGCGCCTGTTTATTTATGATATTTTATTGTATGGTGTTCTGTTCTTTTGTATTAAATTTGTGGAATGTACGTTTGAACTCGTATAGATAACGGTCAGTTGGTGTAGTCCGAAGGAGTTGCAGGTGAAGACCCTGAGCTGCAGCTGGTTGGTGAAGGCAAGTGTCCCTTGACCCACCTATGTCCTACTCATTCTTATAATTCACTCCCCGCATTTACACAGTTTATACCTAAGGATTGACTAGCTTTTGTTTATCTTGTCCTTGTTTACCTATTAATTAGGTTAGGTTATTTTGGTTTAGCCATATGCTAGTGCTTCACATTAATCAATGAACATGATGAGATTATCTATGATACGTTGTTTTCCCTTTTGATTATGATGATGGTACTGTGACATTTAAGGGGACTCGAGCTATTTCTCGAGTGCCTCTTCGTAAGGACTAGTCCGTTGGATGACCGCCCAGGAAAATAGTGCAACCATGAGGGTGGAATTGGACGCCCTTAGCTGAATAATTAGAGGAACTGTAGTGTAGTTCGCTTCGCCGTCGTGCGGTCAATGGGGCTCGGTGTATGCGGCTCGCTCTGCCAAGGGTGGATTGCCCCTTGGGGAGGAGTGCGGTACATTTAGGAAACCTAACGGGCGGCTACAGCCTCAGGGAATCTTTGTAAAGGCTACATAGTGAAACCCTGCCTATTCACCTTGGTAGTGTTTAAGGGTTTGATCGGCCCGAGGCAAGAGGGAATCATGGCTTGTGGGTAAAGTACGCAACCTCTACAGAGTGTTATGAAACTGATATATCAGCCGTGCTCGCGGTTATGAGCGGCCAAGGGAGCTCCATTGATTAGAGATACTTTGATCAGAGATGTTTGGTTTACAGGTGGTGATGAGGATGATGGTTATGAATATGCTTATGGTAATGGTAAGTGGTATTCTTTCCGTTTAAAAAGGGTACTTTTGGGTTAATAACTTGGGTTAATGCTAAAACCTAGCTTTCTACTAGTAATAATAACCTGACCAACTAAAAGCAATAGCTTGACTTAGCCCCACATAAAGCTAGTTCACTGCAGCCAAAACAGGACATTTTGCTGAGTATGTTGATGTGTGCTCATCCTTGCTTTACACACCAAAAACCCCCCAGGTTGTCCATGTTGCAACCACTGCTCAGGAGAAGATAAAGTCGTGGAGGAAGACTTCCCGGAGTTTCAAGAGTACGATGAGTTCTAGGAGTGGGTTAGCGACAAACCCCCAGTCGGCTGCCTATGAAGGCCATGTTTATCTACGTTTCTTTTTCGTACTTTGATAACTGTTAATGACTATGTGGATGTCTTGGACATCATGATGTAATCGACTATTATACCTTCTTTTATGTTATTATTTGAGCACCGTGTGATGATGTCCAGTTATGTAACTGCTGTGTACGTGAATTGCTGATCCTGGCACGTACATGGTTCGCATTCGGTTTGCCTTCTAAAACCAGATGTGACAGGAAGAAACACCAACATCTTGTGGATTTTATAGTCCAAATGTTTTTTAGAACTATATGTGGATATATGTTGTGTCCCCATAAAAATTCATGAATTTTTTAGGCTACTAGAACAGGTGGCGCCCTTATGGGCGCCCTATCAAGAAAATGCTCAACTTCCTGTGGCTAAGGTCAGCGGTTACTTAGGAGTTACAATAGATATACATAAGTGGTAGCGTCCAGGTTCTCTTCATAACGCACAGAACATCATGTAAGGATCAGTCATCTCATCAAACATGTAGTCATTTGTGTCTCCAAGTATGACAGGGACCTAGACATTGTAGGAACACAAACATATTGAAGGATACAATACGATAATATAATACATATGGCGCGGACGCAGGTTCCACAACTGTCTCTAAAAGACAGTGTACATGCAGTTACGAAACGGTGATCAGTACAACATTACATAACTCTAACAGTCTGCAGCTCCATAGACTATACATGTACGGTGCAACAAGCAGATGATCATTGTATACAAAAGCGTGTTGTAAGCGTTGGTTTGTTGCGTAGTTCTTAAAAAGTCTTTGGCACAAGCACATCAAGCTGCTTAGGCTTAAACATGAAGGGAGCGAAGCACGTTCACATCAACAAGCATAGAAATTCAGCGTGGCCTATGCATAGCATCGATGGCGAACACTGATCTAGTAGTAACCTGAAACGCAGTTGTGAGAAACATTTAGAACATTTATTTTTTTGGAGTAAGCCATTAATACAAACAAATCATAGCAATAGAACAACGACAAGGCAAGATGAATTGAGAATAGAAGTGTATGACAGCGTCAGTAGAAATGTCTAACACTTATTACATGTAACAAAATGTGCAGATAGAGTTGATTCATCATGTAAAGTCTAAGTTGTGGAACCACGATTGTGTGGCGCATAAAATGTACAGATCTAGACGAAGTATGTAGCATAAGATCAAACGAGCATACCTTGTTAAGTCTGCTCTGGGCCAACCTGTATCGAGTGTGTGGACATGAACGTGTATCATATATCCTTCCGAAAGCATATGTACATAGCAGCTTGGATACAAAAGCAGTAGACAACGATCATCCAAAAGAGCGAACAGCTACAACTGTGAGCCCAAAAGACATGTGCCCCTCTGTGACTAAGCATCTTTGGTAGGGCTGAAAAGGGGAGAGTTACAATTAGATAGTCAAAGACATATCAGTCTAGGCCAGGAATCGAAACAAAAATATTTTCTTGCCTAGGCGTTCATGGACAACCTAGAGGTACAAGGGAAAAGGTACCTAGGGGCAGCAGCGCTATCCGCGGCATCCTTGGAGCCAGTGATTCCTCCATCTACGTCGGTGAACAACCTCTTTGTAACTGTCTTTGATGGCGAAGACCTTGTCCTAGAACGAAAAGCTTGGTTAGCAACAATTTCAAAAGCCAATGTTCAATTTTGTCTTCTATCCGAAGTTCTAATCTGACAAATGAGGCTTTGTTTTAGAAACAACAGCAACAGAATTGACGGCGACATTGATACACACCTTGCATATGCACGAAGTACGAACAAGCATTAAAGGTGCAGAAAACAGATTAGTGGACAGAAAACAAACTTGTTTAAAAAGTCATAAGTTTACATCTAATGGTGCAGAAAACTTCATGAGAAGCCAGGTAGAGATTATACTGTGTACAGAACTAACTTACTCTAAATTTCTATCTGTTGGATCGACTTTGAGGTCTTATAGAGACTATCCTATGTGATTAGGAGCCATGTTGGTGTAAGCAAAGTTGGAGAGCCAGTATTCATGAACAAGTTTATTAGGAGGGCCTGGCTTGCTACCACATAAATCTAGGAAATAATGTTGCTCAAACTGCCTTTGTCAGAAGGGAAAAGCATATGGTGACTGTAGGCCATAATTCAGAAAATTGAAATGGCACCAGTGTGATGTAGCTGATTTTTGGGCGCCATAACTTTGGATCTATGTAGTTTAGGTCCAAGAACCCTATAGTAGCTTTGAAGATCCTTGTTTGGTGAACAAGTTTTGTTAATAGAGATTAGTCTGTCTTTAGCAAAAGCAGAGAGAAAAGGGGGGCTGAACAAGGAGGGTTCAGTCGAGCAATGTAGATCATAATGATCTAAAATATCTACAACACATCTTTTCTCCTTGCCGTGTCTCACTTTTGACTAAGGTTGAGATAAATATGGGGTAAATAACAGGAGTGTTCAGAACTTTAGCCATCACTGAAATATCCAAAGTTGGACTGAACAATATGTACCTAGGGGAGCCTTATCTAACTGTCCTCTACCGTGGTGAGCTCCATCATTTCTACTGCCTTGTTGTGTTCATGAGTCGAGCGTGGATCCCTGGATCGAGCCACGCACTCATGCTCATGCAGTTGCCAACCCCTCAAGAGTATCCTTCGTTCTACATCCCTTGAATCCAGCCACTGCTTGAGTTTTTATCTATCCATATAAAGAGCAACCAAGGGGGTGGAAAGGATCATTGTCATCTCCAAGCCCAACCAAGATCACCGTGGATCATTGTGGTTCACATCTGTGCAGTGCTACCACCTTCACTTTCCCCAAATTACACCCAAGGTTTACCCAAGCTTCTTGCTTAGTGAGATTATACTGTGTCAACAGTGAGCAAAATCAGATCTATGTGAAATGTATGTGAACCTTGGTGTGCCTGAGAACCTCGAAAACTGTGTAGATCTGATGGGCTGTCTGAACTATTTAAACTGTGTCAACAGTGAACTCTATGTAAATCTGATGGAGACTAAACCTAACTAAAGCTAACAGGTACCTCTATCCCATGAGAGGCATGATCCTGAGGACTGTGTCGGTGATGCAACAAAATGTTTCCTATTTGCGTTTTTCTTTAAAATTGAGTATATGCACACTAATCATCATCAGTTCCTTTTTTTTGTTTGTACGAACCATGAAGGCCTGTAATTAAACTGTGTTGGAGTGCGATTAAGTGGAATTTACCTCTTCCTAGGCGTGGATGTCAGTTCCTTTGTTATAGCGGGAGTAGCACCTGGAACCACAGTGCTGCTGCCAACACAAAAAGTCTGCATATAAGGGGTTAGTAACAGAGCGCGTACTGTTTGCAACATAAATCTGGAAGTTTATGGGATGCACACCTTATCTTGCACACTGGTTGCGGAACTTTGTGGTGTGAGCGGGGTGGAAGGCATGACCAACTTAGAGGCTTTGTTAGGAGTGTCTTCAACGCCACTGGGTGCGTCTTGCAACAACACAGGTTGTGACTGTTTTGGCCTTGATGAAGATGCTTGGATGAAGTCCTTTGCAGTACCTATCTCTGCCACGACTGCGTTGACCTGGAAACAAATATTTCCAGTATTGATTGTGTGGTCAGAGAAACTCACATTCCATAGATACGTCTTCTCGAGCAGATCTGTGATTGGATCAGGAATAAAGCCGATCGGATTGTTGGCAATGAGCATATCGCACGGCTTCTTGATGATGTGTTGCGCCATCCGACCAAAGAGGATGAAGTCTGTGTCACCCGTCTCATCCCCTGCAGCGAGAAGCGGTTTGTACCTAAAACACATGGCGACACCGAGTCAGCACAGTGAAAATGGGTAGGCCGTGTGTATAGGAAATGGAAACATTCACTCAGGCTGATGCATAGAAAAGTAGTTGCTGCATATTAAATGTGAGTGGGAGTCAAAACAGCGAGAGTTGTTGGGAGGCAAAGGTAGAATGGAGGCAATTGAAGTGAAGAGATGCTGACTAACCTCTGGCTGGGCGTGCCAATGTTAGCGCAAACTTGATCGCTACACTTGTAGGAATCCCCATGAGCCACAGCTGTGCGGGTGCATTTTTTGCATGCATTGTACCACCACCTATCACCAATCTTTTTTACAGTGACTGTCACCAAGAATTCCCTATCCTGCACGAACATGTAAATATACGGTCACGCTATATTCCCATATCCAACCAAATATGACACGACTGCAGGAAAACAGTAACAGAAGACCATGGCAGTTGGTAAGGCAACATCGGCTAAGTGAATGAAACATGGAACATACCTTATTCTCAAATGGGTGCAGATCTCTGATATAAGCGATTTTCTGTTCCTCAGGAACATGAGACATAGGCTGATTCGAAGATAGAACTTTGTTCCACTTAATGGGACTATGTGCTTTCGTCGCACTGGTTTGCACATACAATGAGTCAAGCTGAAGTTAGAACAGAGCGAAGACAAACAACAGTCTTATACGTGCAGCAGGCATAGCAGAATATTACCTAGCCATGAGGGCACCTGCTTCAGGAACATCAGGATTAATGTACCACTTACAGGGTGAGCCTCCAGACAAGCACAGTCCATCTAAAACAAAGGGCATTAGGTCCCAACTATCAAAAAGCACTTAATGCAAAAGTCCAAAGTTAGTATACCCGCGTATTTCTTGACAAGTGTGCCAACAAACATCAGGATCTGTGGAGAGGACTGACCATCATTGTAGATCTGTTCTCCAGGGAATAAGCTAGCTTGCCCACCCCAGAGAACAACATTTACCGAACTGTTGTTGTTGTTTTTAGTTTAAGTATGTAGGAAGAGTCATATAATGAAGCATATGTAGACGAAGGTAGAGGAAACAAATCCCTACGCGGCTAAAAAAATGTAACAGATATGTATAACGAACCCGACACCGCATAGGGAAATAGTCCTCTTAGAGCTAGTTGTATGTTGCCCTCTGGATCGGTGCGGCGCCACGGCCGAGATGGAAGTGACAATTCCAATGGCATCTGTATTGGATCCAATTAATGAATACAACAAAATTATAGTCTCTTAAACTTTGTAGTATATAAGTAAGGAAGTCTACCTGTGTAGTACTCCCTGTGGTCGACACACAAATGGAGCTGGTCTATCGATGTGAGTGAGTAGGTAAGCACAGGAAATGCTGGCAGAACCTCAACAACCTCTTCCAATGTTGTCCAGTTTGTAAAGGTAACCATGTTCTCATTGACAACAGGCTTGTACAAATTGTTCGAGGCTCTGACCCGGAAGTATGTGATGTTGTAGACGACTCCTTCTTTTATCAGAGGCTTAAAATTTTGTATGACTGGTGGGAATATTGCAGCATGGATACCGTTTCCCTGCACAAAGCAGCGATGGAGGAAACAACAACATAATAACAATTAATCTCATACCAATGCCACCTTCCCTTTACTAAATAGATAAGCGTGCAGATGTTGTACCTCTTCGTCAAGCAGCACCATATCACAATGGAGCAACTTTGCTTCATCCTGAGGATCACAGAAATCCCATAAACGAGAAACACGAGCGCATATGGTCACAGAAGTGTTCCCACGCTGGAGCTCTGGGATCAACACGTCTCCCATCTACAAGGTAAAACAGGAAAGAAAAAACATAAGAGCAAGGACATCGGAACCCATGCATGAAACAACATGTGCAAAGCATGACAAAAAAACATGGCTCTCGTACCAACCTATACATAGCACACATTAGCAGCTGCAAACGTAGAAACTAAAGTATAAGAAACAAACGCGTAGGTACTTGATGACGTTATTTATTTACAAACGCCACACGGGGCGCTACAATAACCAAGCAGAAAAACGGCTAAGTGGCAGCCGCATCAGCGGCAGCAAGGACTTCATTGTAAACAACATTCCGAGTCTGTGAGCCGCACGAGCCATCTTTATTTTCAATCAGGATTATAAGTCCATTTCTAGACGTTGAACGGGAGACAGCCACATAAAGCTGGCCATGTGTAAAGACAGGTCTCTTGAGGTAAATGCCAACTCTTGATAACGTTTGCCCTTGACTTTTATTTATCGTCATTGCATAACACAGACGTATTGGAAACTAGCGTCGCTGAAGTGTGAAGGGCCACTTCACATCTGTAGTGTTCAGGGCAATCCTTGGTATTAAGACTTCTTCCCCAACATTTGATCCTGTAAACGCTACGTAGTGCAAGATGCGTTGACCGAGTTGAGTGACAAGAAGCCGTGTGCCATTACAGAGATCTTTATTTTGATTCAGGTTGCACAACAACATCACAATGGCACCCTTTTTTAGCTCGAGTTTGTGGGTAGGGAAATTGTTCGCATCAATTGAGTTTAAGAATTCGGTAGGGTAGAGGACGTCGAAGTCTGGTATGTGTTCCGATGATTTTGCTATAACGTCACAACTTAGGTATTGGATGGTGTCTCCAGGGACAAGCGAGAGAACGTAGTTATTAACATCATTGACTATAGCATTATTTGGGCAAACAATGGAACGCGAGGAAAGGTACGTGGGATCTCGGTAATTCAACAGGAAATCTGGGTATACTTTTGATACAAGCGCAGCTACCTTATCACCCTCAACCCGGAGCAACAAATCTTCAGGGATTGTAATCCACGTAGCCTCATGCTCGCTCGCTCTTCTTTCAGCAGGCAAGGTACCATCACCGACAGATAGTACCCATTTGGCAAACATGTCGAGCTCGTCTCGCACATCTACTTGCAAAGAGGGATCAAAAAGGCGCATGTTGGTGCGCAGCCTAAGGAGGACAACATGCCGCCATAAATTAGAGTTTGTAATAGAGGCGTTAACTATGGAAGAGCGAGATCCTTTTCTAACAACAGGTAGTATTTGCCCGAAATCGCCACCAAGAACTACAGGCTTGCCACCAAACGGGAGGAGTGCATTTGAAGGAGTATGTTCTGAAAGAATATCACACATTGTCTTATCTAAAGCCTCAAAGCACCAACGATGGGTCATTGGTGCCTCGTCCCATATAATGAGGGACGACACCTGTATAAGTTCAGCAAGCATGGTACCCCTATTGACATTGCACGTGCTAGCATCGTTTACATCGAATGGTATTTTAAATCTTGAATGTGCAGTGCGCCCTTTGGGCAAAAGTAGGGATGCGACACCAGAGGAGGCCACTGCAAGCACTATTTTCTTTTCGGAACGTAACCTTGCAATTATAGTGTTCCATAGGAAGGTTTTGCCTGTGCCACCATGGCCACAGACAAAGAAAAACCCCGGTGAGTTACTGTAAACATGACCAACTATGGTATCGTAAACGGTCCGCTGTTCCGCATTCAACTGTGTAACCAAGGAATCAGCGTGCATCGACAACATTAATGGCCCAGGGTCAATTTCATCATTAATTAATCTGTTCTCATCCACAAAAGCGCATTGGACATCTATCTTTGGCAGACCATAGTCATTTATGTTCCCGCCACTATTAGCAAAGGCATCTGAGAGTTTGCGTATCAGGAGGGACATGAGTTGTTCCTGCGGTATGTTGTAGTTAGGATTTCCTAACGTATCTCTAAGTTGTCGACCAATGTCATCTGTAAAAGATAGCCAGTATGTATCAAATAATGCACGCACGTTACCCACAGGGCAGAACATAACTACGGTCACAAAAAGCTATCTAAGCTGGTACGACGACGCGGATATGATCGCCTCGTCAAACAACAGCTTCCACTCATTATCGCTCTCAAGCAACCCACGCGCCTCGCACGCATCATGAAATGTGTCATACACTTGACCGTTGAACATCCTAATATCAGCATAGCTTGTCGAACCCTTAATTATCATCAATAGCATGCGTAAGTAGTATAGTTCGCCAGCAGTAGGATGTACATAGTACATGCGTCCAATTTTTGTGCAGCGAGACCTCGATTTCCAACATCGGGCCGAGGCATCCCATGTCCATTTCTTTGGGAAGTCGCAATACGTCAAGCATATAGCTTGTTCATGCCTCAAATTAGTCTCAAACTATTCAGTTAGCATTGTGTTTTTGGCCGCAGAGCTAGCAAGCAACGCATGTAGGTCTGCGCCAGGTTCGTAGCGCACGTGGTTTAACCCAGGAAGATGTACAACAAGCCGCTCAACATAAGGCACTCTAAAGTGAATGTCATATTCAAATGCGCGCCACAATGCTTCACATGTAGACAAGTACCTAGCATCAATGTATTCCTGGATTTCATTCGGTGGTGCCACCTGCGCACCAGGCGACGCATTAGACATGTTTGCGGTGATTTCAAAGTAGACCTTTGCTCTATCGATTCCCTTCGTAACATACTTGAATAGATATTTAATCATGTCTGACTTGTTGCACCATTCAACGTTTATGTGCGCATTATACTTTTTGAGGAGGTGCATATTATATGGAACAATGTTTCTATTATCAAGTCTTACACCATTCTTGAGAACATGTCTGCCATCAGGCCTGCGCCTATAGATAGTAAAGCCAAAGTCGTCTAAGATGGTCTCATCTTGGAAGGGCTTTGGGAAATTTTTACTGCACTTGTCATTTTTCATACATGGGCATCTTCTGTTGTCGGCACCACAGGGACCATGCATCATGAATTCGTCAACCAAAGCAAACCCTAAAGGGTCAACGGCGATATCAGGAATCTCAGCACAAATGAATTTGTCAACAATAGAAGCACTAAACTCTTTGTTCCCATCGGCTAGCCACACAAGGCAGTGTATATGTGGCAAGCCACGCTTTTGGAATTCAACAGTGTATAGGACTACAAGTATGGAACCAAATGTCTTTCCCTCTCTAATATCCGCAACGAATTCGTTTACTTTCATATGGAACACACGCACCACCAAGTCAGAACGATCGCACGGTTGTTGGCCAGGTTCAAAGCGTAATGCATCCGCTATTTCCCTCCACTTGGTATTACAAGTAAAAGTCACAAAAAGATCCGGTGGTCCGTAAACCCTACATATAGCCATCGCGTCCTGGTAATTCATGACATGGTACCTTCTACCACCAGTGAAGCTGGCAGGAAGAACTACCCGACCACCAATCGAATCAGCATTAACGAAGCCCTTATCAATGGCGTCAGCTATGCCCTGCACAGTTTCTGACCGTAGATCGCTTTGGTGGCTTGTTATGAACTGTAGCCTGTTGCCCTCGATAGTTGAATACGCATCGACATCTATTTGATCACTTAATCTACCATAACACGTATATGGGTTCGGCTCGTCCAATCTGTAGTGCAGGTGTCTCCTTACAAACTCAAGCATCATGACATATTTTCGTTTTGATGAACCAACATCGTCAGCACCAAAGTACCTAATACCAAGATGGAAGCCATGTTCACCGTAAGCAAACAACAACGGGTATTGCAAAGGCGTGTACGCTGGATGAAAGCATGAAACACGTTTTAGGCCACACTCTATCATGCACAAGAACATCGTATGTGTATTCCCCAGCCGTGTAGTCGCCAACTATAATGGCAGCGATCTCACCATTTGAGGGTAGGTTGTATTGCACATCATGGCGTGTGTTGCAGCCTAGCAATCTGAGTGTTATCTTTTGATCACCCTCACGCTCAAGGCGCTCTCTCGCGTATCGGAACGCTTTGACAAGCGAGTTGTTTTCATTCAGCATAGCGAGCAGCGACGCCGCCATTTCAGGGTCTGGCTGGCCACCAGCGCCATCATCGGTCTCAAACATGCCTAGCCTATTCTGGGTCTCATGTTCCGTGTCATATGTGTACAGCTGGGCAAATTTTGGTTGTGCCCCACGTTGTGGAAGTAGGGTGCCAATCTTATGGTGCACCACCCCATTAATTTTGAAAACGTAAGGAGCAGTGTCGTTATTTATCGTTTTGTAGATAGCTGCACCGAAAGAGGTGAATGCAAACAATGAATTGTAGGACCGGATAAGCCTCAAGAAATGCCTCGAGCGAGTACCTCCATCAAATCTCAAAAGATCAGCAAGCAAAGGCAGCGGACGCTCAAATGGTTTTAGGTTCACTTTCCCTCCTTTGCAACAAAGGTTGTACACAATTTTCCTCTGGGTGGAGCAGGAATCGTTTTTAACACGCTCTTGGAACCAGAAAACAGCATGGCAGTATGGGCATACGTGTTCAGGTCCATCGTAGTATGACCTCTCAGGGTAGGCATCTACACAGGAAGAAGAGAAAGGGTAGGACCAAAGCAAAGAAGGAAGAATATTACCATGAATGTTGGGCATAATACACACCTTTTAGAGCATCTACGTATGACCTGTCCAAAGGAAGTGTGGTTGACAATGGCTCATCAGGTACCATGTGATGTACTCTACTGCGCCGGCGTCGCCTATTGGATGCGGCAAGCGCTGAAGGGAATGACATTATAGATCTACTACCTGTGCCGACATAAGCATCACTAACACCATATTGTTTTTTGCTGAAGTAATGGCTCAACAAACATGGTTGTACGCACGTGTTCTCTGTAGCACAGGTATTGGCTGGTTAGAGGTCCCCGGAAGGTTAGATGGGTCTACTTCGTCTTCACCATGCAAGATGCGATGGGCATCAGTTGTCACAAAGACTGGGCAATCTAAAGAGGCTGCGTATTTTTGGGCCTGCAAGAGAAGCATTGCAAATTAGGATGGGTACCGGCCATCGCATGCATAAACAAAGCAGCGAATTTGTGAGGACTAACCCTGTGCAATTGCACTGTGCCTCGGGCACTTCGGTTCGTGGCATCTCGCAACACGCACGCATGGAGAATCAGGCATAACTCTATATATCGCATAGTATGGAAGGACGTCACAAAAAATTGGCCCGTAACAAACAACACATTATAAAACAGATCAGGCATATAGGCACACAAACTCACTGACGATCGAAAACGCAAAACGGCGAGTGGTCTCCTCCAAGCTGCGACAAAATTCCCCCAAGCAGCAAGTACCCAGATCACTGGAAAAAACAGCCCATAAGAATTAGCCAACCAGTAAGGATATATCTCTGCACATAGGTAGAGGCTGGTGCCTCTTTTAGAGGCCAGTATGTCGAATATCAATTCCAAAGAATCTAGATCCTAGTAAAAATTGGTAAGCTCTAAACAGGCTGGGCAGCAGGCAGGAAACTTAGATCAGAGGGTACCACCCAGCATCTAACTGCACATAAGCATCAAAAATTGTAAATGCTGAAACGTCCAAGTAGGAAGCCACAGAAATGTGATCAACGACTGGATAACTGAGTTCACTTAATCTAAAATAATTTTGTGAAAGTAAGACATAAATCTGCTATAGAAAATGGTCCATCATTAAGCCTCAGAAAAGTGTAGCTAAATGTCACAATCTAAACACCTAATGGACTGAAGCATTACTCTAATAATACGAATGTCATGTTACATCATCTCCGAATGAAAAGTTTCAAAATTTCAAAGTCCAAACAACTAGCGTGTCCAGAGCAAAGCAGTTCCTATCCAGCTGGTACCTAATTTTAAGTTTATAGGGTTCAAGTGCAAGCAGTAGTGCGATGAACGTAGGTACATATAGGGGGCAGTCCTGTTAATTATATACCATATCCCTACACAAGCTGGAATAGCTTGAATAGCTTATGAATGTCTAATTTCTTTGATGAGTTCCCCTCTAAGTACTTTGCTTCTTGGAGAGTGAGCTGATTTTGCTCTAGGAGATCGCTAGCTACATGCTTCTTGTGTGTGGAGTTGTGTACATAAATGTTGTGGGATTATGGTCTTTGCTGAGTTCCCCTCTAAGTACTTTGCTTCTTGTGCGCGGGGCTCGGTTGTTTCCCCTCTAAGCTGTTAATTGATTCTTGCTGAACCATGTGCAGCAACAACGCTATGGGATTATGGTCAAAGGTTAAAGGACGTGGAACAATTTTCAAAACCCCTAATTCCATTGGGCAGGTATTTGTCTGTATACCTTTTTGTTGTATAGACTTACACTAAGTACTTTCCTATAAGACTTGGAACTAATATTTCTTTATGACCCACTTCACTCTTTCACTCATGCTGAAGCTCTTTTACACTAACAACATACTGTTCTCTTCAGATATTCTCAGGCCATTGCCAAGAATCTACCGTCTTCTGATATTATTGAATCTGCATCTGTTGCTGGACCTGGTTTTGTGAACATTACGTTATCAAACCGCTGGGTTGCATAGGTTTGACTGAGAATTTTTTATCTACAAGTTATGCTAGCATTAGCAGTGCCATTATCTATTCCGGCAATTTGTCAATGAGCTACATTATTTGCAGAGAATACAAGATATGCTTGCTAATGACATCAAGACTTGGGCACCAGTTCTGCCAGTAAATAGGATAGTGGTTGATTTTTCATCACCTAATATTGCAAAGGAAATGCATGTGGGACATTTAAGGTCTACAATTATTGGAGATACATTAGCACGCATGTTTGAGTTCTCGAATGTCGTTGTTCTGCGAAGAAACCATGTGGGAGATTGGGGTACACAGGTAACAAATCTTGTATTGTGATCTAAACATTTTATTACATGCTTTTGGTGAAACAAAATATTTTTACATATGGCTGAACTGCTTTAGTACTTGATTCTTGTGAAAAATACTCTCTGGTTCAGTGGTGCCCAATCTTTTGTATACCTACTTCTATAGCATACCATTGCTTACTACATCTGCAATTTTCTTTGTCTTCATTGGCCAAAAGGTTCACTCAGCGCTGGCTCTGCTGGTGTTGTGTTAATCACCTTGGATAATTTGCATTTTTGTACCTTAAACTGTGCATTCTGTTTTCTTACCTGATACCTAGATTCTGTTTCCACTTGGTAATGAGATTTATTTATTTTTCTATAGAAGCATCACCAAGCTTGCCTTAATATTATGACTACCTTTTTTTATATGCGTAGTAATGTCCATGTAATTTCTTTATCTAAGCTTACCTATGAGCACATTTTCATTTTGTAAGAAGTAAAATCATGCATAAATTAAAAGATATTGTGTGTGGCTGGGCTGTTTGAGAAGTCTGTGCCTTGGTTTTCTGTATGTGGCCTAAAAGATTGACACTGTTTACTGCTGCACATGCAGCATGCTAACTGATGTTTGTGTTCATGCAGTTTGGGATGCTAATAGAATATCTTTTTGAGAAATTTCCAAATTGGCAGGAGATAGGTTGCCAGGCCATTGGGGACCTTCAGGTAACACATTCAATGCAATGATGCAATTATTTGTCTTTTGGCTCTCTGCATACAAAACATGCAAACATGAAAGCTAAATATGATGCCGAGTTGACCATTAAGTTTTGTTGTCATATACTAAAAATATTCAGGATAAAATGATGAAAGTATTTCTATGAAATATTTACTCAAACCACATATCCCAACACTCACAAATATATCTTTGGTCAAAATTAACAGTCTCTGACTGTATTCTTGGTAGCACTTGTGAAAACCACATTCAACGCTTATCAATGGTTATGAACATCATTATTGCTGCAGTGGCCTATGCCTTGGCAGTGTCTGTACAAATTACTGTTTTGACTGTATTGTGGCATCTTGCTAAAATCCATTGCATTGTCTCATATATTTATCTCCTCAACGTGTCTATCACTGCTCATGATGGATTTTGCTTTTTGTTGGTAGTTTCTTGTTATAACCTGAGCACCCTGCTACCTACTTAATAGTTGGTTGCATGTTTTCCTTTATAATCCATCCAAACACCTGTGTGTTTCAAAATCACTTAAAATAAGTGCTAGAAAATGACATTTTTTTGTTATGCGACATGTATTGTTCCTACTATCGGGACTAACATTTTAACCTGGTTATATAAAGCATCCAAGCATAGGTTTGACAGTGATCCAGACTCTAAAGCAAGGGCTCAACAAGGAGTTGCTTGGCTACAGGTGAGTGCATCATTTTGGATGTCTGAGTCTGACTCAGGGAAGCTTGACATGTTCTAATCCAAGCATTGTATTATATGTAGGGAGGGGAGGATAAATATCGAGAAGCATGGAAAAAGATTTGTGACATTAGCAGGAGCGAATTTGACTTGGTCTACAAGCGCCTAAACGTGGTGCCTGAAGAAAAGGTACAACACATTGTAGTTGAAACATATATTTTTGATAGAAAGCTTGGTTGACTACAGAACTTAGGTGCGGGGTGAATTACTCTTATGGATAGATAGTGGACAAAACTAACCTGTATCCACGGACGCCCTCGGCAGATCTAGGTCACGCACGCCATCGGCAGCAGAACAGGAGACCCTTCAGGAGGTGCTGCTGGACCTAAAAAACCCAAAACACACGAATGAGGATGACAGTAGATGTATATAGGCTGCCACAATGCGAAGAGGGGATGGAGAGGGGGCGTGTAGTACGGGGAGGCATGTAAACAAATCGAAGAAAGGTACAGACCCTGTGCGTGTGGAATGGTGAGCACTATCGACGGCCATAATGCGATAGTGACGAGACCTGTTCATCCTGTAGATCCATGCGGCGGGGAGGTCGGTGAGGAGCGTTCCTTTCTCGTAGCAGCAGCAACTGCGGGTGGGGCCTCGCCGAAGCAGGGCCCGTCATAGCAGCGGGAGAGTAGCCTCAACACGCTTTGGGACCTGCTCCGCACGGCGAGATCGGCGGGGAGCGCCCAGACCGCATAGCAGTAGCTGCTGCGCGTGGGACCTTGTCACACCCGGTTTCAGAAGGCAAACTGAATGCGAACCATGTACGTGCCAGGATCAGTTATTCACGTACACAGCAGTTACATAACATGGACATCATCACACAGTGCTCAAAATAGCATTAAAAAAGGAAAATAGTCGATTACATCATACGTCTAAGACGTCCATATAGTCATTACAATAAATCAAAGTGCGAACACGAAACGTAGATAAACACGGCCTTCACAGGCAGCCGACTGGGGGTTGCCGCTAACCCACGCCTAGAACTCGTCGTAGTCTTGGAACTCCTGGAAGTCTCCTTCCACAGCTTCATCTTCGCCTGAGCAGTGGTTGCAATGCTGACAACCTGGGGGGGTTTGGTGTGTAGAGCAAGAGTGAGTACACATCAACATACTCAGCAAGTATCCTGTTTGGCTGTAGTGGACTAGCTTTATGTGGGGGTAAGTCAAGCAGTTGCTTTTAATTGGTCAGATTATTATTTACTAGTAGAAAGCCAGGTTTTAACATTAACCCAAGTTATTAGCCCGATGTACCCTTTCCAAACGGAAAGAATACCACTTACCAACACCATAGACGTAACCAAAACCATCAATCTCATTGCCACCTGTAAACCAAAATGTCTCTGATCAAGTACCACTAATCATTGGAGCTCCCTTGGCCGCTCATAACCGCGAGCACGGCTGATATATCAGTTTTCAAACACTCTGCAGAGGTTGTGCACTTTACCCACAAGCCGTGATTCCCTCTTGCCTCGGGCCGATCAAACCCTTAAACACTACCAAGGTGAATAGGTAGGGTTTCACTACATAGCCTTTACAAAGATTCCCCGGGGCTGTAGCCGCCCGTTAGGTTTCCTAAATGTACCGCACTCCTCCCCAAGGGACAAATCAACCTTGGCAGAGCGAGCCGCATACACCGAGCCCCATTGACGGCACAACGGCTAAGCGAACTACACCCCGGATCCTCTAATTATTCAGCTAAGGGCGTCCCACTCCACCCTCATGGTTGCACTGTTTTCCCGGGCGGTCATCCATAGAACAGGTCCTTACGGAGAGGCACTCGAGAAACCGCTCGAGCCCCCTTAAAGGCCACAAGTGCAACATCATAATAAGAGAAGGGAAAACAGCGTATCATATATAATCTCATCATGTTCATTGATTAGAGTTGAGCAATAGCATAAAGCTAAACAATAATAATCCAACCCAAATAGGTAAACAAGGACATAGATAACAAAAGCTAGTCAATCCTTAAGTATAAATGTGTAATGCGGGAGGTGAATTAAAGAATGAATGGGACAGAGATAGGTCAAAGGACACTTGCCTCTACCAACCGACTGCTGCTCAGGGGCTTCTCCTGCGAGTTCTTCGGGCTCCTCGACCGAATCGTTCTCTATGCGATTGCAAGCATACATACATCCACATATTTAATACAAAAGAACAGTACACCATACAAGAGAATAAAGTAAATACGCATAGAATATCACATACGATAATGGATTTACCTTGGTTAGAAAGAAACGAGGGAAGGTCTCGCAGAGGTTAAGGCTTATGCTCGAGGTGCACTACGGGTAAACGAATAACTAGACGTCACGTGCTCTAGGTCTACTTAGCTTCAATGATAAGAATTAGCTACATGCACTAGTGTAAACGTGACCATTTTTAGTAGATTAACATTGAATAAGATAGACGATTAGCTATACAATTTAACTAACGTAACCAATTTCCAAATTGGGACTCCTATCTTATTAATATAAACAACGTGATTAGCGCATATAGGATACGGGGGGGTAGACGGGGCTAGGGGGTAGAAGATCGTGTCGCGAGCGCGACTGGGCGCTATGCGTCGTGTCGCGAGCGCGACTGGGCGCTATGCGTCGTGTCGCGAGCACGACGAGCCAGGGGCGGATTTGCACCCTGGGCCACCTGGGCCATGGCCCGGGGCGTAGCCCAATTTTTTTGTTTAGACCTAGGCGTTTTTAGCACTAAAAATTGGCCCACAAGCCCAGGAACAATGCCTGACGTTCTGGCAGGCTGGCGGCTGCTTGTCCTCGCTGGCTCCTTCAATCCGTCGCGCACACGTCCTGACTCCTGTGGGTCCTTGCCTGTTCATTCAATGCCAATCCTCCATCGCTACACGCCTCATGGGAGCCGTCGGCGCCGAGCAGCGAGCAGCACAGCGGCGGCGAGTTAGCGCCCTCCACTCAGGATACGCGCTCCGCCTCCAGCCCTCCACGGATCCGCGTCCTGCCGTCCGGGTCCGGCGTCCGCGGTTCGCCTCACCGTCGAGCCGGCACCAGGCAGGTCCACGTCCACCCCACATATTCGTGCTCCTGCTGGTCCTGCCTAAAGAATTTGTTGATCACTTAGTACTTGATGTATTCTGACATTGAAAATGCTAATCGGTTGGAATAGTATGAGAATAAGAGTGAATCGTCACACACTCTTCCCTGAAAACTCTACATGCAGTAATGAGGAGCGCTTACGCACTAGTAGGCAACAGATCAATCCCTGTCGGCTATATCATAGGTTTCAATTCACACACTAATGTTCATGAAGTTATTAACTAGGTACTTTTATCTTTTTATCAAGTTTGTTGTATTTTTATGCTGAATTGAATACATACTATTTTAATCAATTTTTATAGTATATTATGGTATATTATAATTTTAACAATATATTTCGTTGTATTGGACAGCCTTTAAAAGTAACCTTAAATTTTTATAAAGTGGCCCGGCACGTCGATTTTACGTAGCTCCGCCACTGCGACGAGCTATGCCAGAACGCTGCGCGAGCACGCGCACGCGCAAAGCCACACTTAACGTGCCGCGGACGAGTCGCGCACGCGTCGGGGCCGTGCGCTGGGCCGAGCTCGAGGCCACGCCGAGGACCGACACGACGCGAGCAAGGCACGGCGGGGCGAGCGGGCAAACATGCCAGGGCAAGCGAGCACGGGCGAGCGAGGACGCCGCGGACCACTGCGAGCGAGGCACGGATGGGGCGAGGACATGGTCGGGCGAGGCCGGGCGCGGGGGCGGGGCGACCGGGCCGGGGCGCGACGGGAGCGGCCGAGCCGGGGCACGGGGCGGGGCGGTTGGGCCGAGCGCGGGGAGGGGCGGCGCGGGCGGCCGAGCCGGGGGCCGGGGCGGTTGAACCGGGGGGGCGGCCGAGCTCGCCGGGAGGCGGGCAGCCGAGCCGGGGCGGCGCGGGGCGGGGCCGAGCGGGCGAGGGCGAGGCTCGCGCGGGTGGCCGGGGTGGCCGGGGCCGGGGGCGCGGGCGGTCGGGGTGGCCGAGCCGGGCGAGGTCGGGGCGCGGGCGGCCGGGGTGGCCGGGGCCGGGCGGGGTCGGGGCGCGGGCGACCGGAGCGGCCAGGGCCGGGGCCGAGCCGGGCGGGGTCGGGGGCGCGGGGAGAGCGCCGGAGGGAGGAGAGGGAGGAGGGAGAGAGGAGGGAGAGAGGAGGGAGGGCCTCACCGGAGGGGGGCGGGCGGCGGCGGTGGCGCCGGGGAGGGGCGGCGGCGGCGCGGGTGAGGGGCGGCGGCAGCTAGGGTTAGGGTGAGGATGAGGGAGAGAGAGAGAGGGAGAGGGAGGGGATTTTTGGAATAAAGAAAAAAGAAAAGGGGAGGGGGCGGCTGGGCCGGCTGGGCCCAAAGGGGGGGAAGGGGGCGCGCAGCTGGGCCGCCGCGAGGCCCACGCGGGGGAGGGGGAGGGGGCGGCTGGGCCGAAATGGGGTAGGAGGGGGGAAGGGGAGGAGAAAAAGGTTTTCTTTTTTTCTAAAATCTAATTTCCTCTAGATGAAAGCATTCACGTTTTTAATCAAACAAAAAGTATGCATGGTTCGGCATGGTGCATCACACAAAATAAAGTGTTTTTAAGGTTTTGCTTTACACGAGGTCTAAAGCCAAAACCCGCTATGACTTTGGAAAAGATCAAGGTTTAGCGAGGGGAAAAAGGAAAAGAAAAGGGTAACGCCTGAATTTGGTGAGAGAAAAGAAGAAAAAAAATTCTACCCCCAAATTCAGGGCGTTACAGACCTCGTCGAAGCAGGGCCCGCCATAGCAGGGGGAGACCAGCCTCAGCGCGCATCAGGAACTGGCTCCGGGTGTCGTGGATCCGTACGACGGCGAGATCGGCAGGGAGCGTCACAGACCACACAGCCGCAACCGCGTGTGGGACCTAGCTCCCTGCGTTGTGGATCTGTGTGGTGAAGCGCCACACATCGGCGAAGAGGATTTAGAGGAGGACGGCGTGGATGGACGAAGCATTGTCTCCGCGAGCGAGGACAGAGAACACCACGCCAGAGACGCGACGGCGGGTCTGCTGACCACGCCAGAGACGCGACGGCGGGTCTGCTGCGGTAGCCTGCTCCAACTGGGGGTAACGGAGGTCACGGGCCCATGGCTGGCTCGGTCGCTGCGAGTGGGACATGGCTGAGCTAAGCCACAGAAACGTTTCTGGCACGCGTCGCGCCGCGAAACGACGGCAAGGCGCCGAACGCAGAGGAGCGCCCAAAAGCCGTCAGGTTTTAATAGATTAGATTAGATTTGGTGTATTATTAATTTCTTGTTGTAGAAAATCATCAAAATACAATTAAATTCATAAAAATATTGTAGCGTCGATCGAAAATTGCAAATAAGTTACTAATATTAATAAATAGTTTATAAAAAGATAATCTTAAGTTTCCACATGGAAATAATCTTAAGTCCGCACGTGAAAATGATAGTCTATTATTTTGATATAAATTTAGACATTATTTCAATGATTTTGGCCTAAAGATATGTTTAAATAAAAATGTGATGTACTACAAAGTTAGAGATCTCTTCGAGCTCTACAATTTTCATATAAAATTTATCTTCATCCGATTTCATATGTAACAGTTATGATTTTATAACTATATTATTATGCACGAAAAACGAAAAAAACGGGTACCCATATCTGACCCGAATATCTGGGTATTTACCGAGTAGCACTCGCTCTGTATCTGATTTGAATCCAAAGTTGCATTATTCGGGTATTACCCGCATCCGTCCCGAATTTAAAAATATCTGAATCTGTATCCGAAAAAATGGATATTTACACTATCCTAATCCAGCACCCAGCAGGTATACCTGACCCGTTTTCACTCCTAGTAATAAATGCAAGCGGAGCCATGACGATCTCTAGCTCCGTCGCCGTCGCGTGCAGCGGGGGAGCAAGGAGAGTGCATAGTTATACCACTCTGTTGCTTCTCTTGTATTTTTTTTACGTACGAAATGATGGTTAGAATCTATATGCTGGTTAGAATCTCTGGTTCCTCTTTGACTTATTTCTCTGTGTCCACAACAGGAGTGGTAGGCGTTAAGTAACTCTAGTTAGGGTTATATGGGCAAATACCTGCTTTGCCCCTGAGGGGTTTCGCATCTCTATATAAAGAAACTGTACACCCCCTCATAAGAGATAGAATAGAAAGAGGCCAAAGGTCCAACCCTACATCATGTGTCTCGTGTGCTCTCTATCGTGCTTCTGGGAAAGGGAACGGGCTTCTACGACTTCTCACGTCTCTACTGCTGACGGGAGGGAAGGGAGCGGGTCAGGTGATCCATGGCAACGTAGTTCTCAACACGTTATCAGCACGCTCTACCTCGATGTTGCTGTGGAATCAGATCTGCATCAACTCTTCGTCAAGCTGGCAGGTCTCTTAGCCTAGCCGAACTATCCTACGCGACAGCCTTCGATTCTCCCTCTACGCATGAGCGGTATGTTTATTGGTTGATCTGTTGTTGTGTACGGATTGTGATTCGTGCGCCACGAACTGCCATCGATGTAGTGGTGTTGCGCCTGCGCGTCGAGACCGCACTGCGCGCCAGCAGCCACGCCTTGCCTGTGCCGGAGCCGTATTGGAGCCACGCTCGCACCAGAGCCACTCGCGCTGTTCTACGTGCCAGCAGCCGCACCCGTGCCCATGACGGCCACCATGCCCATCAAACTGAGACCGCGGGTGCCTGCAGCACCCGGCAAGCAGGATCCAGGATTAGGCCGGTGAGATCGAAGCCTCTCTCTGGTCACAGATCGGCATTCGGCACTCCTCACTCCCCACGATGTGTGGAGCGATCATGGGCATACATGAACTACAACTCTAGCTATTGTGCGAGAGGACTTAGTCATATTCCTACTTTCATGGCCGCATGCACGCTTGACTTAGTATTCCTTTCAATTTTTTTGGGTGGTCGACGGCTACTAGATGGAAGAGTGTGTGGGGTCTTGGAGATCACGGCGCACAATCCTGTTCTAGAAACCGACCGCCGCGCATCGTGGCCCGCAGGCATGCCCTGCCGGTCCACCACGCTTCTATTAGTCCTTTTATGTATAATTATGCTTATAATTTATTCTATAATTTTTAGTATAAATAAATTCATGCATAATTTATATAAATTTGTATTCTTGTTGTAAAGAATAAAGCATGTCTTCTATTGTGGTTTCTACCTCAATAATTATTTCCTGCAGTAAATAATACATGCTTAAGTATGGGAAAATATCTTTTACACCTGATGCGCTTATGCGAATGATTTAATTCTGTTATCGTTTTTCTGCTTTATTTTTCATAATAAATACTCCCTCCGTTTCTTTTTAGTTGTCGTTGTATAGTTCAATTTTGCACTATCCAGCGACAACTAAAACAAAACGGAGGGAGTAATTAGCAGAAAATAATTAAATTGCATGTGAAGGCTATGTTGCGCATTTTTAAACCACTCTAAATATTTGTGGTGCGTTGAGTTTCTGATTCACGCCGAGCGATTAAATATTATAGTGGGTACTCGGACACACTGATCAAACTATGTCATTATCGGCTGAGTTATGGCATTAGCTGAATATTGACTGCGCCCTGGCAACACGATGCAATATTTGTGCCGTTCGAACTTGGCTGCGTCATGTGATTGCTATGTCGTGCTCTCGCTTAATCGCATCACTCCCGTTGAGTCGGACTACCATCGCTGAGTCACACATTTTTCGTGGGCCCTGAAGGCATTGCATGTGTATCGCAACTATTGAGTCACAATTGCGCTTGTTGCGCCTGTTGTGCCTGTACTTATCGTGTACCCCAACTACCAAGCCACAACTGCGTCTGTTGCGCTGGTTACAAAGGTTTGATGTGTTGTCGTTGCCCTGATGGCCGCACACACGATGATGCCAGATACGTTAGATCTTGTACTCGCGTGGATTGTGGTGAGTTGTTCAAGCCCCTGAAGTCACATTATTGTGTAACCTTCATAAACAACTTTGTTTGGTCCTATATTTTATTAGACTGTGTTGTGTGGCATTATATATTTATATATATGGCGAAGTGGCCATAACAACTTTATCAAGCTCTATAGTGCTTGTAAATCTGGGAAAATAAATTGAAATACAATGAAACATAGATAAGTTAATTATCTGCTCTCTCCTCATGCATAAAGTTTTACCCGAAGTAACCCGAAGATATATAATATAATGCATGAAAGCCTTTTTTGGCATCGAAGATATATTGGGATTCTATTAGTAAGCAATATGACCTTACCAAATGAATAAAGGCTAGAAATTTAAGCCGTATATTGCTCAACCGGTTGTTGACACATTGCTCTCTTTGTCGCTGAACGACATGAAGCAAACTCTGAGATAAAAGGACATGTAACCGCTAGCAACCTGGAGTTGCGAGTATAGGTTATTCTAAGAAACGTTTGACTATGTTGGTGAGAAAAACCATCGCGTGTTCCCGTCGAACCACTTTGCCCGTCCTATCAAGGACCTTTATGCTTGTGTTGCAACATCTCTCAGAATTATAAATACTCATGGTTGCTAAATTAACTTGGGATAGTTCTTTGACTGGTATGGCATATACTATAAGCCAAATGGTAAAGGTCAGTCCTGAATGGACATATATCTAGGGTTTATGTAGCAGAACTACATTGGATTCCACCCCTTGACATGCTTAGCATTATCTATATCTGATCTACCAGAAGTACAAAAATAGCCATGAAATCCCACATCACCACAGAGCTTGAATCTAATTTGGACACTAATCTTTCCCTGGTCCTTGACGCTGGAAAAGCCACAAGTCTTGACCACAAGATTGTTAGCGATGGTAATTTGTGATAGAATAATGAAGATATTGTGAAGACATGTTGTATTCTCTCTATTCCTAATGACTTCTTCGTATGAGAGCAGTATTATCTATTGTTGAAGACTGGTCCCAGATGAATATCGGTCTTGTCTCGTTCTTGCCAAGCCATTATCATCATTTGCTTTGTCAAAAGCTTAGGAATCAGGTGATTTTTTTAAGATAAAATAAATTCTTGTCCTTGTATGTTCTATATTCCAAAGCTTCTCTTTTTGTTGAACATTTCAGAGATCGGCATTATGCTTTATAGAACAAGTTGGTATATAATATGAGGAGAAAAGTTTGCCCCGCTGGCAAATTACATCACAAATAATTGACTGTTGTCAACAGTTCTCTCTCAAAATTATTATACCTAAAAATGTTGCATAAATCGATACCTAATTTCAAAGCGATATGAGTAATTGGGTAAAGCATGGGCAGTAATAAAATGAGTTGGACTATACATCTCTGCATACAATTTTTTTGCTTGGCAGCAATGGCCTGATGCCGTGCACTTTATTACCATTATCTACGCACACATTTTCCTATGCGCTTAAAAGCACAATGCAACCAGTGAATGTCCTTGTGAGCGATAGACCCTGATGGTCATTTTACTTGTTGATTTGAAGTTAACTACTAGCTCCAAATGACGAATGGTATGCATGAGCCCCTGAAGGACCCTTATGGATAAAATAGTGTTGTGCATGTTAGTCCAAATCTTAATGATTGACTGTGCATTTGGTAATAATAACAATAAGTTTGCAGAATTGTAACTATAAAGTAACTTGTTGTTGCGTGTCTTGCTGGATGTTGGGACTAACCCTTCATGTTGAAGGACAAATATGTAGTATTCAAGCCACTACATTAATCTAAGTCCAAAGCCCACTGCATAAAACTCCTATCTGTAATGTGCATAAGATTTCCTAAATAAATCACCACAATAGCATACATTGGCCACAACTGGATGATTGTGGTTGGGGATTTTATATGTATGCTTTAGAACATCTCGGCATTAGGGTGAGGAATGCCCATATAGTGTAATGCCTCAATATTCTATTAAACGCACAAAAGCTAAACTGAATATGTCGTTCGGTGTGTACTCCTGTGTATATGGAGTTTGCCAGAAATCGTTGAGGAGTAACCATATTGGTTTGAATGCTTCTACCTGATGTAGATGTGGATATACCCGGGATTAATATCGTATCCACATTTGACTTATTGGCATTTGATCTATTCTCGGGGACGCCTGCGAATATGATCCATTGACCTTAGTCAAAGCATATGTTTGGATTGCAGATTCACGTGGTCTGTAATAACTCTCCTCCGATGAACTCGCCCTGCTAGTGATTTGCCTCACGAAGAGGTTCATCTTAATGATGAAATTCCTAGCAATGTGCGCAATATCATTGTGCTAGGAATACGGAACAATGAATCTTTCATTTTTAAGAAATGACGAAGATCATTATTAAATGTGGGAGACAAATGTGTCAACACTTATCTTGTCTCTCTAGATTACAAAGGGATCCAAAACAAAGTCCTAGGCATGAGTGCTTGAAGCTCTCTTATCGGGTCATTTATAAATGCAATCGAGGCTGAACCAATAATTGCAAAATGAAAGTCGTGAGCTTGATGTTCGGACATTTATGGGCACTACTGAAATAATGTGTGGTGAATGCGATGGTTCAAGTGGTCTTGTGATAGACCCATCCCACATATGTGTTGAATAAACATTGTTCCGCTATGTAATATATCTAGCAAATGGCATGAATTAAAATATGCAGTTAATAGGATTCTGAAGATCCGTCATGAGATCTTAGGAGGACCCATATCTTTGAATTATAAATATGCAACATATAAATCTCGTATCGAATAATACATTCTTGACGAATGAACACTCTCCTATGTAGAGAGAATATCTCCTAGATGAGATTATAGTTCCTTAATGGAATCTTTCCAGAAGAAATAAAGTCTGTGTTAAACACCAAAGTTTGATAATCCCTATAAAGGGATAAAGACCCATACAGACCCAAAAAGGAATAAGATGAGGTAACAAAGGATTTGAAGTTCACCGAATAAGCACATGTGCGTTCCATGAGTTTTACTGATGGTAATTTCCACTAGATGTGGAATTACGGTATCGTCTAAAGCCCTGATGGCAGAAACCTATAAGGTTTAGGTGTTACTGGCAAAATATCCTCATTGTGCCAGAATGACATACTATAACGATGTATCTGATCGATGAAAAATCCCTGATGGATTATGATCTTTGATGGACTTTTGTTACACCATCATAGATGTTGCAATGGATGAACGCGTGGAGCAATGTGTCATATTTAGAATATGTACTATTGCAACTATATTATCCCCTAAGTCCTATTGAAGGACATGTTACTTGCTTTGCACAATTATGTATAAATTATGGTGTAAGATAGAAAATGATAGCACCCCAACCTCATCCATTCTCGTTATTCTAGATGAACAATGAGACATATATCTTATGCTTTAGTTATGAGGGATAACGCCTTTGACAAATGTCACTGTCAGGGGGAGCAAATGCTTATATTGATCACAATCGTGAGACAATAAATGTCATATTCTATGCCCTGAAGGCGTGAGCTTGATGATCAATATGTGAACCTTTATGGAACCTTCTATCAAATATATAGATCCAATTGATCGAACACCATCAGTCAAAGTGGCTTATTTATATTGATACATGCACTTACCTCGCATATCCTAGAAGTGAGTAGTGGTAAAGTTCCTAAAATAGTCCTTGCAAGGATATACAATCCGTTTGCTAAATCTTTATGTGCATATACTTCTAGAAAAAGATGTTTTGCCTTATTGATACAGTTTTGCAAGGATCAGGGGAGCACATTTCTAAAGTTAGCCCTTGTGAAAGATTCGATAGAATCTAGATCCCAGAGGATCGAAATCCGTCCTGATGACAGCTGTTGTACTCTTTTTCCCTTGGTGAGTTTTCTTAAAGTTTCCCACATGAGGTTTTTAACGAGGCAACAAAGAGCAAATGCAATTTGTATCACCATGCACTCTTTCTCCATATTTTTTCCCACTAGGTTTTTCGGAGTTTTAACGAGGCATGTGTTGGTCGTGGTATTCGCCCAAGGGGGAGTGTTAAGTAACCCTAGTTAGGGTTATGTGGGCAAATATCTGCTTTGCTCCTGATGGGTCTCACATCTCTATATAAGGAAACTGTACACCCCCTCATAAGAGATAGAACAGAAAGAGGCCAAAGGTCCAACCCTACATTATGTGTCTCGTGTGCTCTCTATCGTGCTTCTGGGAAAGGGAACGGTTTTCTACGACTTCTCGTGTCTCTACTGCTGACGAGAGGGGAGGGAGCGGGTTGAATGATCCAGGGCAACGTAGTTCTCAAGGAATATTTCTCCCCGCTCCCTCTTTGCGTCTCAACGGCTCATGTTTCTCCTCACAGCTTCCTCTTCGGCTTATTTCTCTGTTCCACAGCAGGCAAAAAAAATTAACCGGTGGGCCGTCCACATCCGATGAACCGAGAATTGAACACGGACGAGCACCAACGTGGCAGCTGAGCCCATGGGCGCGCAGGCCTGTTTGTTTGAGATCAGGTGCGGACGGTCTAGTCTAGCCTCTGGGTCTGGCATTCATCAGTCGTCGTATCGTATCCGGATGGCAGCAGGGCAGGGTGGATGATGGGCATGGGTGCAGACTGCAGGGGCTAGGGTGCCTGCCCGAGGCATGGGCATGGCGCGTGTCGCGTCCGCGCGCAGGCGCCGACGACGCCCGCCCCGCCTGCGGCGATCCAGTGCCAGAGCGAGCGGGCAGGCACCAGGCAGGGCAGCAACACCACCGCTCGCTTGCGGGCCTGCTGCTGCGGCGGCAGGCGATGAGGTGAATGAACGAACGAATGAATGACCCAAACAACCAACGCAACGCAAGGGAACGGGGGCTGTGAATGCCCAAGGCTGGCACGCTGGATGGTCGTTGATGGCTCGCGGTCGCAGGCGGCCATGCTGCCTGCTTGGCTGAGAACCCTACTACTACTAGCATCCACCCTGCCTGACCGCATCGCTGTCGACCTGAGTTGAAGGATCCCGTGGGGCCCTCGCCCCAGTCCCTCTCTAGCAGCCAGCAGCAGACGTCGCGCTCGCCATGCATGCTCTGCCGCTTGCCTTGCCCCCCTCGTCAAAGCAAAGTAACCGTCGGCGGCGCCATGCTCTACAATAACTGCATGCATGCATGCAATGCAGTTATATAGTGGCAATTACTCACGTCGCTGTGTCCAAGATTAAAATAAAAAAAATAAAACGTACGTAAATCTAGGTGTATTTATTTTTCTCTAAAAAAAGATAGAGCTTTTAAAAAAAATTAAAAAAGTTGGCCAAACATATTCGCCCCCGTCCTTCATCGTTATGGTATATACAGGCGCATCCACACCCTCCATTGCGTACAGCCGGCTGGGAGGCCGCTGGGACAACGGTGGCCGCGCGCGCGCCAGTAGGAAGGCGACGCGCGGTCCTTTTACCTGCTCGGGACAAATGATTGCGGCACCCAGACGGACGCTTGGCCGTCGCGTGCCGCTACAGCCGTCCGATTCTCCGATCACGTGGGGACGAGGGAATTCTCTCTCTCTCTGACTCTCTCTCCTCCGGCCTCCGTGATTTTGGCAGGTCATACGCGCGTCCCTTCCAGAAGCGGAGCTCGAGCTGCCTCAGCAATTAGTGGGAGTGGGACGACACGACCGGCGTTGGGCAATCTACGGCAGGTGTTATGGAACCGTACTTGTGCCTATGTATGTTCCGTTCTCCCACATGCTGGGTTTCCTTCTATGCACTCGTCCATATTCCCGTGTAATTGCACCAACTCCCTCCGTCTTTAAAAAAAATAGTATAGCCCTACCTTCTCAGTAGACGAGAGTAATTTATCGTGCCTCGAAACAGTTGGGTTATAGCTAGTTTCGGAACTCTAATTTTTATAAAAAATATTTAAATTTTTTTAAGGAACAAAAATTAACTAATTCCCTTAGAAAATATAAATTCCTTAGAAAAACAGAGTTCTTAAAATAGACTTTAAAGTCATGGATGATAGTAGCCTCAACCAGGCAGCCCATTATCCTGCTAGGCAACCAAAATGAGGTGCCTTGTGTTGCACTGCATGCTTTTTTCCGGGCTTCATTCAATGAGCTCCCTTTTGGTAAGGCTACTTCAAGGGTTTCTTAAAAGAGTCTATTAAAGGGGAAGCTTCTTTTATGGACCCTTACTAGAAAAGATGGAGGAGCTATAGATCCAGAAAAATAAACTTTTACCGGCTAATCTCCTATGTTTTTTTTTCTTCGTCGACGCTACATCATAGAAGAAGATACAGATGAGCTATATTTTTACTAGAGCTAATACTGAGAATAAGGAGGGAGCTATTTTCTTAGTATAGCCGGAGCTAGAGAAGAGCTGGCATAGGAAAAGCCCTACTAGAGAGGGCCTTAATATGCCTTGATGACTACTCCCTCCGTTTCTTTTTATTTGTCGCTGGATAGTGTAAAATTGCACTATCCAGCGACAAATAAAAAGAAACGGAGGGAGTACTGTCCATTAACGAGCTAGGGGCCGCACTACTATTTTTTTGTACCAGGCAGCAAAGCTGAGAAGTTTGAGACTCGAGAGGCTGCTCCTTTGGTAACAAAAAGAACAAAGCGACTACCGCCGCAGGTTTTCCACGTAGTACGTGGACGGCAAACGCAAAGCGAGTCTTTTCGTGACCAACTTTGCAGCACGAGTTCGCTTCACACCTCGGTGGCGCAGCAAAGGCAGGTGGCAGTACCGTCAAAGCCTCCACGATGGGCGCCGCAGTTTATTAACTCCGGCAGCAACGTGGCCCCCCGGCGGGCAGGGCCAGACAGCTGGCCGTCACGTGCCGCGCTCGCGCGGGGGTGCCCGCCCCCAGGCCCCGGCCGTCCGATGCGTGCGAGTGTGCGACGGAGCAGACCCGCCACACCCCCTCCCTGAAAGGGCTCTGCTGCAGGGGTAGTACTCCTGCGCCCAGCAGCAACGTCTCTTTTGGGGCGCCTCAGCGTAGCGTAGCATGCATGGACCATGACGGTGGTGGTGGTGCTAGTGGCGCGTCGTCACGTGAGAGGTGGACCCCACCCAGCAGACTACTGTGCCATGGCCCCTCGAGTCTCGGCGCGGTCAACGTGGGGCGGGCGTCGCACGGCGCCACTGCACTGCAGCAGGTAGTAGTAGATTCTTTCTTTAGCCCCGGGAGACGGGGAGAGAGATAATCAGATAAGAAAACCACATTGGAAAAGTACTCCAGCAGATCATTTAGCTTCCTCGCTCGCCGTGTCCAAGATACTGCCAGCAGCAGCCATGACGGGCTAGCATAAAGGCGGTTCCACGACACTTTTCACCGTCACGGGCGGTTAGTCAGGTCAGCCGCCCCGCCCGGGGTCACGGTCACGGTCACGGTCACAGCCGCCGCGCCACCGGTGCGGTGCAGGACCGCTGCCCGTCACGTCGGCGCTGTACTTGCCGGTGTGCCACTGCCGCGGCCTAGCATAAACGAGAGGCATTCGCTCACGGATCACACTTCCGCGTCGCCGTGTGGCCCGTACCTGTGTCGATCGGCACTGTTTTGGGTCGGCACGCATCGTGGCGATCGGAGCCCGCCACCTGCTGGCTGCGTGGCTGCTGACTGTTGGGGCCAAGCCAACCAACCCTCCCCGTCCCCCATCTCCGAGAGGTGAGTAGGTGACTCGCCGACGAGACTTGGACAGGACCATCCTGAGTCCTGACATTTTCGGGCCCCCACTGAACTCCTTCTCCCCTCTCTCTCTATATATATATATAATTTATATATTTATGTATGTAAAGTTATCTCTACTACATATTAAGACGATAGTGTAGACCGCAAACACGCCCCCGCCTCCCCCTTCGCCTCGCATCGCGTGATGCCCGTCACGATAGCCTCCCCATCCGCACGATCCTCGCTACGACTACGACAGGCACGCACAGACGCCGCGGAGCGTGTCGCCCATACCTTTCCCCAGGCACGACGACACGTCGACACACCACCGTCACTGGATCTCTACGCGGTAAATCCACTCTGATTCCCCTCGTGGCCGTTGCCACGTCTCCACCACGGCCACCGCCACAGCTACGACGAGGACGATAGGGCCTGCCTCGCCTAACAGCCGAGGGATGCCCTGCCCCCATCCCCTTCCTCTCTCTACCCCACCTGACAGTCATCTCTCTAATTGCGAGATCTGCTCCCTCGCCCACCCGCCCCATGGCACCTCATAGCCGTTCAAGCGGGAGATCCACCCGCCGGGCGTCTTCCCGACCCACAGTAATCGTGCCTCATCGTACGTCGTTGAAGGATCCATCCTTCGGCCTACGCATATCTAACACCTCGATCGCCTCCATCTCGTCGCCTCACCGCTGCGACACGATGACCCCGCACCTACAAATACGGGAGCTGCTCCACCAATGGGGGGTCGAGAGGAGGACGAGGATCTCCAGATGGCGCTTCGCGTCAGCCTCCAGGGCTCCCCACGTCGTTCAGCCCACCATCGTGAAGTGTCAGGAGCTCTCCAAACAACTCTTCTACACACGCCTCGCAAGGTGGAATCTCTTTTGTTGTTGTCTCGTTGTGATTAGCCAATTAGGTTCTCTTGCCTCTCCTGGTACTCTCCTCCGGGACCCTTGGCCCCTGCCACTGATTGTCATACCTGGCTTGATCCTAGGTGAGGAGTGTCTTGTCCACTCTTGAATTCATGATTACTCTTTCATTAGTATATTCCAGTTGCGCACTTAGATTTTTTTCTTCAAATTTGGTTGTTTATTATGTAAATTGTAAAATTATGTTGGTATGTGCAGTTGAGGTCAGATGTCAACAAAAATTTGGAGAATGTTCGCACTGGAAAGTTGATTGGTTCTAGCTTAGATGCAAAGGATTATCTCCATACCGAAAGTTTAGATACAGTATTAAAGCTAAAGGAGCTATCTTCTGCATCTAATTATGCAGATGCTCTGCATCGCCTGTTTATCACAGCTCAGATCTCAAAACAACCATCTTCCACTATGTGCATGTACGATGCTTAACATTTCCTTCTTTTCTGTAGGTGGATATTCTTCTAATTCTAAATGAAGAGATTACGTCATTTGTACCATACACAGGAAAGTTCAGTAACCTACACACTAGAGACATGGATTGGTGTGACAATTGATTGTTCCATCTCCACTATTTGGAATCACCGTTGTTACTGATTAATGACTTGATTGGTGTCAAGTTTCATTTGGATGGTGCTCGACTTCCTACTTGGGCGCACGTGTGTGCCAGTGTCACAGTGGTTATAGAATATTGACCTTAATCTCTAATTGGGAGAATAAGTAACTGATATTCAAATTTAACTTGACCTTAATCTCTAATTGGAAAAGGGATTAGAACAATGTGGAAAATAGTCCTATTTTTGTACAGGAGTGTACGTTCTCTACTGATTTGAGTTGGGATGATTGAGATAGATAGTGGCACAAGCTCAGTTACCAGTATATTCAACTCAATGCAGCACTCCTCTGTTAATTGCAAGAATTGTTTAGTAATATATCGGGTGCCACGCTGATCTGAGCTCTCAACTGCATTTGTACTTGCACGCTGTCACTTTTAAACATACTTCCAATTTTGTGTTTTAGTTGTTTAATAACATGATATAATTAATCATGTATATACATGGACTCAAAAACATATATATATATATCTATGGACTGACAGCCAATTGCACCCACATGCACATGCAATTGTTTTCATGTTTCAATAAAAAATCAAACATTATTTCGTGTTCCTGCTTCCTCGTTGCAATGTTTCTTTCTTTTTCTTCTTATCGCAACCTTAATTTCAACTTCTTATAGTCTGAACTTTTGTCATGTTCCTCTTGTCTGAATGATGTGGCATGTAAATCCTCAACATTAACCACGAGAAGTTATTATATTTCCCCTATTTGAATGCAATTCGTATTTGCAGCACTAAAATTTTATCTTCCAATTATTCTACTTTGTTAACTTTGATTAAATATACAATACATAATTAGTATTATTCAATATATCTTTTGATCTATTTTCAATAAATTTATTTAAAGATATAAATATCACTAATGTTTATTATAGGACGAGGTCCTTTATACCGTCGTCCCTGCTAGCGAGACAGGAGGTCCCAGCGGAGCGGCTAGAGCCGAGGGTCGAGGCGGCTAAAGCCGAGGGTCGAGGCATAGGAGAGAGGGTACTAGACTCTCAAGTAAAAGTACCCGATCGGACTAAACCCGCAGGAGAAGATTAAGCTGAAGAAGGAGCACATGTGGTTGTTCATGGACGACGGCATCAAGGACCTCGCCAAGATTTCCATGGAGGAGATCAATGCCACCAAGCTCACCAAGAATGATGTCGACATCCGGTTCAAGTGTACATCCACTCTGCGCCTACTGCAATACTGATTTACTTGTTGCTCTTAACGTAGCCGTTTGCGATTCAGTTTTTTACAACTCTGATATTTAGTCCTTGATGCACTATTAGATGATTGGGTAGTGGTATCTGAGATATGTGAGCCTCATGATGCAGTATAGTTGCAGGAACCTGCTAACACAACTTCACTTCTAACTCCTTGTCACCATATTTCCCTTTGTTTGTAGCTATAGCCTTTTACCAAACTTGTCACTCACTGGAAATTTGGCCTACAACATGAATAGTTTGGGTTCAAGTAAAGGAGCAGGTTGTGTGTATGGTCGCCGATTTCACAAGGGGTTGTGGCGTTGTTTTTGGAGCTGAAACATTTTAGGTTTTCTTTGTAAAGGATAGAAACATCATGTGTATAATTTCACATAGATTTAGTTTCTTCCCTCCTCTTTATTAGCAACCTTAGTTTTCAGTTAATATGTTTAAGTAGGTTCTATTTGATGTGTTGTTTGCCCATAAGAAGTTTTGTATTTTTTGGAAAACAATATTACATGAATCAGATTTAAACGAATGGATAGGGTTTGTAGATTATGACCATCCTTTACAGAATCATTTGTGATTAGCGACAAATATTAGTGTTGGAGTGGATGTCACGTCGAATGAAAAGTTTTCTATTTCAATCTATTAGAGTTGCAGTAGGCCCTGCATACTAATAGGACACATTTGAAGTATTAGTGGAGCTTGTGCAACGAGGTGTTCTAGTGCTACTGCCACCATTAAAATTTGGAATAATTGGATCTATGTAAAGCCCTAAAATGCATATAAGGTAAAAAAAATAAATACATGTATTTTTCATGAAAGTGTTTTTTGGATTTTTTTGTGCATACTCACTTAAGAGAAGCAGTCAAATAGCAAATAAATAAATATAGAAATATGCATCTCATGCTGAGGTTCTTGTAATTATGCATTTGTGTATAAATTTGCGAGACAAGTTTAGGTTTTAAAAAAATAGAATTTGAAAAGGAAGGAGGGAAAGGAAAGAAAAGAAAAACAATATACACTATGAAGGAATATATATATATATATAGGAATAAATATATTATTTTAGGCTAGTACTTTTGAGCACTTGGTCCTTGTGTGAAACCCATAAGCAATTTGAATTCAAATTATGAATTCAATTTGAATTCAACTTGATCCTTGGGAATATGAAGTTGGGAGATAGAAATAGAAAAAAAAAATAATAAGCACAGAAGAAAACCCGCCTTGGGCTAAAACCGTTACCACCGGCCCAAAACTTCACTCCGCGCGGCCCATGTCAGTTTTTGGTCTCGGCCCAGTCCACTCCTCGTTTGCGCGCTTGGCTCAATTCCGCTGACCGGTGGGCCCATGTGCCAGCCTCACATGTTCGGTCGTGTGCTCGTCCGTGACACCGATCTGGGGGACCCGCACGTCTGCTGCTTCACCCGGAGTCCATACGGTACCACTGTCTGGTGGCCCCCTCTCGTCAACTGGGTCGTCTCCTTCCCCGGTTGACTGCTTGGCGCAAAACAGAACCGGGCGAATGCCGCGTCTCAGGCGGTCAATCAACCCCATCCCAATGAACTCCAGGTTGCCAATCCGAGATCCCAACAAACTCCGTGATGCCTGGCCACATGCCACCACATATTCCTGGGGCTCTGGGCTATATAAAGCTTCGCCGCCATTTATGCGCAGTGATGTGTTTAGGGCTTGAGCCGCTGCCGATGTAATTCCTTCTCCACGCCGCCTCCGGGCACCAATCGGTCGGTCTGGGGCGTCGCGGGTGTGCACCGCACCTGGACAACCCAGCTAACTACATGTTGGTGTTGGGACGCGACCCCAATTGCTCACCGGATGTCGCCTCCATGCCCAACTCCACTGTCTACCATGGGCAGATCCCTCCGTAGCCCTCCATTGACGGTAAGAACCTTCGTCATATTCGAATCGCCCTCCTTATTATGGATCATGGTCTGGATTAGAGCAGGGAGCACCGGGGCGCTGACCTGGCGTACTCCGGCGATGGCTCGGTCGTCGTTAGGGGCGCGCCGCCGCTTCCCTCGGTCGTGGGAGAGAAGACGGGTCTGTGGCCATCGATCTCCAGATGGGTGGCTAGGATTAGATCTTAGTTTACCCTTTTCGTTCCATCGAGGCTATGTCGTTGGATCGAGATCGGGTGTATGAAATTTCATCGCGGCATTTTAAATCTCGAACGTCGAATTCCGATCCGAGGGTCGTGAGCATGTGCTGGTTCGTCGCAGCCAGCTTTTAATCGGGGCTCTCGGTTCTGGATCGGTCGGCTCAGATTCCATCTTACCCCTTCGCCGCGATCACTTTCTAAAAGAGACCTTAGGGTTTTTCTGAATTAACCCGTCGTTCCGTGTTGTGTAAAGACTAACACGTTTGGGTCCTAAGAATTTCACAGAGCACCCTGGACTTCTATGGAATAGCAGGCGCGGTCAAGAAATTGATGTTTAATGGTAAAATTAATTCTAAAATGATTTTTAATATATAAATAATCCTAGAACCTTGTTTTACTCATAACTAATTCATTTTTATGCCAATTTGACACATTCCAATTGCGTTAGTTTCATGATATTATAATCTACACTTTTGTAAACATCATTTTATCATGTGACATGTTTTCAAAAATAATAAGGCACTTGGTTAACTTCTCTAATTATAGTGAAGACCATAGTTTAATCTAGTATATGGCTATGATTTAACCAAGATATATATGATGTCTAAACAATTTATAATAAGGTCTAATTTGTAATATCTTTATCACATGAATTATAGTCAACATAGAGCATGGCTTTATTATTTAATCATCTAAATCTTTGGGAAACCATATCTTTTAAATCATAGCTCCGAATTTTGTGGTTCTCGAACCCACGATCTCGTTACGACGCGTCGATCATTATTATTCAGTTTGTACTTATGTTTGATGTAATGTTAATTTTGCCTATGCCATGTTTGTTTGTATTGCTACGACTAGCAGTGAGGACACGTGTCATCTAAAGAGCAAGTTGGTACCTAAAATCTCAAGTGCCAGGCAAGTTGTGCCCTTGATCACTTCTTTTTACCCATTCATGTTCTGATTAATCATAATGATCTGCATAGGTTAATTTTGATGGGACCCAATAAGTTACCCTAGTTTGACTATCTTTATACCTTGTTCACCACTGATTTTTTGGGTAGTACCTGCTATTGCTTTTATGTGGTTTTGGGTATGGAGATACATTATTCATGATTACACTTTTGTTATCAGTTGTTACTACTGTTCATGATAAGATTATTATGTTAATTGGAACATGGAGCGACCACTCGGGAAAATGGTGCTACCACAAGGGAGGAATGGGACCCCTTGGCTGATTAATTAGGAAAGCTAGTGGATGACTACCTTACCCGAAAGGGGCAAGGGCAGTAGGGGAGTGGTCAGTGTAGGGAGGCCCTTGGGATGATTTTGCTGCGATGGCGGTCATGCGAGGGGTCCCTGCATTGGATCTTCCTATAAACTGTAGCGGGTTTTTTGAAGCTAGTAGAACTTTGTAAAGGCCTCGTAGTGTTACCCTGCCTCGCCTCCTCGGTAGTGATGTATGGGAAGTCGCAATCCCTTGGCAGATGGGTAACATGACTTGTGGGTAAAGATGTGCAACCTCTACAGAGTGTAAAACTGGTATACTAGCCGTGCTCACGGTCATGAGCAGCTCGGACTCTCACATGATTAATTTATGGAACTAACTTCAATTTGTCATTTGCATTGCATCGCAGGTGATGTTATTACTTTTGTTCTACTTAATTGGGTTGGTATTTACTTATACTTAGTAACCGCTAATAAAATTTTGACCAACTTTAAAAGCAATGCTCAGCTCTAACCATCCTCTTTGGTAAGCCTTACACTTCACGTGAACTCCCATCTTTGGCGAGTTCATGCATATTATTCCTCACAACTTGTTGAGCTATGAACCTATGTGAGCCCACTCTTGCTATCTCACCCCCCCACACAGGTCAAGAACAGGTACCGTAGGATGAGGTGCATGGAGGATGGTGTGATGAGTTCGTGAGTGGTCTAGGTCGTCGTCTCCCAGTCAACTTTGGGTTGCTAGACCGTTGTCTCCTTATAATGTAATTATTTATTTATTTTGTATAGAACTCCTGTTATGTAGTAAATATGTGACATTCGATCATGTGCCATGATTCATCATATGTGTGAGACTTGGTCCCAGCACACCTGGTGATTATGTTTACGCCCGGGTCTTGGTGCCCCGAAACCCGGGTGTGACAGAAGTGGTATCAGAGGAATGTTGACTGTAGGACGAAACCTAGATAGAACTGGACAATCAATATCTACATACCTTTGCTACTCTGATTCTTTCTAAACTTATCTTAATCATTTCTCATCTATTTTTCGCTTACTCTGATTATTCTTACCTTTTCTTTCTAAAGACAAATGTGGATTTCACATTTTGAAATCCTGGGCCTAAAGTGACCTTTAGGAATAGGAGACCTAATCATAGGAACAAAAACAAAACTATTTTTATATAGGTATCTATGCACTTGAATGATTGTTCTTATGATATTTGTTTGATTTGTATCTTTGATTGAGTGTGATGGGTTGTGGAGTAATGCCCACAATAACATCTGCATATACATATAGAAAAAAATGCTTATAAAAATAACTAGACAAACTAGATTACCCCTCATTAAAGTATCTAGCCAAACAATATCCATCTTACCTTAAAAGATACTCTATTACCTTAGTAGACTCATCTTATCTTGAAAAGATTTTATCTCATCCTAATAGATCTAACTGATCTCAAAAGATTCTACCTTATCCTTATGGAGTCATCTTGCCCTAATTAGCATACTTATCCCATCCTAAAGTAACAACCATGATCTAATCCAAATCAATGAGATCTTATCTAGTCTGTCTAGTCATACCAATCTAACCTAGACCTGATCTAATGTGATAGATTAGTCTAACCTAACGAAGGCTAACCTTAAGTTGAGCTAATCTAATGTAAGTTACTTAATCCTAGTACAAAAGATAAGGCCATACCCCTCATGCACTTAAAGCTAAACTAGTGCCTTAAACCAACTCAGCCACATGCATGAGATCTAACTCAACCAGTGGAATCATGATGGATTGCGTGATCTTTTCAACCCCCACGGCCCCACCTAAAACAAACTTTTGACCTACACCATGTAGTCTATCTCACCCATATCTACCTTAACCATACTCCCCAACCCCGATGTTATACACTAACCTCGAATCAATGAGACTAAGACCGGAGAAGAAAAGATCAACATCGACAAAGAAGGATATAACAGTCAAAGTGAATCTCGAGATGAATCAAGAATTAAACATATTGGGTAAAGTCTTTTCCCTGCATAATCTATTCTTACCTCAACCTATCCAGCTTATATCCTACATAATAGGAAACTGGATACTTCTCCTCTTCCAATCACCCACTATTGACTATAATAAAAGTAAGACTCTGGATTTTTGAACCAATTATAGACTAAAAACTGAATTACAAACCAATCCTTCTTTATCCCTTTTCTTACAAATCTCGTGGACGAGATTTCTGTTAAGGGGGTAGGATTTGTAAAGCCCTAAAATGCATATAAGGTAAAAAAATAAATACATGTATTTTTCATGAAAGTGTTTTTTGGAATTTTTTTGTGCATACCCACTTAAGAGAAGCAGACAAATAGCAAATAAATAAATATAGAAATATGCATCTCATGCTGAGGTTCTTGTAATTATGCATTTGTGTATAAATTTGCGAGACAAGTTTAGGTTTTAAAAAATAGAATTTGAAAAGGAAGGAGGGAAAGAAAAGAAAAGAAAAACAATATACACTATGAAGGATTATATATATAGGAATAAATATATTATTTTAGGCTAGTACTTTTGAGCACTTGGTCCTTGTGTGAAACCCATAAGCAATTTGAATTCAAATTATGAATTCAATTTGAATTCAACTTGATCCTTGGGAATATGAAGTTGGGAGATAGAAATAGAAAAAAAAGAAAATAATAAGCACAGAAGAAAACCCGCCTTGGGCTAAAACCGTTACCACCGGCCCATAACTTCACTCCGTGCGGCCCATGTCAGTTTGTGGTCTCGGCCCAGTCCACTCCTCATCCGCGCGCTTGGCTCAATTCCGCTGACCGATGGGCCCATGTGCCAGCCTCACATGTTCGGTCGTGTGCTCGTCCGTGACAACGATCTGGGGGACCCGCACGTCTGCTGCTTCACCCGGAGTCCATACGGTACCACTGTCTGGTGGCCCCCTCTCGTCAACTGGGTCGTCTCCTTCCTCGGTTGACTGCTTGGCGCAAAACAGAACCGGGCGAACGCCGCGGCTCAGGCGGTCAATCAACCCCATCCCAACGAACACCAGGTTGCCAATCCGAGATCCCAACAAACTCCGTGATGCCTGGCCACATGCCACCGCATATTCCTGGGGCTCTGGGCTATATAAAGCTCTGCCGCCGTTAATGCACAGTGATGTGTTTAGGGCTTGAGCCGCTGCCGATGTAATTCCTTCTCCACGCCGCCTCCGGGCGCCAATCGGTCGGTCTAGGGCGTCGTGGGTGTGCACCGCACCTGGACAACCCAGCTAACTACACGTTGGTGTTGGGATGCGACCCCAATTGCTCACCGGATGTCGCCTCCATGCCCAACTCCACTTTCTACCATGGGTAGATCCCTCCGTAACCCTCCATTGACGGTAAGAGCCTTCGTCATATTCGAATCGCCCTCTTTATTATGGATCACGGTCTAGATTAGAGCAGGGAGCACCGGGGCGCTGACCTGGCGTACTCCGGTAATGGCTCGGTCATCGTTAGGGGCGCGCCACTGCTTCCCTCGGCCGTGGGAGAGAAGACGGGTCTGTGGCCATCGATCTCCAGATGGGTGGCTAGGATTAGATCTTAGTTTACCATTTTCGTTCCATCGAGGCTATGCCGTTGGATCGAGATCGGGTGTATGAAATTTCATTGCGGCATTTTAAATCCCGAACGTCGAATTCCGATCCGAGGGTCGTGAGCACGTGCTGGTTCATCGTAGCCGGCTTTTAATCGGGACCCTCGGTTCTGGATCGGGCGGCTCAGATTCCATCTTACCCCTTCGCCGCGGTCACTTTCTAAAAGAGACCTCGGGTTTTTCTGAATTAACCCGCTGTCCCGTGTTGTGTAAAGACTAACACGTTTGGGTCCTAAGAATTTCACAGAGCACCCTGGACTTCTATGGAATAGCAGGCGCGGTCAAGAAATTGATGTTTAATGGTAAAATTAATTCTAAAATGATTTTTAATATATAAATAATCCTAGAACCTTGTTTTACTCATAATAATTCATTTTTATTCCAATTTGACCCATTCCAATTGCGTTAGTTTCGTGATATTATAATCTACACTTTTGTAAACATCATTTTATCATGTGACATGTTTTCAAAAATAATAAGGCACTTGGTTAACTTCTCTAATTACAGTGAAGACCATAGTTTAATCTAGTATATGGCTATGATTTAACCAAGATATGATGTCTAAATAATTTATAATAAGGTCTAATTTGTAATTGAAAGTCGCCTAGAGGGGGGTGAATAGGGCAAAACTGAAATTCTCAAAAATAATCACAACTACAAGCCGGGTTAGCGTTAGAAATATAATCGAGTCCGCGAGAGAGGGCGCAAAACAAATCGCAAGCGAATAAGGAGTGTGACACGTGGATTTGTTTTACCGAGGTTCGGTTCTCGCAAACCTACTCCCCGTTGAGGTGGTCACAAAGACCGGGTCTCTTTCAACCCTTTCCCTCTCTCAAACGGTCCCTCGGACCGAGTGAGCTTTCTCTTCTCAAATGCTTAGAACACAAAGTTCCCACAAGGACCACCACAAGATTGGTGTCTCTTGCCTCAATTACAAGTGAGTTTGATCGCAATGAAGAATCAAAGAAGGAAGAAAGCAATCCAAGCGCAAGAGCTCGAAAGAACACAAGCAAATCTCTCTCACTAATCACTAGGCCGTTGTGTGGAGTTTGGAGAGGATTTGATCACTTTGGTGTGTCTAGAATTGAATGCTAGAGCTCTTGTAAGTAGTTGAAGTGGGAAAACTTGGATGACTTGAATGTGGGGTGGTTGGGGGTATTTATAGCCCCAACCACCAAACTAGCCGTTTGGGTGGAGGCTGTCTGTCGTATGGTGCACCGGACAGTCCGGTGCACACCGGACAGTCAGGTGCCCCAGCCACGTCACCCGAACGTTGGGGTTCCGACCGTTGGAGCTCTGACGCTGGGCCCGCCTGGAAGACCGGTGGCGCACCGGACATCAACTGTAGGGTGTCCGGTGCACCAGCATGGGCGTGCCTGACCTCTGCGCGCGCTCTGCGCACGCTGGCGCGCATTTAATGCGCTGCAGGTAGCCGTTGGCGCCAGAAGTAGTCGTTGCTCCGTAGTTACACCGGACAGTCCGGTGTACACCGGACATGTCCGGTGAATTATAGTGGAGCAGCCGAAGCGAATTTCCGAGACTGGCGAGTTTGGAGCCGCGTCCTCTTGGAGCACCGGACACAGTCCGGTGTACACCGGACAGTCCGGTGAATTATAGCGTGCCGGCTCCGAGAATTCCCGAAGGTGAAGAGTTTGAAGTCGACCTTCCCTGGTGCACCGGACACTGTCCGGTGGTGCACCGGACAGTCCGGTGCACCAGTCCAGGGTGCCTTCGGTTGGCCCTTGCTCCTTTGTTTGAACCCTTTCTCTTGATCTTTTTATTGGCTTATGGTGAACCTTTGGTACCTGTAGAACTTATAAACTTGGGCAAACTAGTTAGTCCAATTATTTCTGTTGGGCAATTCAACCACCAAAATTAGTTATAGGAAATAGGTGTAAGCCTAAATCCCTTTCAATCTCCCCCTTTTTGGTGATTGATGCCAACACAAACCAAAGCAAATATAGAAGTGCAGAATTGAACTAGTTTGCAAAATGTAAGTGCAAAGGTTACTTAGAATTGAGCCAATAAATATTACTTACTAAATATGCATGGATTGTTTCTTCATTTTTAACATTTTGGACCACGCTTGCACCATAAGTTTTGTTTTTGCAAATTCTTTTGTAAATTCTTTTCAAAAACCTTTTGCAAGATAGTCAAATGCTTTTCCTTGACTAAAACAAAAGCTCCCCCTCGAATAAATTCTCCTCTTAGTGTTCAAGAGGGTTTTAAGATATCAATTTTGAAAATGCTACTTTCTCCCCCTTTAGAACACAAAGAGATACTAATTTGAAATTTTCCAATTGAAAATCATCAATTTTTAAAATTAGGGTGGTGGTGCGGTCCTTTTGCTTTGGGCTCATACTTTCTCCCCCTTTGGAATGAATCGCCAAAACGGTTACTTTGAGTGAGATATAAGCCCTTTCCTAACAACATTCTCCCCTTTGACAAATAAAACATATAAGTGAAGATTATACCAAAGACGGAGAGTGATGTGGAGCGACGGCGAAGGATGAGTAGTAGAGTGGAGTGGAAGCCTTTGTCTTCGCCGAGGACTCCAATTCCCTTTCAATATACCTATGACTTGGTTTGAAATACACTTGAAAACACATTAGTCATAGCATATATAAAAGAGACATGATCAAAGGTATACATATGAGCTATGTGTGCAAATTAGCAAAAGAAGTTCCTAGAATCAAGAATATTGAGCTCATGCCTAAGTTTGGTAAAAGTTTGTTCATCGAGTGGCTTTGTAAAGATATCGGCTAATTGATCTTTAGTATTAATGTATGCAATCTCGATATCCCCCTTTTGTTGGTGATCCCTAAGAAAATGATACCGAATGGCTATGTGTTTAGTGCGGCTGTGCTCAACGGGATTATCCGCCATGCGGATTGCACTCTCATTATCACATAGAAGAGGAACTTTGGTTAATTTGTAACCATAGTCCCGCAGGGTTTGCCTCATCCAAAGCAATTGCGCGCAACAATGGCCTGCGGCAATATACTCGGCTTCGGCGGTAGAAAGAGCGACCGAATTTTGCTTCTTTGAAGCCCAAGACACCAAGGATCTTCCCAAGAACTAGCAAGTTCCCGATGTGCTCTTCCTATTGATTTTGCACCCCGCCCAATCGTCATCCGAATAACCAATCAAATCAAATGTGGATCCCCGAGGGTACCAAAGCCCAAACTTAGGAGTATGAGCCAAATATCTCAAGATTCGTTTTACGGCCGTAAGGTGGGATTCCTTAGGGTCGGATTGGAATCTTGCACACATACAAACGGAAAGCATAATGTCCGGTCGAGATGCACATAAATAGAGTAATGAACCTATCATCGACCGGTATACCTTTTGATCGACGGATTTACCTCCCGTGTCGAGGTCGAGATGCCCATTGGTTCCCATGGGTGTTTTGATGGGCTTGGCGTCCTTCATTCCAAACTTGGTTAGAATGTCTTGAGTGTACTTCATTTGGCTAATGAAGGTGCCCTCTTGGAGTTGCTTGACTTGGAATCCTAGAAAATACTTCAACTCCCCCATCATTGACATCTCGAATTTTTGTGTCATGATCCTACTAAATTCTTCACATGTAGATTTGTTAGTAGACCCAAATATAATATCATCAACATAAATTTGGCATACAAACAAATCATTGTCAAGAGTTTTAGTGAATAAAGTAGGATCGGCTTTGCCGACTTTGAAGCCATTAGCAATAAGGAAATCTCTTAGGCATTCATACCATGCTCTTGGGGCTTGCTTGAGCCCATAAAGCGCCTTAGAGAGCCTATAGACATGGTTAGGGTACTCACTATCTTCAAAGCCGGGAGGTTGCTCAACATAGACCTCCTCCTTGATTGGTCCATTGAGGAAGGCACTCTTCACGTCCATTTGATAAAGCTTGAAGCCATGGTAAGTAGCATAGGCTAATAATATGCGAATGGACTCAAGCCTAGCTATGGGTGTATAGGTTTCACCAAAATCCAAACCTTCGACTTGTGAATACCCTTGGCCACGAGTCGAGCTTTGTTCCTTGTCACCACACCATGCTCATCTTGCTTGTTGTGGAAAACCCATTTGGTTCCTACAACATTTTGATTAGGACGTGGAACTAAATGCCATACCTCATTCCTAGTGAAATTGTTGAGCTCCTCTTGCATCGCCATCACCCAATCCGAATCTTGAAGTGCTTCCTCTACCCTGTGTGGCTCAATAGAGGAAACAAAAGAGTAATGCTCACAAAAATGTGCAACACGAGATCGAGTGGTTACCCCCTTATGAATGTCGCCGAGGATGGTGTCGACGGGGTGATCTCGTTGGATTGCTTGGTGGACTCTTGGGTGTGGCGGCCTTGGTTCTTCATCCTCCTTGTCTTGACCATTTGCATCTCCCCCTTGATCGTTGCCGTCATCTTGAGGAGACTCTTCTCTTTGATCTTCTCCTTCATCATTTTGAACCTCGTCCTCATTTTGTGTTGGTGGAAATGCTTGCGTGGAGGAGGATGGTTGATCTTGTGCATTTGGAGGCTCTTCGGATTCCTTAGGGCACACATCCCCAATGGACATATTCCTTAGCGCGATGCACGGAGCCTGTTCTTCACCTATCTCATCAAGATCAACTTGCTCTCTTTTAACAAGAATAAAGCATTTGCTACCAAAAACTCTAAAATATGAAATATTGGGCTTTTTACCGGTTAGGAGTTCATAGGATGTCTTCTTGAGGATTCGGTGTAGATATAACCGGTTGATGGCGTAGCAGGCGGTGTTGACCGCCTCGGCCCAAAACCGATCCGGTGTCTTGTACTCATCAAGCATGGTTCTTGCCATATCCAATAGAGTTCGATTCTTCCTCTCCACTACACCATTTTGTTGTGGGGTGTAGGGAGAAGAAAACTCATGCTTGATGCTCTCCTCCTCAAGGAAACTTTCAATTTGAGAGTTCTTGAACTCCGTCCCGTTGTCGCTTCTAATTTTCTTGATCCTTAAGCCGAACTCATTTTGAGCCCGTCTCAAGAATCCCTTTAAGGTCTCTTGGGTATGGGATTTTTCCTGCAAAAAGAACACCCAAGTGAAGCGAGAATAATCATCCACAATAACTAGACAGTACTTACTCCCGCCGATGCTTATGTAAGCGATCGGGCCGAATAAATCCATGTGTAGGAGCTCCAGTGGCCTGTCACTTGTCATGATGTTCTTGTGTGGATGATGAGTGCCAACTTGCTTCCCGGCTTGGCATGCGCTACAAATCCTGTCTTTCTCAAAAGAACATTTGTTAGTCCTAAAATGTGCTCTCCCTTTAGAAGCTTATGAAGATTCTTCATTCCAACATGGGCTAGTCGGCGGTGCCAGAGCCAACCCATGTTAGTCTTAGCAATTAAGCAAGTGTCGAGTTCAGCTCTATCAAAATCTACCAAGTATAGCTGACCCTCCAACACTCCCTTAAATGCTACTGAATCATCACTTCTTCTAAAGACAGTGACACCTATATCAGTAAATAGACAGTTGTAGCCCATTTGACATAATTGGGATACGGAAAGCAAATTGTAATCTAAAGAATCTACAAGAAAAACATTGGAAATGGAATGGTCAGGAGATATAGCTATTTTACCCAAACCTTTGACCAAAACCTTGGTTTCCATCCCCGAATGTGATAGCTCGTTGGGGATCTTGGTTTTTCTCGTATGAGGAGAACATCTTCTTCTCCCCCGTCATGTGGTTTGTGCACCCGCTATCGATGATCCAACTTGAGCCCCCGGATGCATAAACCTACAAAACAAGTTTAGTTCTTGACTTTAGGTACCCAAACGGTTTTGGGTCCTTTGGCATTAGATACAAGAACTTTGGGTACCCAAACACAAGTCTTAGAGCCCTTGTGTTTGCCCCCAACAAACTTGGCAACTACCTTGCCGGATTTGTTAGTCAAAACATAAGATGCATCAAAAGTCTTAAATGAAATGACATGATCATTTGATGCACTAGGAGTTTTCTTTCTAGGCAACTTAGCATGGGTTGGTTGCCTAGACCTAGATGTCTCACCCTTATACATAAAAGCATGGTTAGGGCCAGAGTGAGACTTCCTAGAATGAATTCTCCTAATTTTGTTCTCGGGATAACTGGCAGGGTACAAAATGTAACCCTCGTTATCCTGAGGCATGGGAGCCTTGCCCTTAACAAAGTTAGACAAATTTTTAGGAGGGGCACTAAGTTTGACATTGTCTCCCCTTTGGTAGCCAATGCCATCCTTGATGCCAGGGCGTCTCCCATTATAGAGCATACTTCTAGCAAATTTAAACTTTTCATTTTCTAAGTTATGCTCGGCAATTTTTGCATCTAATTTTGCTATATGATCATTTTGTCATTTAATTAATATCATGTGATCATGAATAGCATTGATATCAACATCTCTACATCTATCACAAATAGACACATGCTCATCGGCAGATGTAGAGGGTTTGCAAGAATTAAGTTCAACAATCTTAGCACGTAATATATCATTTTTATCTCTAAGATCGGAGATTGTAACATTACAAATATCAAAATCTCTAGCCTTATCAATCAATTTTTCATTTTCATTTCTAAGGCTAGCAAGAGAAATATTCAACTCATCAATCCTAGCAAGTAAATCAACATTATCATCTCTAGGATTGGAAATACAAACATGAGAATCAACCTTAGCAATTAATTTAGCATTTTCATTTCTAAGGTTGGCAATAGTGTCATGGCATGTGCTTAGCTCACTAGATAATTTCTCACATTTTTCTACCTCTAGAGCATAAGCATTCTTAACCTTAACATGCTTTTTATTTTCCTTGATTAGGAAGTCCTCTTGGGAGTCCAAGAGATCATCCTTTTCATGGATGGCACTAATTAATTCATTTAATTTTTATTTTTGTTCCATGTTAAGGTTGGCAAAAAGGGTACGCAAGTTATCCTCCTCGCCACTAGCATTTTCATCATTAGAAGACTCATATCTAGTGGAGGATTTAGAATTAACCTTCTTCTTTTTGCCGTCCTTTGCCATGAGGCACTTGTGGCCGACGTTGGGGAAGAGGAGTCCTTTGGTGACGGCGATGTTGGCGGCGTCCTCGTCGGAGTTCCACTCGCGGCACACGTGGGCATCGCCGCCCTTCTTCTTGTGGTACCTCTTCTTTTCTCTCCTCTTGCCCTTCTTGTCATTATCCCTGTCACTGTCACTTGATAATGGACATTTAGCAATAAAGTGACCGGGCTTACCACACTTGTAGCAAACCTTTTTGGAACGGGATTTGTAATCCTTCCCCTTCCGTTGCTTGAGGATTTGGCGAAAGCTTTTGATAATTAAAGCCATCTCCTCATTGTCGAGCTTGGAGGCGTCAATTGGTTGTCTACTCGGTGTAGACTCCTCCTTCTTCTCCTCCGTCGCCTTAAATGCCACCGGTTGTGCTTCGGACGTGGAGGGTTCATCAAGCTCGTTGATCTTCTTTGAGCCTTTAATCATACATTCAAAGCTCACAAAATTCTCGATTACTTCCTCGGGAGTCATTAGTGTATATCTTGGGTTACCACGAATTAATTGTACTTGAGTAGGGTTAAGGAAAATAAGTGATCTCAAAATAACCTTAACCACCTCGTGGTCATCCCATTTCTTGCTCCCGAGGTTGCGCACTTGGTTTACCAAGGTTTTGAGCCAGTTGTACATATCTTGTGGCTCCTCCCCTTGGCGAAGACGGAAGCGACCGAGCTCCCCCTCGATCGTTTCCCGCTTGGTGATCTTGGTGAGTTCATCACCTTCGTGCGCGGTCTTGAGTAAGTCCCAAATCTCCTTCGCATTCTTCAATCCTTGCACCTTGTTATATTCCTCTCTACTTAGAGAGGCGAGGAGAATGGTTGTGGCTTGGGAATTAAAGTGCTCGATTTGGGCCACTTCATCCACATCATAGTCGTCATCCCCTACGGATGGTACCTGTACACCAAACTCAACAACATCCCATATACTTTTGTGGAGTGAGGTTAGATGAAATCGCATTAAATCACTCCACCTAGCATAGTCTTCACCATCAAATGTTGGTGGTTTGCCTAATGGGACGGAAAGTAAAGGTGTATGTTTAAAAATGTGGGGGTAGCGTAGGGGGATCTTACTATACTTCTTGCGCTCTTGGCGCTTAGAAGTTACGGATGGCGCATCGGAGCCAGAGGTCGATGTTGATGAAGTGTCGGTCTCGTAGTAGACCACTTTCCTCATCCTCTTTTGCTTGTCGCCTCTCTGATGCGACTTGTGGGAAGAAGATTTCTCCTTCTTCTCTTTGTGGTGTGAAGAAGACTTCTTCCCTTTGGAGGAGTCCTTCTTCTTGTCCTTCCTCTTGGTGCGGGACTCTTCCGATGAGGTGCTCCCGTGACTCGTAGTGGGCTTGTCGTCGGTCTCCATCTCCCTCTTGGTGTGATCTCCCGACATCACTTCGAGCGGTTAAGCTCTAATGAAGCACCGGGCTCTGATACGAATTGAAAGTCGCCTAGAGGGGGGTGAATAGGGCGAAACTGAAATTCTCAAAAATAATCACAACTACAAGCCGGGTTAGCGTTAGAAATATAATCGAGTCCGCGAGAGAGGGCGCAAAACAAATCGCAAGCGAATAAGGAGTGTGACACGTGGATTTGTTTTACCGAGGTTCGGTTTTCGCAAACCTACTCCCCGTTGAGGTGGTCACAAAGACCGGGTCTCTTTCAACCCTTTCCCTCTCGCAAACGGTCCCTCGGACCGAGTGAGCTTTCTCTTCTCAAATGCTTGGAACACAAAGTTCCCACAAGGACCACCACAAGATTGGTGTCTCTTGCCTCAATTACAAGTGAGTTTGATCGCAATGAAGAATCAAAGAAGGAAGAAAGCAATCCAAGCGCAAGAGCTCGAAAGAACACAAGCAAATCTCTCTCACTAATCACTAGGCCGTTGTGTGGAGTTTGGAGAGGATTTGATCACTTTGGTGTGTCTAGAATTGAATGCTAGAGCTCTTGTAAGTAGTTGAAGTGGGAAAACTTGGATGACTTGAATGTGGGGTGGTTGGGGGTATTTATAGCCCCAACCACCAAACTAGCCGTTTGGGTGGAGGCTGTCTGTCGTATGGTGCACCGGACAGTCCGGTGCCCCAGCCACGTCACCCGAACGTTGGGGTTCCGACCGTTGGAGCTCTGACGCTGGGCCCGCCTGGAAGACCGGTGGCGCACCGGACATCAACTGTAGGGTGTCCGGTGCGCCAGCATGGGCGTGCCTGACCTCTGCGCGCGCTCTACGCACGCTGGCGCGCATTTAATGCCGCTACAGGTAGCCGTTGGCGCCAGAAGTAGTCGTTGCTCCGTAGTTACACCGGACAGTCCGGTGTACACCGGACATGTCCGGTGAATTATAGCGGAGCAGCCGAAGCGAATTTCCGAGACTGGCGAGTTTGGAGCCGCGTCCTCTTGGAGCACCGGACACTGTCCGGTGTACACCGGACAGTCCGGTGAATTATAGCGCGCCGACTCCGAGAATTCCCGAAGGTGAAGAGTTTGAAGTCGACCTTCCCTGGTGCACCGGACAGACCGGTGCACCAGTCCAGGGTGCCTTCGGTTGGCCCTTGCTCCTTTGTTTGAACCCTTTCTCTTGATCTTTTTATTGGCTTATGGTGAACCTTTGGTACCTGTAGAATTTATAAACTTGGGCAAACTAGTTAGTCCAATTATTTCTGTTGGGCAATTCAACCACCAAAATTAGTTATAGGAAATAGGTGTAAGCCTAAATCCCTTTCAGTAATATCTTTATCACATGAATTATAGTCAACATAGAGCATGGCTTTATTATTTAATCGTCTAAATCTTTGGGAAACCATATCTTTTAAATCATAGCTCCGAATTTTGTGGTTCTCAAACCCACGATTTCGTTACGACGCGTAGATCATTATTATTCAGTTTGTACTTATGTTTGATGTAATGTTAATTTTGCCTATGCCATGTTTGTTTGTATTACTATGACTAGCAAGTTCGTACCTGAAATCTCAAGTTCGTATCTGAAGAGCAAGTTCGTACCAAAAATCTCAAGTGCCAGGCAAGTTGTGCCCTTGATCACTTCTTTTTACCCACTCATGTTCTGATTAATCATAATGATTTGCATAGGTTAATTTTGATGGGACCCAATAGGTTACCCTAGTTTGACTATCTTTATACCTTGTTCACCACTGAATTTTTGGGTAGTACCTGCTATTGCTTTATGTGGTTTTGGGTATAGAGATACATTATTCATGATTACACTTTTGTTATCAGTTGTTACTACTGTTCATGATAAGATCATTATGTTAATTGGAACATGGAGCGACCACCCGAAAAAACAGTGCTATCACAAGGGAGGAATGGGACCCCTTGGCTTGATAATTAGGAAAGCTAGTGGATGACTAACTTACCCGAAAGGGGCAAGGGCAGTAGGGGAGTGGTCAGTGTAGGGAGGTCCTTGGGATGATTTTGCTGCGATGGCGGTCATGCGAGGGGTCCCTGCATTGGAGCTTCCTATAAACTGTAGCGGGTTTTCTGAAGCTAGTGGAACTTTGTAAAGGTCTCATAGTGTTACCCTGCCTCGCCTCCTCGATAGAGGTGTATGGGAAGTCGCGATCCCTGGGCAGATGGGTAACATGACTTGTGGGTAAAGATGCGCAACCTCTGCAGAGTGTAAAACTGGTATACTAGCCGTGCTCACGGTCATGAGCAGCTCGGACCCTCACATGATTAATTTATGGAACTAAATTCAATTTGTCATATGCATTGCATCGCAGGTGATGTTATTACTTTTGTTCTACTTAATTGGGTTGGTATTTACTTATACTTAGTAACCGCTAATAAAATTTTGACCAACTTTAAAAGCAATGCTCAGCTCTAACTATCGTCTTTGGTAAGCCTTACACTTCACGTGAACTCCCATCTTTGGCGAGTTCATGCATATTATTCCCCACAACTTGTTGAGCTATGAACGTATGTGAGCTCACTCTTGCTGTCTCACACCCCCCACACAGGTCAAGAACAGGTACCGCAGGATGAGGTGCATGGAGGATGCTGTGATGAGTTCGTGAGTGGTCTAGGCCATCGTCTCCCAGTCAACTTTGGGTTGCTGGACCGTTGTCTCCTTATAATGTATTTATTTATTTATTTTGTATAGAACTCCTGTTATATAGTAAATATGTGACATTCGATCATGTGCCATGATTCATCATATGTGTGAGACTTGGTCCCAGCACACCTAGTGATTATGTTTGCGCCTGGGTCTTGGTGCCCCGAAACCAGGATGTGACAATCTATATTTTAAATTTTTAAATTTGTTTCTTCTAAAATTGTTCAGAATAAAGCACCAGCTTTTACTGTTTCTAAGCTACATATTTATCATAGTGATGTTTGTCATCTTGTATCTATGTTTTACATTAATTTTTAACTTTCGTAGCAACATACGGGCACATATCTAGTTAATATATAATTATTGATCTTAAATAGTGTTTTGCTAATTTTAGTATTACAAAGATGTTTTCGATTCATAGAATAATCACGGACATACGGACACAGTAAATAAGATTTAATATACAATAGAGATATTAGAATAATAATCCACTTTTTTGACATGCTCAAAAATTCCTATAGCAGATAATACTCCATCTAAAAATCTGTCACGTTAACCTTTTAATCACTTGGGCCAAAGTAAGAAAACAGTTTTAGACAAAATTTTTGGCTTTTGAACCCTATATAGAATAATAAATGATCAATCATTAATTTATGAGATAAAAAAATACACACACATATAATACAAGGACTAGTACACTGTATATTATGGCTATAGGCATCTAATAAAAAAATACACACACATATAATACAAGGACTAGTACACTGTATATTATGGCTATAGGCATCTAACAAACACACACTCAGCGTGTCGTCGCGTCAGATTAGCAGTTTGCGACAATTTGTTTCCTCTAAGACTGCGAACGGTCCCATCGATTTGTTTTCTAGTTTTTCCAACAAGCTGCAGTTAACAAATAGCTAACAGATAGACTACCAAATGGAAACTAAAACTAAGACCAATTACTAAAAATTCAAAGCATACATTATATACTCGATACATACTTATGGGGTCCTATAGTTTCAGGTGACCAGGGCGTCCGCCCTTGGACTTGGAATTTAACATCCCTTCATTTTTCCAAAGTTCAAATAGAAGTCTATCTCAAATTTATTGAGTGCAGAATGAGAATTGATTTTATGCATTGGTATAATTTGTTTGTACTCTGTAACTTATATCACGGTTTTCGACTCACTCCTCTATATAAAAATATAGCACATAAATATATCTGACTTTTTGCTAATAATATTATACAAATATATTTTACATAAAACCAAATTAGCTTAATTGGTTAATGCCTAAATTATTATTATTATTATAATGAAATTAAATTTCTATGATCCAAACGGGGTGTTAAGAAATTGTTGGATGCTATTCTTTGGTTAATAACACTATAATTAATTTTAATAACTTTTTTTAGGAACTAGTGGAGTTGCGCATATGAATTGGGCCAACCACTGTTGAGCATATAATGGGGCCGTATTTCAACAGTAATGGCGAAAGATTCGTCCAAATTCGTGTACGAAAGTATCGCTGGTGGAGCTGCGCTTGTGCGTACGGCGGCCGCGAGCTTGTTGTTTAGCCCGGCAATCAGCTGCCCTGTCCCATCACTACTGGTCACTTAATCCTGCTTCTCGCGTGGCACGGGCAAAGCTGGCGAACGTTACGACTGCAGCAGCGCAGCCACAGCGTTAACCAGCATCTGTTAATAACAACGTGGCAGAATATTTTGTAGAGGGAAGGAGCCAAAATCTCTGAAACGTAGAGAGAGGTTGCCCCTATGCAGTAACACTACCAACCAGTCCAACCTACCTTCTGTATTAACCACTGACGACGACGGATTAACCCTCGTCTCAAGCCCCTCCCTCAGCGTCAGACACGACACGACACACGCGAGACCGCCACGTGGCCGTCTGCCAATGGCTGGCTCGGATGGCCGGGCCCGCGCGTCAGAAAATTTACCGTGCCCGGCTATATAATGGCGCTGCCGTTTACCAGGCTACTCCTGTGATCCTGTCCCTGTCGCCTCCTCACGTTCCATTCATCGACCGACGTCCGCGAAGCCAAGTACAGTGCTCGATCGCACGCTGTCTGCCTGCCCCCGCCACTGGATGCGCCTCGCCGCCGGCCATGGCGTCCGCCGTAGCTAGCAGCGTGCACGCGGGACCCGCCGCGGCAGGGGCCTTGTCGTTCGGGTGGCTCGGCCCGCGCCTGTCCCTGGGCGCCCGCGACGCCACCGCCACCGCCACGGAGGCGGAGGAACCCGCCGCGGCGTCCAATGCAGCGGAGCCGGCGATCTCCAAGGACTTCATCGACTTCGAGTTCAGCCTCGGCGTGTCGTCGTCCACCACGATGCTGCCCGCGGACGAGCTCTTCGCCGACGGCAAGCTGCTGCCGCTCCGCCCCCCGCAGGCGGCCGCCGCCCGCGGGGTGGAGCGGCGGGACACCGCGCTGGTCGAGGAGGTCCCGGCCGCACCGGAGCTGAGCCGGGCGGCGCGACTCTCCGCGACCGAGGCGGCGCTGGACATGGACCCGTACGTGTTCTCGCCCAAGGCGCCCACGTGCTCCAGCCGGTGGCGGGAGCTGCTGCGGCTCAGGAAGGCCGGCCAGACGCCGTCCGCGTCCGCGTCGCCCCCGGCATCCCCCGCGGCGACCCCTTCGTCGAGGGCATCCAGCTCCTCGGCGGCCAGGTCGCTGAAGCTGCTCCTCCAGCGGAGCGGCGGCCGCGTGCCGGACCTCGCCGCGGCGCCTCTCCTGCGCGACAGCTCCGACTCGGAGGCGTCGCTGTCGCTCGCGTCCTCCCGCTACTCGCTCTCGTCGTCGTCGTCGTCGTCCGGGCACGACCACGACGACTTCCCGCGTCACTCCCTCGACTCCGTGGACCCAACCCCACGTCCCCGCATCCGCCTTGTCCGCTCCCACCCCCAGGCGCCGCAGCCGCAACCACCCGCTCCCGCTCCTGCGCGCGCCGCGCATAGCCCCGCTCGCCGCCGCCCGTCTCCGTCGCCTGCGCCGCAGCCAAGCGTGATCTCGGTAGACTCTCCCCGCATGAACGCGTCAGGCAAGATCGTGTTCCAGGGCCTAGAGCGCAGCTCCAGCTCCCCCGCCGGCAGCGCCCACTCGTCCATGCGGTCGCGGTCCCGCGTGATGGACCGGTCCTACTCGGCCGGCGTCCGCGCCACGCCGGTCGTGCTCAACGTCCCGGTGTGCTCGCGCCCGGTGTTCGGCTTCTTCAAGGACAAGAAGGAAGCCGCGGCGGCCGCCGCGCGGTCGCGGTCGGCGCTGGGCCGGAGGACGACGACGACGACTGGCGGGAGCAGCACCCCTGCGGCCGGTTGAGTGGGCGGCAGAGAGATCTCGGCAATGGTAAACTGACATCGTTCGTTTTGGCTGACTGAAAGCGCTAGTAGGCGACAATTAGCTAGTGGTTCTTCGGCCCCGACAAGGAAATAGATCAAAAGGAGTTTGAGGACTTGGGGTAGAAGAGTGAGTTTGGGATCTCGTCCGGAGAAGAGAGACGATTGGGAGGATAGTTTCGGTCAGCTGATTTCGTTTCGTGAGGCAAAGAGTTTTGCGAGCAGTTGACCAAACACCGGTCCGTTTTGCTCATGTAATGTAAATCCTGCCTGCCCTGTGGTCTTTGCTAGTCTTCCGCGTATGATCCTTTGTAGTAGCCCACTGTACTAGGCTACCAGCACATTTGTTGATCTTTTTATGCTCTGGCAGGTCCGGGGTGCGGAGAAGAAGAAAAGAAAAGAAGCTTTCGTGCATTTGTTTGTTTGTTTGTCTGCCAGTTCTTTGCCGTACCAGCACATTTGTGTGAACTGAAAAGTTTGGGGGGAAAAAAAGAAGAGTGTGTCTTTCTACGTTTTAGTAAACATGAACCATCGCAATTGTGTTTGGCATTGCCTGGTTAATGAGCGTGTAAAACCGAGCTGAGATTCTCAGCTTGATCGAAGAAGAAGAAGAAGAAAAAAATTCAAACAAGGGAATCGGTGCCAGTATCTTATCTAGTAGAAATCAGCCGGGCATCTGTCTGACATGGCAGAAACCAGATAAGATATCTGAGCGTTAGAAATAAGTGAGAAAAAAGAGAAAGTTGCCGGTGTTGTGTTAATCATGGTGCCATGTGTCCCCTGTTATTAATAACTCCAGTCAAGTTGAACGGTTGAGCCAGCCAGCCAGGCATGCACGCACCTGCGCAGCAGTAACTTTTTGTTGGGTTCTTCCAGTTTTTTTTCACTTTCTACCCTCGCCGTGCACCGCACCGGCCGCCCGGCCGTCGCTCTGTCTCTCACTCTCTCTGCGCTCCTGCTGCAGCTCTTAATTAATTGAAGGAGATGCCGGTCCGAGCAGGCGAGCTGGAGCGGCCATGTGTGCCGCCGCTGAGCGCTGAATCGGGCACTGTGCGCCATGTGCGGCCATCCGAGGAGACGCCCGCGTAGAAAGAAAAAAAAACAGGCGGAAAAGGCAGTAAAAAAATCCGTCTCCCTCGGACAGCAAGCGGCAACGCTGGCTGGCTCCCCGGACGGCCGGGCCGATCCGTACGCCGTGCCGCGCCCGCGCCCGCGCCCTGCGCCCACGTGGGCTGAGTCCGATGCCGTTGCCATGCCTCCATCCCTGCCGTTCTCCGGTTTTCAGAGTGCTGTGCAGGGGCTCTCGTTTCGTTTCCGCTGCGTGTGTTTTGACTGGTGCCAGCCTTTGGGCTATGGCTCCTGATGGAAACGCTGTTGAGTCCTGCGCGCGCGCTGCACCGCCACCGGCGATCAGGGGCACCTGCGTGCGCAGGTGTGTTTGTCCCTTGTGCTCGGGCGTTGCCTACGGCTGGATGAATCTCGATCCAGTCAGTGGTGTGGATACTACGGTGTCTACAGTCCAAGACATAGAGAGTAGCGTAGGAAGCGCGCTGTGGCAGTGATAATACGCACGTAGCCGGGTAGCCTAGCCCCAGACAGACCGCTGTTTCTGTATTCTCCTACGGCTACGAGCGCAGCATAGCATGGCATGGCATGGCCGCATGGGCAGCGCGCGGCGCCACAGCTCATGCTAGCAGGGACAGGGAGGGAACCCCGGCGCCTCGTGCAGTAGTGCGGGTTTGACCGCGGTCCTCCACTCCGGCGAGATGTAAACACCGCCCGGTGGATCATGCACTTACCTCGAACAGCTGTAAAAGAGAGCGCTGTCAGCGCCAGCGAGTGAACCTGGGGCTCTGAAAAAGCCGAAAAGGTTAGCGATCGAGCTGGGCAGTGACAGTCTAGTGTGGTGGTGGCGCCGTCGAAGTACGAAGGCCGAGAGGAGGGGATGGGGAAGGAAAGAAACAACACGAGCGCGGGCAAGAGTGAGGAGAGGAGATCAGAGCAGAATCCGTGCACCAGGCGTGCGTGGTGGCGAGCGCAGCGCAGGGCACCTGTGTCCTCGCTCTGCGCCAGCCCAGGCGGCCAGCGTTTGGCCTTTTGCTGCCCCCTGGCGCCGCGTGGCGTGATGAGTGTGTCTAGCTGATCGGTGCGCGCGCGGGCAGGGATCCGACGGCTGCTGGGACTGCTCGGGGTCGGGCTCTACGTCGCGCCCCGGCCGCCGCGAATTCCTGCCCCTCGCCCGGGAGGCAGCGCCGCTGCCAGTGCCATCATAAAATACTACTCCTTCTACAGCTCTCCTCTGCCACGCCCCCCCTCTCCTCACACTCTTTGGCTACATGGGATTACCAATCACATCCAAAAGTCATGTAATTATGACACCGTAAATTTTTAAAGTGGAGACTCTTTGGCTTTTAAAATACAAGATGAAAGTACCGAGCGAGCACGGCCGGGCATGGGACGTCCTCATCTGTCGTCTCGATCTGATGCCGCCCTGCCGGCTGCCCCTGCGGGCCGGGCGTCATCGCCTACGTTTTTGTTCTCCTTGCGAGCGGCGACTGCGTGCAGCGCGCTGCCGCCTAGCCTAGCTGCCCCCAGGCCCCAGCGATGCTGTGAGGGGACATCTCGTGTTCGAGATAAGCCGGATGCCCGCCACTTCCCGCTCGCAATAACGCCGCGGTCGGGCCCTGGAGACAGGATACCGGACGGAGGAGTGAGAGAGAGAGAGATATGCTGCTGAGGTGACGACGACCTTTTTGTATGATGATGGAGAAAAGACTCGTCGGCGTCGTCGCTCGCTGCCTCGTCCTCTCTGCTTCTCTCTCCACTGTCTCGGACCCATATCTGCGCCGCGTATGGGCCCCGAGCCGAGCCTTGTTGCGTCGTCTCTCTCTCTCTCCTCTCCTGCCTCCGCTCCACTCCGCCGCCTCCGCTGGCACAATGCATAGCATATACATGCATGGTAGATGCATATCAAAGTATCAAACGTACGGACCTTTCTTCACAGGCAGCAGCTAGCTGCTACCCACTCACCGTGTCTCAGATCGGACGGCGCCGACACTCGTTTCGTGGTTTGGATGGATCACAATCTCAGTTGACCATCATCTCCATTTGGCACTTGTGTTCTTCTACAGTTCTTCACCCTTTTTCATGCGTCGTCTACGACTATGCACGAACCCCTCGGTCAAGGCGCAGGCGCAGCTTTGCACTTTGAGAAAATCCCTTTAATATCATCCAAATTTATACTAATTCCTTTAATACTATCAGAATTTATCGCTTTCCTTCGATGCCATCAAATTTAAGTTTTAATTCCTTAAATTTCACCCCGTTACTTTAAAGCTAACACCGTTAGGGCTCCTTTGGAACGGAGGATTAGTAAAACATAAGAATAGGAAAAACGTAGGATTAGAGTTGCTTGTCACCTTCAATTTCATAGGAAAAAAAATTAAGAGGTTGGACCTTATGTTAAAAATCATACAAAATCTCACTACAATGCTCAATTCCATAGAAATTTTATAGAATTTGTAGCAACTCAATCATTTGTTCCAAAGTACCACATAGGAAAATTTCCCATAGAATTTTAATCCTTCAAAATTCCTTCACTTTTCCTTCAATGCCATCAAAATATACACCAATCACTTCAATGCCACTAAAAATTGAGTCGATCTATTTAGGTTTAAAAAAATCTAGAATAAAGAAAATATGGAATTGAAGGGATTTTCTCGCCCAAAATATGGCATATATTGAAGGGATTTTCTAGCTGATATATCTGTCGGCGTTTCGGACCCGGGGGTCCCTAGACCAACGAGTAAAATTGTCGCTGCGTGCCCCTATCCAGATGGGTTGGCGCGGGATGGAACACGAGTGGAGGAATGAGCCTTGTATTATCCTGCACCAGGGTGCTCGTAGTAGGGGTTACAAGCCTTGCGAGAGAGCGAGGGCGAGAGGGAGCGAGTAGCGGGGAGCGAGAGAGAGAGAGAGAGTCCGGCCCCTGCTCGTTTTCTCCCGTCCCTTTGCCGTGTGTACGTATGCTCGTATCTTCGTATGCTCGTCCCTCTGTCCTCTCTTTCGTCCTCCCCTTCGTCCTCGCTTTTTTTTCCTCTCTTCCCTTCGTCCTGTCCCCTTGTCGTGGGGCCCTGGACACCCCCTTTTATAGACGTAAGGAGATGCCCAGCTGTACAATGGGGTGTAGCTGAGAGCTTAACGTGGCTGGCAGGGGAGTGTCCTGAGCCCTGTACAGATAACAGCGTGGCCGCCGGGGGACGTCTCGAGTCCTGTAGAGGTAGTATCGTGGCCGTCGGAGAAGTGCCTTGAGCCCTGTAGTAGTACAGCTGTCGGTGCTGTATGGATCATGCTGACCTCTCCTTGCTTTTATAGGGGGCTTGAGAACCACCAACATCATGGTTGCATGCGGGAAACCACCATCGCGTGTTACCGGGGTAAGCTGGATGGGACGCCGGTCTTGTTCCTTTGTATCCTGAGCTAGCTAGGAGTAGGGTAATGATGTATCCCTTGTGGCACAGTTGATCTGAGCCTGAGGTCGGGCGAGACGGCGACTCCTCCGAGGTCGATGCTGGGGCCGAGACCCAGGGTCGGGCGAGGACGTGACTCTTCCCGAGGCCGAGGCCAAGGCCGAGCCCTGGGGTCGGGCGAGGCGGAGATTTCCTCCTGAGGCCGAGCCCTGGGGTCGGGCGAGGTGGAGCTTCCTGTTGCGCCCGAGGCTGAACTCGACCGTTGTCGGTTTTGCCTAGGTGGTTGGCACAGCAGCCGGAGAGGGGCGGGCGGCGCTGTTTTCCTGTCAGATCGGTCAGTGAAGGGGCGAAGTGACTGCGGTCACTTCGACCTTGCCGACTGAGGCGCGCATGTCGGGATAAGGTGTCAGGCGATCCCAGCATTAAATCCCAGCATTAAATGCGCATGCGATGTGGTCGGTTGGTAAGGCGATCTGGCCAAGGTCGCTTGCACGACAAGGCTTGCCCTTGGCTGAGCCGTAGGTGCGCTCACGGCTTGAGGAGACCCTCGGGCGAGACGCGAACTCGTCCGGGACCACTGTTCCGCCCGAGGCCAGGCTCAGGTGAGGCGAGGCCGAGTCCCTTGGTAGATGAAGCCTTGACTTTGACTCGGATTATGAGCCTTCATGGTTTGCTCTGAAGGTGCTTTCCAGCCGTGATTAGGAGTGTTGGGGGTATCCCTAATTTCGGTACCCGACAGTAGCCCCCGAGCCTCGAGAGGAGTGGTGATGCTCGCTTTGAGGCTCTGCCGCATTCTTGGTGAGGGGACCGGCCTTTCTCGGTTATACTTTGTTCCGACGGGTGCGCGCGAGCGCACTCGCCGGGTGTATCCCTCGAGGCCTCGGAGGAGTAGTGTGACTCCTCTGAGGTCTTAACGCTTTTCGTGATGCCTCGGCCGGTCTTGACGTTCCCTCATGTGGCCTGGCCGTAGCCCGGGTGCACGATCAGGTTCCGAGTTTTTCAAGCTGGTTTGTTGACGCTGTCAACAGTTTGGCCGTAGCCGGGTGCGAGAGCAGCCCCCGAGCCTCTGCACGGAGCAAGAGGACGATCAATGACCATCTCGACTTTTATTATATGCCCCTTCATCGCCTTTTCGCAAGGAGGAAGGGGGGGGATAGCGCCATGTTACCCTCGGAGGGCACCGATCATGGCGTTTCCGGTGAGTTGCTAACGGGTGATCTGAGTGGACACCCGTGCCCCGTTCGTTAGGGGTCAGCTAGTGGCCCAAAGGCGCGCTCCAAAAGTACCTGCAGGTGATTCGCTGGACCTGGCCCCTTTTTGACAGGGTCCGAGGGCTCGATGCCTCCCTCCGGTGGGATTCCATTACGAGTCGTTCCCACTGGTCTCGGAAATGTCCTAGGATACCTCGGGACCGTAGCCCGAGCCTCGGCCATGTATCGGACGTACCCAGGGTCATCCCTCACTCTGCATGTTCTGGGGCGGCTGTCGAACCCTTTCGAGGGGCCAGCCTGCGAACCCCTGATCAGTAGTGGGCGCGGAGCCCGAGTGCTCTAGGGCGGCTGTCGAACCCTTCCGGGGGGCTAGCCTTCGAACCCCTGATCAGTAATGGGCACGGAGCCCGGGTGGTCTGGGGCGGCTGTCGAACCCTTCTGGGGGGCTAGCCTTCGAACCCCTGATCAGTAGGAGGGCTCGGGGGCCGTTTCCTTCGCGGGGAAGGATCCTTTTTGAAATATCCCCTTCCCAGTCCCTGTGGCAAGAGAGAGAGAGGAAACGGAAAAGGGATATGAATTCGAAAAGTCGTGGCGCACCTTTTTTGACGCGGCCTTTATGGCGGAGGTGAAACGTCGCCTGCTTCGCCCGCCAGCGGTGTCGCTTGCCCTGTCAAGGAGTTAATGCGACGGGACGGACGCCTCGCGGGGTGTCTGTTGCGTGTGCGCGGACCGTTCAAGGAACGGGGCACGGGCGCGTCGTTCTTACGTCGTGGGAGAAGGCTCCCCTGCTGCTTCAGGAAAGGACGTGAGCCTGGGGGTGATCTGACCGCTGCTTGTGCCTGTCTGTTGCAGCAGTTATTGCCGGTCCGCTTTTGGCCACATCAACTGTCGTGCCTACCCCCACGGCTGACTGACCCGTGACCGCTGCACCCAATTGGCACTGTTGGGTCACGCGCGGGGCCGCCTCGAGTCACGGCACTGGTTCCACAGTCGAGAAGACGCGGCATTGGCGTAGGTGGCGGTGCAGTTTCCTCGCACGTAGTGACCGTCGCGCCGGTTGCATGGTAGGTGGGACCGGGCCTTCGTGCTGGTCCACCGGAAGTGACGAAGCCGAAGGGGTGCATAACCGTGGTGCGGTTGCATGCTCCCTGCGTGGCGGCTCGCCCTTTCGTCCACCGGTTCCGGCGAGGATGAGGGAACGCTTATAATCGCAGGGCGATTTCATGCCTTTCATGCGGCGGTTTGCCTCCTTCGCGTCTTGGGTCAGCTCGCACGATGTGTGGGGCCCAACCCCCGTGTCGTAGGGGGAGAACCCTGGAGCACGTCGGTGGAGGCTTTGCCTGTGACGCTAAGGGGTGCAAGTGAGGAGATCTGCCTATAAAAGGGGATCGATCCCCCGGGCAGTGGCCATGCCTTCGTTCTCCCTTCATGTGTCGCGCCCTTCCACCTTTCGAGCCCCTGGATGGGGTGCACCGGCATCGCCTTTCTCTTGCTGTCGTTGGAGGAGCGCGGCCTCGTGGAGATTGGCGCTCTTCAGCCACCGCTCGGCTTCAAGGATTTTTGTCATGCAGCCCGGCTGCATTCCCTCACCAATGGTCAGTTTGGTGGGGAGAAGCAAGCCGGGCTGCGACCTCCGCCCCACCCTCACCTTCAAGGATCTTCGTCATCCGGGCTGAGGCGGAGGAGCGCACCGAGTGGGGGGTCGCCTTCGCGTGGGTCGGTGACCCTTTTCTTCCCCCAGCGTTCGGGGGAGAAGGGCATCCTCCAGCCCTACGGAGGCATCCTCCAGCCATGCGGGGGAAGGCGAACTGCTGCTCCCTGGTCAGGGTGCAGCTTTCCGTCCTCCACCCGGGCGGCGGTCGTGCCGCACGCGGGCCGGCCACGTCCAGGTCCTCCTCGCACCGTCAGCTGCACCGGGGGGTCGCTCAGCACGTCGTACGCCGCAAGGGCGGTACTCGTGTTCTGGGACGGCCTCGGCGAGGACGGGAGCGAGGACCTGCCGGTGCGCTTTGGGGCGACCGCTGTTCGCTGGCGTGGTGTCGGTGGGTTCGATCCCCACGGACGGCGCCCTCCGACTCTTCGGCCTTAATGGCTTGTCCTCGCCCCTTGTGTGGGGACGTGGGCGAGGGCCTTTTCACAGCAGCGTCTATCCTAAGGTCATCGCTGCTGTTGTTTAGCCGCCCGAGGTGGAGGTCGTTGTCTCTTCTGCTGCAGAGGTCGTCAGCGAGCCGCTTGGAGTTTGTTATCTCGCGGGTCCCCTGGTGTGGAGGTTGTTCATACCCGCGGGATTGGAACCGGAGTCCCGTTTGTATGGGGAATATACTGGGTTTTTGACTGAGCAAAATGTAACTGCTTCAAGGACTTAGACATTTGTTGTAGGCCGGGAGAACCGCCGAGGTCATGCCGACGTCTAAGTCTATGTAGCATAGTTACCCCAAGCATATGTATTTGTTCTTTGTGGCTGTCGAGGCCTAAACATTCGGGTATTCGAGTATAAAGCTGTGTTTCTTCCGCGTTTCGAGCACTAGGACTTGCCTGTCGGTGGCCAAACCGCTTAACCGAGCGTGAGCTGTCTTACGCGGAAGGTGACGAGTGAGGTATCCGTATCCCGGAGGCGTAGGAGTCCCTCGGCTCGGTTGTCCTTACCGCTTAAAGCCTCTCTTGCTCGGTTTTAGAACCTTCGGTTGCTCCGCGATGAGCCGAAGCTGAAGGCGGCGGTGGCGTGGACAGAGGCGATGTCGGCTCGGATAGAGGCTTTCTCGGCGTGGGAGCAGGTGGCTTCCAAGGCCGGGAAGGTGCAGCAGCGGTAGCTAGGGTTTGGCCAGATCCCCCGCGAATAGGACCAATCCTGGAGCCAAGCCGCCAAAGCCGTGAGCCGGGCTGAGATCTTCGGGGGACAGCTGGCTTGGGCTCCGGAGCGGCTAGCCGAGGCGCATGCTCGCATCGCCATTCGAGGCTAGGCCAGATTCCGCCGAGGGTGGAAACGATGCCGAGGGTGCCGCTCCTCCCCCTGCTGACTTCTGAGCCTGCATGCATAGTTCGTCTGAAGTATGCGTATGTTTTTTGCGGCCACCAAGGCCTAAACATATTTAGCGTTTGGATTATAAAGCTGTGTTTTCTTTCCTCTTGTTTCGAGCATTTAGGACTTGTTCGTCGGTAGCAGAACTGCTTTGTCCGAGCTAGAGTCACTTTTCGCGGAAGGTGATGAGTGAGGTATCCGTATCTCGGAGGCGTAGGAGTCCCTCGGCTCGGTCGGCCTTGCTGCTTACGTGCTCTCTCACCCGTTCGCCAGACCCTGCTATCGATATAGTCGAGAAATGCACGAAAGTCGTTTTCTACCTGAGCGTTAGGACTTGTTCGGTAGCAGGATCACTTATCCAAGCGTGAGTTACTTCTCGCGGAAGGTGATGAGTGAGGTATCCGTATCCCGGAGGCGTAGGAGTCCCTTGGCTCGGACGACCTCGCCGCTTACGTGCTCTCTCACCCGTTCGCAGGACTCTGCTATCGATATAGTCGAAAGCACGAAAGTTGTTTTCTGTAGAAAACCTTTCTCGGTAGAAAACTTTTCCGAAGAAAACTCCGACGCAGAGGGGGGTCCCCCTTCTAGCCCCCGAGGGAGGGTCGGGCTTGGCCGAGGCAAGGCTGACCCTTCCTTGACGGTTAGACTTTATTTAAACGCGTAAAAACAAGGAACATGAACGACTTGAAACATTTTAAGGGTAGAAGCGACGTAGCTGTTTGATGTTCCAAGCGTTGATGTAGACCTCGCCTTGATCGTTGGCCAGCTTGTATGTTCCGGGCTTCAGAACTTTGGCGATGATGAACGGCCCCTCCCAGGGGGGAATAAGCTTGTGGAGCCCTCGTGCGTCTTATCGTAGTCGAAGCACCAAGTCTCCCACTTGGAAGCCTCAGGGCCGAACCCTTCGGGCGTGGTAGCGTCATAGAGACTGCTGATATCGCGCCGAGTGTAGTAAGGCAACGTCCCGAGCTTCTTTGAGCTGGTCCAGCGAGTCCTCTCGGCTGATCTGGTTGCTTCGGTCGTCGTACACCTTTGTCCTCGGGGAACCGTATTCTAGGTCTGTGGGGAGGACGGCCTCGGCCCCATAGACTAGAAAGAACGACGAGAAACCCGTGGCTTGGCTCGGCGTCGTCCTCAGACTCCAAACCACCGAGGGTAGCTCTTTCATCCACCGCTTGCCGAACTTGTTGAGGTCGTTGAAGATCCTCGGCTTAAGTCCCTGCAGAATCATACCGTTGGCATGCTTCACCTGCCCATTCGTCATGGGGTGAGCTACGACGGCCCAGTCCACACGGATGTGGTGGTCCTCGCAGAAGTCCAGGAACTTTTTCCCGGTGAACTGCGTGCCATTTTCGGTGATGATGGAGTTCGGGACTCCAAAGCGATGGATGATATTGGTGAAGAACGCCACTGCCTGCTCAGACCTGATGCTGGTTAAGGGTCGGACCTCGATCCACTTGGAGAATTTGTCGATGGAGACCAGCAGGTGTGTGAAGCCCCCGGGTGCCTTCTGCAAGGGACCGACGAGGTCTAGACCTCACACAGCAAACGGCCAGGTGATAGGTATCGTCTGCAGGACCTGAGCGGGCAGGTGTGTCTGCTTTGCGTAGAATTGACACCCCCGGCAGGAGCGTACAATCCTAGTGGCGTCGGCCACCGTGGTTGGCCAGTAGAAGCCTTGTCAGAAGGCATTTCCCATGAGGGCTCGAGGTGCTGCATGGTGACCACAAGCCCCCGAGTGTATTTCTTATAACAGCTCTTGTCCATGGGCGATGGAGATGCATCGCTGGAGGATGCCCAAGGGACTGCGGTGATAGAGCTCCTTTTCGTCACCCAACAAAACGAACGACTTGGTGCGCCGAGCAAGTCACCGAGCTTCGGCCTTGTCAAGGGGCAGCTCTCCTCAGAGGAGATATTCCAGGTACGGGGTCTGCCAGTTCAGGACCGGTGTGACCCCATTCCTCTCTCCCTCGACGCGCAGGGCCTCACCCTCGGCGGCCGAGGGCACCTCGGGTTCGACCGAGACTTCCTCGGGTGTGTCGTCGATCTTGGCGGAGGATTGATGTATATCCCTAGAGAAGACGTCCGAGGGAACCGGTGTCCGCCCCGAGGCTATTTTAGCCAGCTCATCCGTAGTCTCATTGAATCATCGGGTGATGTGGTTGAGTTCTAGCCCGTAGAACTTATCCTCCAGGCGTCGAACTTCGTCGCAGTAGGCCTCCATCTTCCGATCGTAGCAGTGGGAGTTCTTCATGACTTGGTCAATGACAAGCTGCGAGCCGCCACGAGCGTCAAGGCGCCGAACCCCTAGCTCGACGGCGATGCGTAGCCCAGTAACCAATGCTTCGTACTCGGCCACGTTGTTTGACGCCGGAAAATGAAGGCGGATCACGTAGCGAAGATGTTTTCCGAGGGGTGAGATGAAGAGCAAGCCCGCGCCTGCTCCGGTTTTCATCAGCGACCCGTCGAAGTACATGGTCCAAAGCTCGGGTTGGATTGGAGTCGTCGGTAACTGGGTGTCAGTCCACTCAGCTAGGAAGTCGGCCAAGACTTGGGATTTTATGGCCTTCCGAGGGGCGAATGAAAGTGTTTCACCCATGAGTTCCACTGCCCATTTCGCTATCCTACCTGAGGCCTCTCGGGACTGGATGATCTCTCCCAGAGGAAAGGATGACACAACAGTCACCGGGTGAGACTCGAAGTAGTGTCGCAGCTTCCGCTGTGTCAGAATCACTGCGTAGAGCAGCTTCTGGATCTGCGGGTAGCAGATTTTGGTCTCGGATAGCACTTCGCTGATGAAGTAGACTGGCCTCTAGACGAGCAGAGTATGCCCTTCTTCCCGTCTCTCGACTATGACCGCGGCGCTGACCACCTGAGTGGTTGCGGCTATGTAGATCAAGAGGGCTTCTCCCGCAGCGGGGGGTACCAAGATGGGTGCATTTGTAAGGAGTGCCTTTAAGTTCCTGAGGGCTTCCTCGGCCTCGGGGGTCCAAGTGAAGCGCTCGGTCTTCCTTAAGTGTAACACCCTGAATTTGGGGTATAAAATATTCTTTTTTAATATTCACCAAATTCATGTGTTACCCTCTCTTTTTTCATGCTTCTCTTTTCTTTTTCTAAATAATGGAGAGTTATTTTGCTATATTAGCGTGAGCCCTAGAGTTAATTTGATTGTTACATTCATGCAATTGTATAAGTGAAACAAGTGTCTGAGTCATGTTTATATACATCGTAGACGTATTCAACAGATTTTCACAATTTTTCCGAGTATTTTCCCTTTTCCGAAAATCAAAATTTATTTATTTGAGATACCTAAAAATATTTTTTATAAACTCCAAACATGTTATTTGTGTCTTTAGGTGCCTTAATCTCTAATTAATTTACTTTGGTCTTAACTCAAAAAAAGGAAATTCCTAAATCTATTTTTTTATCTCACGAGCATGGCATGGAGGATTTTCTTTTCTTTCCTTTCCTTGCATGTCGTTCCTGCATGCGATGGTGGTTGGAATATCCAATTTTCTCGCAAACGTGGACCACCCACCCCCGCATGCTCCTGCTCTCCCATCAGCGTTGCAGCCCAGCCGCCCGTGCTCCTGCGTTCCCACCTGCGCATGTGCATGGTCGCTGCTAAAGACTCGTTCCGTCAACAACCGCATGCAGCCTGAGCCACGCCCACGACAAAAAAAAGAAAATAACCGCGCCCGGCTTGCATGCGCTGCATGGCTTGCCCAGAACGCTGCCACGACGTATCCCTTCGCCCATTTCTCTGGTAAGACCGCGCCCCCTTCTCCTCACACCCTGCCTTGAGCTAGGAACCGCCCAGCACGCCGCTCATCTCCGCCATGGCGTCGTCCGCTGATGTCGTGCCGTCCACCTCGCCGGAGCACGACCCCAGCACCCGCGCTCGGGTTCGCCGGGGTGAGAACTCCTTGCCGTCTACTTTTTTTGCTCCCTCCCCTTCCGTTCCCGGCGGTCGAGCGGCCATGGCTGGCCTGCTCCGCCCCTGTGCACCGGCGTGGCCCGCTGCCTACTGTAACACCCGGATTTTAGGGGTCCAAAGCCCGGGTGCAAACATAAACACCAGGTATGCTGGGACCAAGTCTCACACATATGATGTATAGTGGCACAGGATCGAATGTCACAACTTTATATATAATAGGAATTCTATACAAAATAAACAATTACATTATAAGGAGACAACGGTCCAGCAACCCAAAGTTGACTGGGAGACGACGACCTAGATCTCTCACGAACACATCGCAGCATCCTCCATGCGCCTCATCCTGCGGTACCTGCTCTTGACCTGTGGGGTGGGTGAGACAGCAAGAGTGAGCTCACATACGTTCATCGCTCAACAAGTTGTGGGGAATAATGTGCATGAACTCGCCAAAGGTGGGAGCTCACGTGAAGTGTAAGGCTTACCAAAGAAGATGGTTAGAGCTGAGCATTGCTTTTAAAGTTGGTCAAAATTTTATTAGCAATTACTAAGTACAAGTAAATACCAACCCAATTAAGTAATAGAACAAAAGTAATAACAACATCACCTGCGATGCAATGCATATGACAAATTGAATTTAGTTCCATAAATTAATCATGTGAGGGTCCGAGCTGCTCATGACCGTGAGCACGGCTAGTATACCAGTTTTACACTCTGCAGAGGTTGCGCATCTTTACCCACAAGTCGTGTATCCCATGTCGCCAGGGTTTGCAAGGCCCTTAGACACTACCGAGGTGAATGGCTAGGGATCCACTACGAGGCCTTTACAAAGTTCCACTAGCTTCCGAAAACCCGCTACAGTTTATAGGAAGTTCCAATGCAGGAATCCCTTGTAGGACCGCCATCGCAGCAAAATCCTCCCGAGGGCCTCCCTACACTGACCACTCCCCTACTGCCCTTGCCCCTTTCGGGTAAGGTAGTCTTCCACTAGCTTTCCTAATTAATCAGCCAAGGGGTCCCATTCCTCCCTTGTGGTAGCACTGTTTTCCCGGGTGGTCGCTCCATGTTCCAATTAACATAATGATCTTATCATGAACAATAAATAACAACTGATAACAAAAGTGTAATCATGAATAGTGTATCTCCATACCCAAAACCACATATAGCACTAGCAAGTACTACCCAGAAAGTTCAGTGGTAAACAAGGTATAAAGATAGACAAACTAGGGTAACCTATTGGGTCCCATCAAAATTAACCTATGCAGATCATTATGATTAATTAGAACATGAGTGGGTAAAAAGAAGTGATCAAGGGCACAACTTGCCTGGGACTTGAGATTCCAGGTACCAGGATGATCTTCAGTTAACACGTGACCTCACTGCTAGTCGTAGCAATACAAACAAACATGTATAGGCAAAATTAACATCACACCAAACATAAGAATAAACTACATAATAATAATCTACACGATGCTACGAGATCGTAGAAACAAGAACCACTAAATTCGGAGCTACGGTTATTAAATTATGAATTTCTGAAATTATTTAGTGTTTAGAATAGATTATTCCAAATGAACAATTTTATTTCAAGTTTCATGGCTAAAAAAAAGTGTTACTAGTTGATAGGCAATATTATAACAAAATTATTTCAACTGGAATGACTCAATTTGGAGTTAAAATGGATTTAGTACGAATTAAACAAGTTTCTTGATTTATTTTTAAACTAAAAATTATTTTCTGAATTATTTTATCCCTTTTTTTAACACCTGGGCTGCGGACACAATTTTCGGAAAGCACAGGGTGCACTTTATAAAAACCAGGGGCCTATACCGAATTACTTAACATGGAAAGGGATGGCGGGTTGATAAGCCAAAAGGGCGAGGGTTCTTTTACAAAATCACCACGCCGAAGAGATATACTGCGATCTAAGCCGTTGGATCTGAAATCGAGGGCGCAGATTAGACACAACTTAAAACTAACCGGTACGTTCAACTGGCCTTTGGATCGAGATCCAATGGTCCCGATTTCAAAATAGCGTAAACTGTTTTCCGCCGCAGATCTATAGGTCAACGACTCAGATTCCTCTGTCGTCGCATTCACCTGGCCGATCGAATCCCAGCCATCCATCTCCAGATCACTGGCTAGAACACCATCTCCCCCATCACGCCCTGAGCAGAGGCGGCGCGCAGATTTTCCCCCGGCGGTGCCCATGGCCGGCGATGAGCCATACGGCCAATCAAGCCCCCAAACCACACACCAGACGCCCCTACGCGAAGAGGAGAACTAGGCGAATCCTATGGTTAGCGACTCACCTCCAATCGATGGTCAAGGCGAGCTGGCCACGGTATGCGGCGGCACCACGGCAGTGACGGCGCTCCGGCAAGAAATTGCCAGCACACCGGCGGTCCAACCTTAGCGCAGGAGCCACGGCCACCTTCGCCGCACCGCGACGAAGCTCACGGACCCAACGTTCCCCGGCGACGCGATTCGCTCCCCACTGCTCCCTCTCTCTCGGGCAACGACGATGGTGGCGGACCGGATGAGGTGAGAAGAGGAGGTTGTAGGCCCAATTTATAGCCCGGGGCGGGGGTATTCATGGCCGACCCCGTCCGGAGGTCCGTGCGGCGAAGATCTTGGTCACGCGCAACGATCCGCATCAAATCGCAGTCCCCAAATTCTCCCTCTGTTTGTTGCCGTGAAAATCGCTGTCGTTGAAGATGAAGCACCTGCTCTGTAGTCCCACCAATCAGCGGTTCAATGAGCTGAGGCAAGCGCGCCGCCAGATAGGATCCAGCCCCGAGCGATTCCTACGCAGCCGCGATTCCACTTGGTCAGACGCCTGGGAGCGACGCCCGCGCGACTCGGGTTCTGTTACACGGGGGAAGGGAAAGAGCTGACGCGTGGGGTTCACATGTCAGCGAAGGGAGAGCTGAGGCGCGTGCAAGAGGGGCTGGCTTGCGGGCCCGGGTTGTCGGCGCCAGGTCGCGGGTGAGCGCGAGTGGGCTACGCGCGCTGGATTGATTAAGTGGGCCGAATGGGAGATAGCCGGCCCAGTTAGGTATAGTATTCCTTTCCTTTTTTTTCCTTTTATTTTTTTTATTTTCTCCTTTCACCATTCTTTCACAAATTCAAATTTAAATACTAATTTAAATTCAAACTTGTGACTGGTTCATTTTGGTGCAATTAAAAGTATTTGGTTTGAGAATATTTATTCAAATATATTACTCATGTTTTCATATTACTTCTCTTTTCTTCCCTTCCCATTTATTTTCTATTTTCTATTCCAAATTCAAATTTATACTTTCTATTTTAGTTTTCAGATTTTTTTTTCAAATGTATCAATTGAAACCCAAATGTGAATATAAACCACCTCATTTTAAATATTACTATGTTATTCTCCTCCTCATATTTGTTTCTAACAATAGTTGATTCAATTACCAATTAATTTTTCTCATTTCCCAATGTACTATAATAACTATTTTTGTTTTTTTTAAAAAAAGTTATTATAAATTTTTGGGTCCTACAAATCCTACCCCCCTTAAAAATAATCTCGTCCTCGAGATTTGTAAGAAAAGGGATGTATACTCATATTGTTCTCGGAACATATGCACAACCAAAGAAATCTCAGCATGAGATATAATTCTTTAACAAAACATAGGGTCAATAGACCTTATTGTTCCTTCTAAAATAATATCATATCTTCTACTAACTAAAGTAACATCTAGATCTTACAAATCATCATAATTTATATCTATGCAGCTTGGTGGAGCTGGTGGTGGTGGAGGTTGTTGTTGTTGTTGTCTCTCCAACCGCGCTTGCCTTATTTCTTGGCGGACCTGACGTATTTCCTCGCGTTGTTGTCTTATCTGGTTTTGCATCTCGGTCACCAGGTCTGTTAATTGTTGTATTACCAGTCTTTGGGCAGCAACCACTTGTTCGGTTTCAATAGGTGAAGGATTTGGAGAATTCATTTCTGTTTGCTGTTGCGTGATAATCTTTCCTTTCCTGGTATTGACCATGAAAGTTAGAAGCATATGGTAATAGTTTTGCAAAGGAAATTATTCAATAAGCGGATAAAATAAGCTAGTAGCTGGTTATATTCTGAAGTTTCTTTAGTAGGGCTTAATCTTTGTTTTATGTCCAGATTGGGGTAACCAATCGTATAAGGTGAATATCCAGGGGTAAGATAGAATCTGTCAAGATGAGAGATATATATGGGTGAGATAGACTACATGATGTAGGTCAAAATCTGGTTTGATGTCAGGTGGTGGTTGATAGATTATGCAATCCATTAAGACTCTATTGATTGGGTAAGTTATGTAACTTGTAATATAGGTCGAGTTGTTGTGTATGGCCAAGTTGATATAAGTCTCCAAATTAGGCTTTAAGTGATTTAGGAGTATGGCCTTATCCTTTCTACCAGCATTAAGTAACTCACACTAGATTAGACCATATTAAATTAGATATGATCTAGATTAGACTAGTTTAAGTTAGATAGATTTATCAGGGTAAGATATATCTTGTTAGGATATGTTAGAATTTTTTTTTGAGATAGGATGGGGTATACGGTGTAGGTAGGTCAGAAGCTCTATTAGGTTAATACAGAGGGATTATGCAACTATCGGATGGGTAAGGTAGTTGCATATGTATATGGTCAAGTTAATCTAGGGCATCAATTTAGCTTAAATCATTTTTATAGGAGTGAGGTCTAATCCATTTCACTAGTACTAACTAATTTATTAAATAACTCACTTTAGATTGGATCATATTAGATTAGATGGGATCTAGATTGGTATCACCGGATTAGTCTAGACAATATCTAATTACTTTGAATTAGATCATAATAGATTAAATAAAATCTAGTTTAGGTTGGATATCAATAGATTAGACCGGTTAAGATCTAAGTAAATTTTGGATTATCACATGGTTGTTATTCTAGAGTGGGATCAATATGCTAATTAGGGCAATGTGAATCCTTAAGGATAAGGTAAAATCTTTTGAGGTCAGTTAGATCTGGTACGAAAGGTTAGAATCTCTTTTTTTTTGGGATAAGATGGATCTATTAAGATAAGGGAGAATCTTTTAAGATAAGATGAATTGGTTAGAATGAGAGCTTTTTAGGATAAGATAAATCTCTTAAGCTAGATATGTTCCAATGGGGACAATCTAGGTTGTCTAGTTATTTTATAAATATATTTTTATACCTATGTGTATATGCAGATGCAATTGTGGACATTACTCCACAATTCATCACACTCAATCAAAGAACCAAATCAGACATGTATCATAAGAACAAACATTCAAGTTCATAGGTATCTAAAAAAAATAGTTTTGTTTTTGTTCCTAAGATTTGGTCTCTTATTCCTAAAGGTCACTTTAGGTACAGGATTTCAGAGTGTGAAATCCACATTTGTCTTTAGAATGAAAAGGTAAGAATAATCAGAGTAAAGCGGAAATAGATGAGAAAGATTAAGGAAAGTTTAGAAATGATCAGAGTAGCAAAGGTAAGTAAATAATGGTTGTCCAGTTCTATCTAGGTTTCGTCCTACAGTCAACATTGCTCTGATACCACTTCTGTAACACCCGGATTTTAGGGGTCCAAAGCCCGGGTGCAAACATAAACACCAGGTATGCTGGGACCAAGTCTCACACATATGATGTATAGTGGCACAGGATCGAATGTCACAACTTTATATATAATAGGAATTCTATACAAAATAAACAATTACATTATAAGGAGACAACGGTCCAGCAACCCAAAGTTGACTGGGAGACGACGACCTAGATCTCTCACGAACACATCGCAGCATCCTCCATGCGCCTCATCCTGCGGTACCTGCTCTTGACCTGTGGGGTGGGTGAGACAGCAAGAGTGAGCTCACATACGTTCATCGCTCAACAAGTTGTGGGGAATAATGTGCATGAACTCGCCAAAGGTGGGAGCTCACGTGAAGTGTAAGGCTTACCAAAGAAGATGGTTAGAGCTGAGCATTGCTTTTAAAGTTGGTCAAAATTTTATTAGCAATTACTAAGTACAAGTAAATACCAACCCAATTAAGTAATAGAACAAAAGTAATAACAACATCACCTGCGATGCAATGCATATGACAAATTGAATTTAGTTCCATAAATTAATCATGTGAGGGTCCGAGCTGCTCATGACCGTGAGCACGGCTAGTATACCAGTTTTACACTCTGCAGAGGTTGCGCATCTTTACCCACAAGTCGTGTATCCCATGTCGCCAGGGTTTGCAAGGCCCTTAGACACTACCGAGGTGAATGGCTAGGGATCCACTACGAGGCCTTTACAAAGTTCCACTAGCTTCCGAAAACCCGCTACAGTTTATAGGAAGTTCCAATGCAGGAATCCCTTGCAGGACCGCCATCGCAGCAAAATCCTCCCGAGGGCCTCCCTACACTGACCACTCCCCTACTGCCCTTGCCCCTTTCGGGTAAGGTAGTCTTCCACTAGCTTTCCTAATTAATCAGCCAAGGGGTCCCATTCCTCCCTTGTGGTAGCACTGTTTTCCCGGGTGGTCGCTCCATGTTCCAATTAACATAATGATCTTATCATGAACAATAAATAACAACTGATAACAAAAGTGTAATCATGAATAGTGTATCTCCATACCCAAAACCACATATAGCACTAGCAAGTACTACCCAGAAAGTTCAGTGGTAAACAAGGTATAAAGATAGACAAACTAGGGTAACCTATTGGGTCCCATCAAAATTAACCTATGCAGATCATTATGATTAATTAGAACATGAGTGGGTAAAAAGAAGTGATCAAGGGCACAACTTGCCTGGGACTTGAGATTCCAGGTACCAGGATGATCTTCAGTTAACACGTGACCTCACTGCTAGTCGTAGCAATACAAACAAACATGTATAGGCAAAATTAACATCACACCAAACATAAGAATAAACTACATAATAATAATCTACACGATGCTACGAGATCGTAGAAACAAGAACCACTAAATTCGGAGCTACGGTTATTAAATTATGAATTTCTGAAATTATTTAGTGTTTAGAATAGATTATTCCAAATGAACAATTTTATTTCAAGTTTCATGGCTAAAAAAAGTGTTACTAGTTGATAGGCAATATTATAACAAAATTATTTCAACTGGAATGACTCAATTTGGAGTTAAAATGGATTTAGTACGAATTAAACAAGTTTCTTGATTTATTTTTAAACTAAAAATTATTTTCTGAATTATTTTATCCCTTTTTTTAACACCTGGGCTGCGGACACAATTTTCGGAAAGCACAGGGTGCACTTTATAAAAACCAGGGGCCTATACCGAATTACTTAACATGGAAAGGGATGGCGGGTTGATAAGCCAAAAGGGCGAGGGTTCTTTTACAAAATCACCACGCCGAAGAGATATACTGCGATCTAAGCCGTTGGATCTGAAATCGAGGGCGCAGATTAGACACAACTTAAAACTAACCGGTACGTTCAGCTGGCCTTTGGATCGAGATCCAATGGTCCCGATTTCAAAATAGCGTAAACTGTTTTCCGCCGCAGATCTATAGGTCAACGACTCAGATTCCTCTGTCGTCGCATTCACCTGGCCGATCGAATCCCAGCCATCCATCTCCAGATCACTGGCTAGAACACCATCTCCCCCATCACGCCCTGAGCAGAGGCGGCGCGCAGATTTCCCCCCGGCGGTGCCCATGGCCGGCGATGAGCCATACGGCCAATCAAGCCCCCAAACCACACACCAGACGCCCCTACGCGAAGAGGAGAACTAGGCGAATCCTATGGTTAGCGGCTCACCTCCAATCGATGGTCAAGGCGAGCTGGCCACGGTATGCGGCGGCACCACGGCAGTGACGGCGCTCCGGCAAGAAATTGCCAGCACACCGGCGGTCCAACCTTAGCGCAGGAGCCACGGCCACCTTCGCCGCACCGCGACGAAGCTCACGGACCCAACGTTCCCCGGCGACGCGATTCGCTCCCCACTGCTCCCTCTCTCTCGGGCAACGGCGATGGTGGCGGACCGGATGAGGTGAGAAGAGGAGGTTGTAGGCCCAATTTATAGCCCGGGGCGGGGGTATTCATGGCCGACCCCGTCCGGAGGTCCGTGCGGCGAAGATCTTGGTCACGCGCAACGATCCGCATCAAATCGCAGTCCCCAAATTCTCCCTCTGTTTGTTGCCGTGAAAATCGCTGTCGTTGAAGATGAAGCACCTGCTCTGTAGTCCCACCAATCAGCGGTTCAATGAGCTGAGGCAAGCGCGCCGCCAGATAGGATCCAGCCCCGAGCGATTCCTACGCAGCCGCGATTCCACTTGGTCAGACGCCTGGGAGCGACGCCCGCGCGACTCGGGTTCTGTTACACGGGGGAAGGGAAAGAGCTGACGCGTGGGGTTCACATGTCAGCGAAGGGAGAGCTGAGGCGCGTGCAAGAGGGGCTGGCTTGCGGGCCCGGGTTGTCGGCGCCAGGTCGCGGGTGAGCGCGAGTGGGCTACGCGCGCTGGATTGATTAAGTGGGCCGAATGGGAGATAGCCGGCCCAGTTAGGTATAGTATTCCTTTCCTTTTTTTTCCTTTTATTTTTTTTATTTTCTCCTTTCACCATTCTTTCACAAATTCAAATTTAAATACTAATTTAAATTCAAACTTGTGACTGGTTCATTTTGGTGCAATTAAAAGTATTTGGTTTGAGAATATTTATTCAAATATATTACTCATGTTTTCATATTACTTCTCTTTTCTTCCCTTCCCATTTATTTTCTATTTTCTATTCCAAATTCAAATTTATACTTTCTATTTTAGTTTTCAGATTTTTTTTTCAAATGTATCAATTGAAACCCAAATGTGAATATAAACCACCTCATTTTAAATATTACTATGTTATTCTCCTCCTCATATTTGTTTCTAACAATAGTTGATTCAATTACCAATTAATTTTTCTCATTTCCCAATGTACTATAATAACTATTTTTGTTTTTTTTTTAAAAAAAATTATTATAAATTTTTGGGTCCTACACCTACGCAGCGTACGACCAGCCCACCGTCTCGGCGCGCCCTGCGCGTGGCCGGTGTGCCCACGACTCGCTCGTGCGTCCTCGGCGTGTCGTCGTTGGTGCCCAGCGCAGTAGCCGCCGTGGATTGCCGGCGGCAGACTCGGCGAGGCTAGTGCGGCCTACGCAGCCCCGGCTCGCTCTTTGCGTGGCTCTGGCATAGCAGCAGCCCCGCCGTCCTCGCGAGGTGAGCTTCGTCTACCCCGGTTTACCCCCTTGCGCACAGCTCCGTCGCACTCTCGCCGCCGTGCGATTCGCGCTGCGCGCAGCACGTTTGACTTGCGCGCAAGTCACGTGTCGTCGCGCGTTGTTCGCGCGCGTTTTGCACGTGGTTACGTGCTGATTCGCGTGTCGTTCGCGCTCGTCGCCTCGCTGTTTCGCGTGGTCGCGCGCGTTATTAAATCCGTTTCGACCCATTTGTGTTGCGTTAGCTTTATTATAACTTCATCTACGCGTTAAAAATATTATTCACCATGTCGTATGTTTTAAGTAATTAAGTAAGCATTTGTTTAATCAATGTTAATTAATTTAGCTTGCTAGGTAAACATAGTTATAGTATTTAACTATTGTTTTTTTTTACAAATATAAATGTTGACAGGATTTATACTAACTAAAATGCTTGTAGTTCGATACATATCTAGTATGAGCACGGTATACGTTAGTGATGCTCGCGTGGCACGCACGCTGTTCGCCTGCTTCATCGCCATCCGATTCGCGTGCTGTCGCGCGTGCGGTTTCGCGCGAGCCGTCGTTCGTGCAAATCGCTAGTTGCGCGTTTTGGTAAAATCATTGCGCCAATTCGTGCATGTTAAATAATTAAGTAGTAACTAGTTGTTTAGTGGTCGGTTATTAAAATAATAATTTGACCGAAAACGAACTTGTAATTTTAATTACACGTTCCATCGATAGCTATTAAGGTAGTTGTGTCTATCCGAAGCGTTTTCATTTATGTTTGGTTAGTGTAGACATGATATCGATTGGCGCTGCGGCATACCGTTGTAACACCCCAGGTGTTACCATGGCTAGAGCCCACCTTGCTATTAAAGGGTATGGGCACCTGTGGAAGAACTTAATGAATAAAAGCATAAGGGCCTTGGAAAGCTAGAGGTTAACCAAGGATGGTGAGTAACCAAAAGCATTACTCCAATCTTTGCACACTTATTCTCTTGGATGAGAGGGGAGAAGAACCCTAGACCTCTCTTAGACCCTATCTCCCAAAACCCTAGATAAGAGGGAAAAGAGAGTGAACAAGTGTGCAAAACATGAGTAACATTTACCCAAACCTTAAGTAAACTTGTAACCAGCAATTAGGGGGGGAAATATTGCAAAAAGGCCCCTGGTGAAACCCCAAATCACATCACTAAGTGGAGAGAGAGCTAGAGCCCTCTATTCCTCTCTAAGTCCATATTTAAGCCTAGTTTAAGGATCAGCCGTGTTCACCTTGAAGATGGCATCAAATCCACTTGTGATCTATACCAAAAATGTGGCATACTACCTAGGGCACCCACTGGAAAAAGTTGAGCCCGAGACTCGGACGTTTGACATGCCATGGCATGGCTTTTGTCGCGAAGTGCCCAGTGTGACACACCTGTTTTGGCATCCAAAGATCTCCCTCCCTAGGCCGTATCTGCCCCGACTTCTCACAGTTGAGTGACAGCCCTAGGTGCCAGGAAGAGGTCTGCGCCGAACCTTTGCAAAGATTCGCACGTTTGCGACCTCTGTCGACGTTTGAACACTGGAAGAAACAAACCGCCACGTGTTCGACGCGTTCTGCCGCGCCAGAGCACGCCCGCGCGCGCCCCGCGCCGCGCCCGAGCCAAGCCGGTGCCCCGGCCGCGTCCGCGCCTATAAAACCCGCCCCAGCGCTCGGTTGTTTTCCCCAGTGCCTCCTCCGTACCTCGCCGGACTCGCCCGAGCCAGCCATCGCCTCCGGCGACCTCCCCGCAGCCCGCCAGTGCCGCCCGAAAGCCACCACCGTGGCCAACCCCTCTCCAGTCCCCCTCCGTTCGATCCAAGCCCCCAGTTAGCTTCCTGGTGAAGCCGTGAGCCTTGCTCAAGCTTGAACCGAGGGCCTGCATCACCGGAGTAGCCGAATCGCGCTCACCGGAGTCCAAGAACTCGCCGGCGCACGTGGACCGGGTAAACCCCTCCACCATTTCCCGATTCATTGCGCGTATGGCCTCTGTGTCATCCCGTGAAGCTCCTCGTGCCCATTGATTGAACTCTATCGCCGTGGTCTGGCCGGAGCAGGCGTCGCCGTCGACCCCCGCCGCCTGCGCTCGTGGCCAGTGTGACTCCGACCACCTCCAGCGACGACCCGCACATCGACGTGACCACCGCAACCTCCCGAACGTCTCTGACCACCTCGCCGGACCTCCCTCGCCGCCGGTAAGCCGCGCCGTCCTTTTCTTTCCTGCGGCTACTGTTTTGATTGGGGGAGGGACTGCGGGTGAGAGGGAGAGAAACCCAGGGGGTTAAGTGAAAAGTCAGAGACTCAAGTGAATAGTGGCGTAAGGGCAGATCTGTGAGGTTGGATTCGGTTTAAACCTAGGGGCCTCGGCGCAAACTGCTTTTTCAGAAAAACTTTGATAAATCTGATTTAAATTCAAACAGAAACTTTAAAAACCCATAACTTCTGTTTGGTTTATCCAAATTTGGTCAAACAAATTTTGCTAGACTCTAAATAATGTAACCTGTCTAAGAAAAATATAAAACCCCATATGTACTAAAGAAAAATATAAGGTTCTGATTTAATTTTAGTTTTGACCAAAAGCTAAGTAATAGTAAGAAAAATGGTTGCACTATTTAACTAGGGTTAGAAAAATTTGGAGAAGTTCATATCTACCTACTGACCTAGTTAAAAATGCTAAACCCCTCTGTTCACTACATTAAGTTAGTTTTAACCCCTTATTCTATAATATGCTTAAAGTTAAGAAAAATAGAAAAAGTGGCATAAGTAATGAACCAGAAGGCACCCCTATTTTTGTTGAGATACTTAGTTGATATAGTTCACTGGAAAAATATATCATACCCTGTTGTAGTGTAAGATAAGAAAGATACCTTTTAAATGAAGAAAATAGGGATAACTTAGAAAAACCCTACAAAAATACCCCTAAGGTGAAACCTCCCCAAACCTTAGGATAACTAATGTGTTGATAATAAGAACTTAAGAAAAATCTGAAATCTGTTGTTTGATATTTTTCAAACAACAAGTTAGTTCTAATCACCCTTTTTGCACCAAAGTTTAGAAATCCACCATTAATTAACCCTCATGTGGCTCTCTGTCATTTTTGGTACAAGAGCTTATTATCACTGTTAGAGGCCAACAAAAATAACCCTTAGGTCAGAATCCACTTCAATAAAGGACTTGTGGTGCAAAGTAGCTTAATAGCCCCACCTTTTGTTATTTTTGTATACAGCCTAGCCTTTTTATTTTAAACCCCATATTTCTAAGGCAGGCCCTATTGACCAAGGGCAAGCCACTGTAATTTTTGTGGAATTATTGAAAATAGTTAATTCACCTTGGTAGTTCAAACCCCACTAGAATTCATAAATGAACACTAAGGAGAGGAAATTGAGTAATGGAAATTAATGTCCTCATAAGACCTTTGTAAATTGTCCACTAAAATCTATAAAAGCAATGCAAACCCCCTATGTTATCCAAAAAGAAAACCTAAATTCGAAAGGGAATGAGCCTATATATATATATATATATATATATATAACACTAAAAGACCCGCATAGCCAGTGAACCCTAAGTTAATTCTTGACTTAATTTCTGTAGCTTACTGTTCTTAAATCTTGCATAATTGTAACATACATGTTCATTGCATTCGATAGACTGTAATCTTGCTAACGGAGAGTACATCCTCGTGCCGGAGCAAGGAGCTGCCCAGGAGGTTGCCCCAGACCCAGCACCAGAACTTGCACCAGAGGACCTGCCTGCCACTGCTTTGGAAGGCAAGCCCCGGTTTTATGCATAACCTGTTATTTATGCTATTTTACTGCACTTACTGATTGTAGGATTGATTGTGCACTTAGGTGTAGGAATTGTTTGAAACCCTAGTTGCATGATCTCAGGAACCCCATTGAGATGAATACTAGTATGCTAAGACGAGTAGCTGCTTTATTAAGTAGGATCTCGGTAGAAGTCGAGTGATTTTTCTAGCACTCGCACGAGGTCAGGATTTGGTTGTATCCACTTTGATAACAGAATGATGATGGTCTGTGGACACGGTCCATGGGGACGCGTGGTCTACGAGATGAAAGATTGGAATAAGGATTAACGTGCGGATACCTGTGTCAAGCGTTTGAACGTACTAAACACATACCGAGAAATATGGTAAATCGGTAAGCCTAGTACCTGATTGAACCTGGCAGTAGACTTTACCCCTCACGCGACCTGAGACGTAGTCTCCCATTCCGGTTATGGTGGGTACAAGTGCGGTCACTGCACGACGGCCAGTCGGGGTCAGTGAGGCATTGTACGCCAAGGCGGTGAGCCCTGATCTGCTGACGGGGAATCGATGGGGACGGTTGATGTGTGTGGGGACGGAGTGCCCCTGCATGTCGTGTGTTTAGGTTTACCTTGCAAGGATAAAACTCGATTTGAATCGTCTGCTTCTCGCAGCTAATGAGACTGCTTGATCCATTGTACTGCATTGAGTAACAAGTGGAACTGTGATGAGGTGATACAACATGTTGATTGCTAAAAATGCTTGCCACTATGTATGAGTAGATAGTTCACTTTTAGCCTTAAGAGAGTCACACTTAATTTTGACAAAGATAAAATCTTGATTTAGAAACTCAGCTAGTGCTTTTGGCAACCAAGCCCCACAGCCAAACAACTGCATGTCTAGAGGTAGAGGAGTATAGACTCCTCACACCGGGTAAGTCTAGCTGAGTATTAGTATACTCAGCCTTGCTTGTGGCATAATTTTTACAGGTTCTCTGTAGGACATGGTTGCTGGAGTGACTTGGCCATCCACCCTGCCACCGGGTTGGACTGTCAAGTGGGACCCTGCCTCGGCTGAGGAGGAGCATGAGGAGTGATGGGCCAGGCTTCCCCGTCTCTCCGTTTATTTATCGTTAGTTTTATTCCGCTGCACTTCGAACAATGATGGCTACTTTTGGCAAAACTCCGATGATGATGATGTAATAATTAACACTCTTCCATGTATGGTTTTATGCTTTATTGTATTTGCTCTGTGACTCACCATCGAGTGAGCTTGTGGTACTTGATCCTGTCAGTGGCCGTGTCGGACTAGATCCGAGGGATTGACGGGTTGTTCCCATTTAAGTGTGGTCTAGCCTCTAAGGCAGGGCTTAGGCACTTAAGTTGGAATAATTCGGGCAGTTCCGCCACAGCTGGTATCGGAGCTTGTACCACCACAGAGGAATCAATAAACTATAAATGCCATCCCTTTTCTAAAGTAAAATTTGATAGAAACAATGTTGGATAGATTGTAGGACGAGCAGGATAGACCTAGGACGTGAAGCCTTAGGATTATAGAAGGGTAGCTAGGTGGCCAAGTGACTAGGCCCTACAGGCCACTTTTTCAAGGATGGGGGTTCTTCCCTGGTCCTTTTTATTTTCTGGAGAGGTCGTTCAGGACGCGCATGCATGCATTCTTAACTGAACAGATGGATAACTAAGTAAAAGTACTTAAAAATGAGATAACCGCCAACTAGGTCTCCCATGTCTTTTTCTTGCCAGAGACAGGCTGAGTTTTATTTTCCTTATTCCTTTTGTAATTCTTTTTCTTTTACTTACGCTTAACCGTGCACAGATGACTTCCCACGGATCCTCCGATGACGGAAATGCACTGACCCACACTGACGGACTTGCACGAGAGGGTTTTCCCCGCATCTTGTGGGAGGTACTTCAGGGGGCAGGATATTTGACACCCCCTCAGTACGCGGTGCAGCAGTTCGAGAAGCACCGAGTGCCTCGCTGTAGGGTGAGGATGACTTTGGAGCCTCATCCCCTGCAGCCAGGCTGGCGCTCCTTGGACTCTGAGTCTTTCGGGTACCGAGCGGAGGACACCATCGAGGCAATCGCTCTGCATGGGCTGACTACCTTCTGCGGATTCCATCCCTTGGAGCTGGCTACCCACCCCATTGGGTTGTTCCCCACGGAAAAGGAGGACGACCCGATGTGGAAGGATCGGGTGGAGCATGCCAAGGACATCTGGGCTCTCTACCCAGGCCACACCGCTCACTTGTCGGTACGATGCATGAACGCTCTGTACCGTCTGCAAGTGATGCGTGGGGAGGCCATGTCTCAGTTGATGGCACTACTGGAGGCTACCAAGATCACCCTGGACAACAGGGAGGAGCTCGTGGTGGACTTATCCCAGGAGCTGGTGGAAAAAGATTTGCAGGTGGAGCAGCTGACTGATGAGATTCATGAGTTGGAGGAGCTAGTGGGCACCAGGGAGAATACCATCGAGGTTCTCGAGGATCAGCTCCTCAATACCCAGCAGCAGCTAGCGGAGGCTAATGCGCACCTGGACATGCATCACCAAGAGATCCATGATGAGGAGGCCGACGAGGACGTGGACATCGAGGGAGGAGATGAGCCTGCCTCCAGTGTAGACACCGCTGGCTCAGGGAGACCACCTTCCCCCGAGTCCAGCGTTGCCTCGTTCGCTCACTAGATGCCACACTAATACTAGAAGTTGATGATAGTTGGACTCCTCGCCGCTAGCTTAGCTTTTGCACCTTAGGGTACTAGGCTAGGAAGAGTTGAGTCTTTTGGATCATTGATGTAACCAGTGTTAAAACTCGTTTGGAGGTTCAGGGATGATTAATGGCAGTTTAAATTTGGACGAAAGGTTTATGTTTCCGTTTTGTTTTATTTGGAATCTATCAAATTGCTTTAACTCCCCTACCATGTTTGAACCTTAAGCTTGGAGATGTGTTATTAAGCAACCATGTGATTTTTCAGATGGCTGGGAGAGCGCGCCGTGGTCAAAATGAGCACGTTCCTCCACCGCCACCGCCTCCCACTCTGTAGGAGCTCATGGCCCAACAGAATGAGATCCTGAGACAGCTGGCACAGCGTCAGCCACCACCTCAGCATTATGGTGGAGACCATCAGCGTCACCCCACAGCGGCTACCTATCAGGAGTTCCTCAGCACCCAGCCTCCATTGTTCACAAGAGAAGAGGACCCACTTGATGCAGATGTATGGTTGCGGGTGGTGGAATCCAAATTCCCACTGCTCCATGGAGCTTGCTCAGAGGTTGCCAAGGTCAGGTTCGCCACCCAGCAGCTTCGCGGACCCGCAAGGACTTGGTGGGACCATTTTCTTGCCATGCAGCCAGAAGGCAGAGAAGTGGAATGGAGGGAGTTCAAGGCCGCTTTCAGAGGGCATCATATTCCAGCTGGCATCATGGACCGGAAACTCAACGAGTTTCTGGCACTCACTCAGGGCAGCAGGACGGTATTGCAGTATGCCCAGGCCTTCAATGATTTGTGTCAGTATGCTGGATATCATGCAGATACGGATGAGAAGAAGCGAGACAGGTTCAGAAGGGGGCTCACCACTAAGCTCCGTGACCGTCTCAACACCGTCAGGGCCAACAGTTACAATGAGTTGGTCAACATGGCTATCTCCCAGGAGGACTGCATCTTAGCTCGACAGGCGGAGAAGAAGAGGAAGACCCCTGTGGCAGGACCCTCATCTCAGCCACAGCGCTTCAGGATTGTGTCTGACACGCAGAACAAGGGACCTCAACAGCAGCAAGGGAGGTGGGTGATCAGGCCACCGCAGCAGCAGCAGCAGCAGCAGGCACCCAACCGTGCCCAGTTTCCAGCTCAGAGGAACAATCAGCAGCAGCAGTACCACCAGGCCAATGATAACAGGTGTTTCACTTGTGGCAGCACGGGGCACTATGCCAAGAATTGCCCCAAGAATCAGCAGAGGCAGGGGCAGAATGTTAATCAGAACCAAGGGAAGAAGCAAAAGGTGCAAGTGAGGCAGGGCAAGCTGAACTTCACTACAATGGTTGACATCCCAGAGGGAGCACCCGTCATGACTGGTATCTTTACAGTTTTGAATTTTCCTGCTATTGTTCTTTTTGATTCTGGTGCTTCGCATAGTTTTGTCAGTGCCAAATTTAGTGTCAAGTGCCAGTTGCCTTTTCACCACACCCACGGGGCTATTACCATTTCAACCCCAGGAGGCAGAATTGCCACAAATCAAATCAGCAGGCATGTGCCCATAAAGTTTGGTAGTCTAATAATTAAAACCACCCTCCTCATTTTGGGTTTGGACAGCGTGGATATCATATTAGGGACTGACTGGTTAACAAGGCATCGGGCAGTTCTTGACATTGCAGCTAGGGCCATTGAAGTGCACTCACCAACCTGTGGAGAAACCACATTGTTTTTGCCCGATCAGAGTTGCACCCGTTCTTGTGCATTCCTTATGACGGAATCCCCAGTGGAAAAGATCCCCGTCGTCTGTGACTACCCCGATGTTTTTCCAGATGAATTGCCAGGAATGCCACCCGACAGAGATATTGAGTTTGCCATTGAGTTGCAACCCGGGACTGCTCCTATCTCCAAGAGACCCTATAGGATGCCTCCCGCGGAATTGGCAGAATTGAAGAAGCAATTGCAAGAATTGTTGGACAAGGGGTTTATTCGCCCAAGTACTTCACCATGGGGATGTCCAGCATTATTCGTGAAGAAAAAGGATGAAAGTTTGAGGATGTGTGTTGACTACCGCCCTCTCAATGCGGTGACTATCAAGAACAAGTACCCGTTACCCCGCATTGATGTTCTGTTTGATCAGTTGGTGGGAGCCAAGGTATTCTCCAAGATAGACCTTCGCTCAGGCTACCATCAGATCAAGATCCGTGCCAGTGATATTCCCAAGACGGCCTTCTCTACTAGATATGGGCTGTATGAGTTTTTGGTGATGTCTTTTGGGCTGACCAATGCCCCGGCTTATTTCATGTACTTGATGAACTCAGTATTCATGCCAGAATTGGATAAGTTCGTGGTTGTTTTCATTGATGATATTCTGGTCTATTCCAAGAATGAAGACGAGCATACTGAGCATCTGCACATCGTACTTCAGCGACTGCGCGATCACCATCTTTATGCAAAGTTGTCTAAATGTGAATTTTGGTTGAAGGAGATAAAGTTCTTGGGTCACACAATTTCTCAGGATGGGATATCAGTTGACCCTGAAAAGGTACAGGAAGTGATGGACTGGAAACCCCCGACTACGGTAAAGCAGATTAGGAGTTTTCTGGGATTAGCAGGATATTACCGACGATTTATTCCGGATTTCTCTAGAATTGCCAAGCCAATGACTGAACTGTTGAAGAAGGGAGCCAAATTTGAGTGGAGCCAAAAATGTGAAGATGCTTTTCATACCTTGAGGCAACAATTGACAACAGCCCCAGTGCTAGCCCAACCCGACAATACCAAGCCATTTGAGGTTTATTGTGATGCTTCTGGTACAGGATTGGGATGTGTTTTGATGCAAGAAAACAGAGTAATTGCTTATGCTTCCCGAGCACTCAGGCCCCATGAGCAGAACTACCCAACACATGATTTGGAGTTGGCAGCAGTAGTTCATGCCCTCAAGATATGGAGACACTACTTGATGGGAGCTCACTGTAACATTTACACTGATCACAAGAGCCTCAAGTACATTTTCACTCAGGCAGATCTGAACATGAGGCAGAGAAGATGGTTGGAATTAATCAAGGACTATGATTTGGAGGTGCATTACCATCCCGGCAAGGCCAATGTTGTGGCAGATGCCTTGAGCAGAAAGGCCCAATGTAATTGCATGAACATGGATACAAGAGTTACCACCCTGTGCGATGAGTTGTGCAAGCTGAATCTGGAAGTTGTTCCTTCCGGTGAATTGAGGTATATCGCAGTAGAGCCCACGTTGCAAGAGCAAATAGCTCAGGCACAGTTTGGGGATAAGGGTGTTCAGGTTATCAAGGATATGATCAAGCAAAAGGCCGAGAAATACAAGTGTTTCCGTCAGGACAGCAAGGGAATTGTATGGTTTGAAGATCGATTGGTGGTTCCCAAGGACCCAGAGCTCAGAAAGAAGATATTGGATGAAGCTCACCTTTCCAAGTTTTCCATGCACCCTGGTAGCAACAAGATGTACCATGACCTCAGACCTCTTTATTGGTGGACCAGGATGAAGAGGGAGATTGCCAAGTACGTCTCAGAATGTGACACTTGTCAGAGGGTAAAAGCCAGTCACTTAAAGGCAGCAGGCCCTTTGCAACCCCTTCCCATACCATCTTGGAAATGGGAGGACGTTTGCATGGACTTCATAGTGGGATTACCCAATACCTCCAGGCACCATGATTCTATATGGGTTATTGTGGACAGATTGACCAAGACTGCTCATTTCTTGCCAGTGCACACCACCCACAAGACAGAGAAGTACGCGGAAATTTACGTGGACCAAATAGTAAGATTGCATGGCATCCCAAAGACCATCATATCGGACAGAGGAGCACTGTTTGTGGCACGCTTTTGGGAGAAACTGCAAGAAGCTCTTGGGACCCACGTAATCCGGAGCTCAGCTTATCACCCTCAAACGGATGGTCAGACCGAAAGGGTAAATCAGATTTTGGAAGACATGTTGCGGGCATGTGCACTACACTATGGAAAGGACTGGGACAAGTGTCTCTCTTTGGCAGAGTTCTCTTACAATAACAGCTATCAGTCTAGTCTGAAAATGGCACCTTTTGAGGCCTTATATGGGAGAAGATGCAGAACCCCGCTAAATTGGTCTCAAGCAGGAGAAAGGGAAATTTTTGGGCCAGATTTGGTAATTGAAGCAGAGGAAAAGGTCAGAGTCATCAGGAAGAACTTGGAAGCTGCTCAGGCCAGGCAAAAGAGTTATCATGACGAGAGGCGGAAGCCTCTACAGTTTGAGGTAGGAGATCGTGTCTATCTTAAGATATCACCAACCAAGGGTGTCCAGAGATTCGGGATCAAAGGCAAGTTGGCCCCTCGATACATTGGACCCTATAAGATCAAGGCAAGTTGTGGACCCGTAGCTTACCAATTGGAATTGCCACCCTGTATGTCAGCAGTTCACAATGTGTTCCATGTATCTCAGCTGCGGAAATGTGTTCGTCTACCCACTGAAGTGCTACCAGAACCAGACATTGAGATAGAACCAGATTTGTCCTACCAAGAGTACCCCGTCAAGGTATTGGATCAGAAGGAAAGGTCAACTCGGGCAAGATCAATCAGAATGTATAAGGTTCAGTGGAGTCACCATTCAGCAGAAGAAGCTACATGGGAGACGGAGGATTTTCTACGCTCTCGCTTCCCCGACTTTCTGCCCAAAGGAGTCGGTATGTAACCCAAAACCCCACCCCCCCCACCTGCCCTTTGAAGTCAATTATAAGAAAAACTTAGATAACAAGGATAGTCTAAGTTATGGACTTAACTTAAGAAGGGCTTCCTTCTGAAGTTGCAAAGAGGATGACATTCGAAGAGCAGTTAGGAAAGTGGAACTTGAGTTTAAGGGGAAAGTAGCACCAGCACACCTTCAAAGCATCCCTCCAAGGGACTCTACCTGAAATCTCGGGACGAGATTCCTTTAAGGGGGGAGGGCTGTAACACCCCAGGTGTTACCATGGCTAGAGCCCACCTTGCTATTAAAGGGTATGGGCACCTGTGGAAGAACTTAATGAATAAAAGCATAAGGGCCTTGGAAAGCTAGAGGTTAACCAAGGATGGTGAGTAACCAAAAGCATTACTCCAATCTTTGCACACTTATTCTCTTGGATGAGAGGGGAGAAGAACCCTAGACCTCTCTTAGACCCTATCTCCCAAAACCCTAGATAAGAGGGAAAAGAGAGTGAACAAGTGTGCAAAACATGAGTAACATTTACCCAAACCTTAAGTAACCTTGTAACCAGCAATTAGGGGGGGAAATATTGCAAAAAGGCCCCTGGTGAAACCCCAAATCACATCACTAAGTGGAGAGAGAGCTAGAGCCCTCTATTCCTCTCTAAGTCCATATTTAACCCTAGTTTAAGGATCAGCCGTGTTCACCTTGAAGATGGCATCAAATCCACTTGTGATCTATACCAAAAATGTGGCATACTACCTAGGGCACCCACTGGAAAAAGTTGAGCCCGAGACTCGGACGTTTGACATGCCATGGCATGGCTTTTGTCGCGAAGTGCCCAGTGTGACACACCTGTTTTGGCATCCAAAGATCTCCCTCCCTAGGCCGTATCTGCCCCGACTTCTCACAGTTGAGTGACACCCTAGGTGCCAGGAAGAGGTCTGCGCCGAACCTTTGCAAAGATTCGCACGTTTGCGACCTCTGTCGACGTTTGAACACTGGAAGAAACAAACTGCCACGTGTTCGACGCGTTCTGCCGCGCCAGAGCACGCCCGCGCGCGCCCCGCGCCGCGCCCGAGCCAAGCCGGCGCCCCGGCCGCGTCCGCGCCTATAAAACCCGCCCCAGCGCTCGGTTGTTTTCCCCAGTGCCTCCTCCGTACCTCGCCGGACTCGCCCGAGCCAGCCATCGCCTCCGGCGACCTCCCCGCAGCCCGCCAGTGCCGCCCGAAAGCCACCACCGTGGCCAACCCCTCTCCAGTCCCCCTCCGTTCGATCCAAGCCCCCAGTTAGCTTCCTGGTGAAGCCGTGAGCCTTGCTCAAGCTTGAACCGAGGGCCTGCATCACCAGAGTAGCCGAATCGCGCTCACCGGAGTCCAAGAACTCGCCGGCGCACGTGGACCGGGTAAACCCCTCCACCATTTCCCGATTCATTGCGCGTATGGCCTCTGTGTCATCCCGTGAAGCTCCTCGTGCCCATTGATTGAACTTTATCGCCGTGGTCTGGCCGGAGCAGGCGTCGCCGTCGACCCCCGCCGCCTGCGCTCGTGGCCAGTGTGACTCCGACCACCTCCAGCGACGACCCGCACATCGACGTGACCATCGCAACCTCCCGAACGTCTCTGACCACCTCGCCGGACCTCCCTCGCCGCCGGTAAGCCGCGCCGTCCTTTTCTTTCCTGCGGCTACTGTTTTGATTGGGGGAGGGACTGCGGGTGAGAGGGAGAGAAACCCAGGGGGTTAAGTGAAAAGTCAGAGACTCAAGTGAATAGTGGCGTAAGGGCAGATCTGTGAGGTTGGATTCGGTTTAAACCTAGGGGCCTCGGCGCAAACTGCTTTTTCAGAAAAACTTTGATAAATCTGATTTAAATTCAAACAGAAACTTTAAAAACCCATAACTTCTGTTTGGTTTATCCAAATTTGGTCAAACAAATTTTGCCAGACTCTAAATAATGTAACCTGTCTAAGAAAAATATAAAACCCCATATGTACTAAAGAAAAATATAAGGTTCTGATTTAATTTTAGTTTTGACCAAAAGCTAAGTAATAGTAAGAAAAATGGTTGCACTATTTAACTAGGGTTAGAAAAATTTGGAGAAGTTCATATCTACCTACTGACCTAGTTAAAAATGCTAAACCCCTCTGTTCACTACATTAAGTTAGTTTTAACCCCTTATTCCATAATATGCTTAAAGTTAAGAAAAATAGAAAAAGTGGCATAAGTAATGAACCAGAAGGCACCCCTATTTTTGTTGAGATACTTAGTTGATATAGTTCACTGGAAAAATATATCATACCCTGTTGTAGTGTAAGATAAGAAAGATACCTTTTAAATGAAGAAAATAGGGATAACTTAGAAAAACCCTACAAAAATACCCCTAAGGTGAAACCTCCCCAAACCTTAGGATAACTAATGTGTTGATAATAAGAACTTAAGAAAAATCTGAAATCTGTTGTTTGATATTTTTCAAACAACAAGTTAGTTCTAATCACCCTTTTTGCACCAAAGTTTAGAAATCCACCATTAATTAACCCTCATGTGGCTCTCTGTCATTTTTGGTACAAGAGCTTATTATCACTGTTAGAGGCCAACAAAAATAACCCTTAGGTCAGAATCCACTTCAATAAAGGACTTGTGGTGCAAAGTAGCTTAATAGCCCCACCTTTTGTTATTTTTGTATACAGCCTAGCCTTTTTATTTTAAACCCCATATTTCTAAGGCAGGCCCTATTGACCAAGGGCAAGCCACTGTAATTTTTGTGGAATTATTGAAAATAGTTAATTCACCTTGGTAGTTCAAACCCCACTAGAATTCATAAATGAACACTAAGGAGAGGAAATTGAGTAATGGAAATTAATGTCCTCATAAGACCTTTGTAAATTGTCCACTAAAATCTATAAAAGCAATGCAAACCCCCTATGTTATCCAAAAAGAAAACCTAAATTCGAAAGGGAATGAGCATATATATATATATATATATATATATATATATATATATATATATATATATATATATATATATATATATATATATATATATAACACTAAAAGACCCGCATAGCCAGTGAACCCTAAGTTAATTCTTGACTTAATTTCTGTAGCTTACTGTTCTTAAATCTTGCATAATTGTAACATACATGTTCATTGCATTCGATAGACTGTAATCTTGCTGACGGAGAGTACATCCTCGTGCCGGAGCAAGGAGCTGCCCAGGAGGTTGCCCCAGACCCAGCACCAGAACTTGCACCAGAGGACCTGCCTGCCACTACTTTGGAAGGCAAGCCCCGGTTTTATGCATAACCTGTTATTTATGCTATTTTACTGCACTTACTGATTGTAGGATTGATTGTGCACTTAGGTGTAGGAATTGTTTGAAACCCTAGTTGCATGATCTCAGGAACCCCATTGAGATGAATACTAGTATGCTAAGACGAGTAGCTGCTTTATTAAGTAGGATCTCGGTAGAAGTCGAGTGATTTTTCTAGCACTCGCGCGAGGTCAGGATTTGGTTGTATCCACTTTGATAACAGAATGATGATGGTCTGTGGACACGGTCCATGGGGACGCGTGGTCTACGAGATGAAAGATTGGAATAAGGATTAACGTGCGGATACCTGTGTCAAGCGTTTGAACGTACTAAACACATACCGAGAAATATGGTAAATCGGTAAGCCTAGTACCTGATTGAACCTGGCAGTAGACTTTACCCCTCACGCGACCTGAGACGTAGTCTCCCATTCCGGTTATGGTGGGTACAAGTGCGGTCACTGCACGACGGCCAGTCGGGGTTAGTAAGGCATTGTACGCCAAGGCGGTGAGCCCTGATCTGCTGACGGGGAATCGATGGGGACGGTTGATGTGTGTGGGGACGGAGTGCCCCTGCATGTCGTGTGTTTAGGTTTACCTTGCAAGGATAAAACTCGATTCGAATCGTCTGCTTCTCGCAGCTAATGAGACTGCTTGATCCATTGTACTGCATTGAGTAACAAGTGGAACTGTGATGAGGTGATACAACATGTTGATTGCTAAAAATGCTTGCCACTATGTATGAGTAGATAGTTCACTTTTAGCCTTAAGAGAGTCACACTTAATTTTGACAAAGATAAAATCTTGATTTAGAAACTCAGCTAGTGCTTTTGGCAACCAAGCCCCACAGCCAAACAGCTGCATGTCTAGAGGTAGAGGAGTATAGACTCCTCACACCGGGTAAGTCTAGCTGAGTATTAGTATACTCAGCCTTGCTTGTGGCATAATTTTTACAGGTTCTCTGGAGGACATGGTTGCTGGAGTGACTTGGCCATCCACCCTGCCACCGGGTTGGACTGTCGAGTGGGACCCTGCCTCGGCTGAGGAGGAGCATGAGGAGTGATGGGCCAGGCTTCCCCGTCTCTCCGTTTATTTATCGTTAGTTTTATTCCGCTGCACTTCGAACAATGATGGCTACTTTTGGCAAAACTCCGATGATGATGATGTAATAATTAACACTCTTCCATGTATGGTTTTATGCTTTATTTTATTTGCTCTGTGACTCACCATCGAGTGAGCTTGTGGTACTTGATCCTGTCAGTGGCCGTGTCGGACTAGATCCGAGGGATTGACGGGTTGTTCCCATTTAAGTGTGGTCTAGCCTCTAAGGCAGGGCTTAGGCACTTAAGTTGGAATAATTCGGGCAGTTCCGCCACAACCGTGTTCATTCTAAATTAATTGTTCCGTCGCGTCGATTTCGTATTGGTAATGTATTTTATCATATCGCAAGTCTATATTATTTAATTAACTATTCATTCGATACTTGTTAAAATGACCTTCTAATTAAAATTGTTTTATAGTTTTAACTTGCGCTTTTATAAATAAATGTTAATTAACATGATTAATACCAACTGAAATACTTTTCATTAATTATTTGTTTGTTGTTCGCGTGCGACATCGTTTGCGTGTCATCGTGCCGTTCGCACGCGTTGTCACACGTCGTGTGCGTGCGTCGCATGTGCCATTTGCACATGTCGTTTGCCTCGCCGCGTGTCCGCGCGTCGTCGCGTGTCGATCACGTGTGTCGCACGGCGTCTGCACATGGTAATAAATTGTTTTCGCTAATAAGCACTCATGCTAGTAACGTTAATTCGTCAGGTCATATATGTTAGATAATTAACTTAAGGTTCGCTCGACTAATATTTATTAGATTAGTATTTTAGTTAAATTAAATATGTAGTGTTCAACTGCACTTTTATAATAAATAATAACATGACCAATATTAACTTAACTACTTTCTATTTATTTAATATTTGTTTAGTATAAACACGTCAGCTATTTAGTTTCTCGCTTACCGCGCGTGCTGGTTCGCGTGTCGTTCACGCTAGACATGCGCACTGCTTCATGTGTCGTCAGCGTGCTATGTCGCGCGTGTCCGCGCGTTGTTCCACACGCTGTCGTGCTGTTTCGCGCGTCGTAAACTCGTCTTGCTTAGAATCTCTCGTGCTAATTTTATTACTTATTTATTTGACAGTTGTTAGTGTGGCAGATTAATCAAAACTAAATAGCAGCTATAATTTATGTTTGATAACGTCGAATTAAATGTTATAGATATACTGGTTTAGCGTAAACGCGATACCTTCTCGACCGTAGCTTCAAGTTCGACGTTTCTTTTTCCTCGCGCGACCGTAGTAACACGCTCTATTTCGTTTTGCATGTTCTATTATGCTCGTATTTGTATGGTGTAATGTTCTTATGCATTTATGTGTTTGCTTGCTTGTGTCTGTTTGTCCTCGCTTCGCATTGTGAATAGATTGCGATCCGTTTTCGAGCTTCGAGGAATCAAAGATCAAGCGTTGGCGACCAAGTGATCCAGTTCTTCGAGTTCCACGAGATCGAAGACCCTGAGCATCTGTTTGATGAAGGCAAGTGTCCTCTGACCCATTATGTCCCATTCACTTTTAACGCACTGTCCCGCATTACTTAATTGAAACCTAAGGATTGACTAGCTTTCTATTTACCTTATCCTTGTTTACCTTTTGGGTTATCATGGTTAGCATTATGCTATTGCTTTACTTTAATCAATGAACATGATGTGAATACTTATGATACTATGATGTTATCCCGATGATGTTCCTGTGATACTTTAGGGGGCTCAGGCTGTTTCCTGAGTGCCTCTCCGTAAGGACCTGTTTGGGGAGTGACAACCCGGGATAACAGTGCAACCATGAGGGTGGAATGGGACGCCCTTAGCTGATTAATTAGAGGAACCAGAGGAGTAGTTGGCTTCGCCGTAGGGCCGTCAATGGGGTCTGGGCACAGTACTTTCTCTGCCGAGGCTGGTTGCAGAGGTTCTTGATTTGGTTTTGTTAGTCACCCTTCCTTTGGGGAGATGTACTGTGTTTATCAAACTGGAGAAACCTAACGGGCGGCTATGACCTCTGGGAAATCTTTGTAAAGGCTACGTAGTGATACCCTGCCAGGCCACCAAGGTAGTGGTCAATGGGGATTAGCTCTCCCCGGGCAGAAAGGGAATCATGACTCGTGGGTAAAGTGTGCGACCTCTGCAGAGGGTTAGAAACTGATATATCAGCCGTGCTCACGGTTATGAGCGGCCTTGGGATCCTCTTTGATTAGAGATACTTGATCAGAGATGGTTGGTTTACAGGTGGTGACAAGGATGATGGTTATGACTATGGTAATGGTAAGTGGTATTCTTCCCATTTGGAAAGGGTACTTTGGGTTAATAACTTGGGTTAATGTTAAAACCCGGCTCTCAATTAATAATAATAACCTGACCAACTAAAAGCAACTGCTTGACCTTAACCCCAAATAAAGCTAGTCCACTACAGCCAAACGGGACATTTGCTGAATACGTTGATGTGTACTCACCCTTGCTTTCACAAAACACCAGGTTGCCTTTGGTGCAATCTATGCTCAGGTAAAGAAGAAGGCGTCGAGGCGAATCTCCAGGAGTTCCAGGACTTCGACGAGTTCGAGGATTAGGCTAGCGACCTCCCCCAGTCAGCTGCCTGTGGTGGGTTTATTTACGTTGGCTACGTTTCTGTTCTGTGTACTTTGATTATATTATGTAAATGACTCTAGTCTTTCATATTTTTACTTATCTTTATTGTTATTCGAAGCATTGTGCTATGATGAGTCATTTATGTAATCGCCGTGTACGTGAATTTCTGATCCTGGCACGTACATGGTTCGCATTCGGTTTATCTTCCAAAACCGAGTGTGACATTAAGAGGCGGTATAGGGGCAATCCTTTTTCGCCAATGCGTGAGATGAAACGGCTCAGAGCCGCAAGGAATCCCATGACCCTCTGTACTCCTTTCAAATCTTTTATCGGTCCCATGTTGGTGATGGCCACGATTTTCTCCGGGTTGGCCTCTATGCCCTGCTCGGAGACGATGAACCCTAGGAGCATGCCTCGGGGGACTCCGAAGACACACTTCTCAGGGTTGAGTTTCACGCCTTTTGCTCTTAGACACTTGAATGTCATTTCAAGGTCAGAGAGGAGGTCAGAGGCTTTCTTCGTCTTGACAACGATGTCATCGACGTAAGCCTCGACCGTTCTGCCGATGTGTTCTCCGAACACATGGTTCATGCACCTCTGGTAGGTGGCGCTTGCATTCCTCAAACCAAATGGCATTGTAGTGTAACAATACATGCCAAAAGGTGTGATAAAAGAAGTCGCGAGCTGGTCGGACTCTTTCATCTTGATTTGGTGATAGCCTGAGTAGGCGTCGAGGAATGATAGGGTTTCGCACCCAGCAGTGGAGTCCACAATTTGATCGATGCGAGGCAGAGGGTAGGGAACCTTTGGACATGCTTTGTTTAGACCAGTGTAGTCCGCACACATCCTCCATTTCCCATCCTTCTTCCTTACAAGAACAGGGTTAGCTAACCATTCGGGATGGAATACCTTTTTGATGAACCCTGCCACGAGTAGCTTGTGGATCTCCTCGCCTATGGCCCTGCGCTTTTCCTCGTCAAAACGGCGTAAGGTCTGCTTCATGGGTCGGGCTCCAGCTCTGATGTCCAGTGAGTGCTTGGCGACATCCCTTGGTATGCCTGGCATGTCCGAGGGACTCCACGCAAAAACTTCGGCGTTTGCGCGGAGAAAGTTGATGAGCACTGCTTCCTATTTGGGGTCGAGCTCGGATCCGATCCGGACTTTCTTGCTGGCGTCGTTGCTGGGGTCGAGAGAGACGGACTTAACTGCCTCGACTGGTTCGAAGTTGCCGGCGTGCCGCTTCGCGTCGGGTGCCTCCTTCGAGAGGCGTTCCAGGTCGGCGATGAGGGCCTCGAACTCGGCGAGGGCCTCAGCGTACTCCATGCATTCCACATTGCATTCGTACGCGTGGCGGTACGTGGATCCAACGGTGATGATCCCATTGGGGCCTAGCATCTTGAGCTTGAGGTAGGTGTAGTTGGGGATGACCATGAACTTGGCGTAGCACGACCTTCCCAACACCGCGTGGTAGGTCTCTCGGAACTCGACCACTTCGAAGGTGAGGGTTTCCTTTCAGAAGTTGGAGGGAGTCCCGAAGCAGACGGGCAAGTCAATCCGTCCGAGGGGCAGGATACGCTTTCCGGGTGCGATCCCATGGAAGGGTGCCGCACCGGCCCGGACCTCGGACTGATCAACCCCCAAGAGTTCCAGGGTCTTGGCGTAGATGATGTTGAGGCTGCTGCCTCCGTCCATGAGGACCTTGGAGAGCCTAACGTTGCCGATGATCGGATCGACGATGAGTGGGTACCTCCCTGGGCTTGGCACGAAGTCGGGGTGGTCGCCTCGGTCGAAGGTGATAGGCTTGTCGGACCAGTCTAGGTAGGCTGGCGCTACCACCTTTACCGAATAGACCTCCCGGTGATCCTGCTTGCGGTGCCGAGCCAAGGCGTTCGCCACCTGCCCGCCGTAAATCATGAAGCAGTTGTGGATCTCGGGGAACTCCTCTTCCTTGTCGCCCTCCTTCTTGTTGTTGCCTTGGCCCTTGCCATCTTTCGCCGGGGGCCCGACCTTATGGAAGTAGCGCCGGAGCATGACACATTCTTCAAGGGTGTGCTTGACGGGACCTTGGTGATAGGGGCACGGCTCCTTGAGCATCTTGTCGAACGCGCCGGCCCCTCCAGGGGGCTTCCGAGGGTTCCTGTGCTCGGCAACAGCGACAAGATTCATGTCAGCGGCGTTGCGCTTCGCTTGCGCCTTCTTCTTGGCCTTCTTCTTCGCGCCACGCTGGGCGGACGCCTCGGGGGCATCTTCCTTTGGCTCCCCCTGAGGCTGCTTGTCTTTTCGGAAGATGGCCTCGACCGCCTCCTGACCCGAGGCGAACTTGGTGGCGACGTTCATCAATTCGCTCGCCTTGGTGGGAGTCTTGCACCCCAGTTTGCTCACCAGGTCCCGGCAAGTGGTGCCAGTGAGGAAAGCTCCGATGACGTCCGAGTCGGTGATGTTAGGCAGCTCGGTGCGCTTCTTCGAAAACCGCTGGATGTACTCTCGGAGGGATTCCCCAGGCTGCTGGCGGCAGCTTCGGAGATCCCATGAGTTCCCAGGGCGCACGTACGTGCCTTGGAAATTTCCCGCGAAAACCTTGACCAGGTCATCCCAGTTGGAGATCTGCGCAGGAGGCAGATGCTCCAGCCAGGCCCGGGCGGTGTCGGAGAGGAAAAGGGGTAGATTACGGATGATGAGGTTGTCATCGTCCGCCCCTCCCAACTGACATGCCAGTCGGTAGTCCGCGAGCCACAACTCCAGCCTCGTCTCCCCCGAGTACTTGGTGATGGTAGTCGGGGCTCGGAAACAGGCGGGGAACGACGCTCGTCGTATGGCCCGGCTGAAGACTTGTGGACCGGGTGGCTCGGGCGAGGACTCTGATCCTCCTCGCTGTCACAGCGTCCCCCACGCCTGGGATGGTAGCCTCGGCGCACCTTCTCGTCGAGGCAGGCTCGATGGTCACGATGGTGATGCTCGTTGCCGAGGCAATCTCGGGCGGCAGGTGCCTCGTCCCGCGTGCACTCGGGATGGACCGAGGCCTCCCGCATGTGTCGGAGGACGTCATGTGATGCTCCGAGGGGTCAGCTCGCCTCTGGGAGGCGGAGCTCTCGGCTCGTTGAACTGCGGCACCTTCTAGGAGATCCTTGAGTTCACCCTGGATACACCGTCCCTCGGTGGTGGATGGCTTCGACATGGTTTGAAGTAGCATCGCCACTGCAGCTAGGTCCTGGCCGGACCCGCTGACGGCCGGGGGCAGCGCTGCCCTGGCATTGTCGATGATGCGGCGCTAGAGGTCCCGGGCCCGATGATGGGCTCGTCTGGCAAGTGTTCGGCCTGCCCACTCCTGTCCGATGTTCTGTCAGAGCTGCACAAGCCACCCTGCTTCCCCGTCGACCCGGGCCTGCATCTCACGGATTTGCTCGAGCTATGTGTCGTGACCCCCCCGCAGGGACTGGGACCACAGCTAGCTCCCGCGGGATGTCAACGCGAGATGCGGGCCCAGGGGGATCGTTAACCTTTGGCATACCGAGGTGGTTTCCTTCGTCATGATCTCCCTGATCGACGTGGAAACATTCATGACTTAGGCCATAACCCTCGTCGCCAAGGCCGTGGCCATCGTCAGAGCAACCGGAGAGGCAGTGGTCACATGCGGACATGAAGTCCCGTATGGCACCGGGGTCATCGAGGCCAGAGAAATCCCAACCAAAGTCGGGGTCGTCCTCTTCCTCGGAACCCGCCGGTCCGGAGGTCGAGACGGCTGTCAGTCGGTCCCAGGTCGACCACATATGGTACCCCGGAAGGTTTGGATATGCCCTTACGAAAGCGCTCACCGTAGCGGGGTCGCTAGGTGGATCGAAACTAAATCGAAAGGGAACAGGGTGGAATACGGATGGTACCTCTTGATCGATGGACGGTGGTGAAGTCGCGTCGGGGACAGAACGCACCGTCATCTCAAGCACGAGGGTGACGCGCAGCAGGTCCTCGGCGAGGGTGCTGGCGTCGTCGGTCCGCTTGGGGCTGGCACGTCGCGAGGAAGCGGCGCTCGTCATCGTCCTAGGCGCGAGGACAACACCTAACACGTCCCCCGGTGGAGTGCTGGTGTCGTCGGCTCGATCCGGTCTGATAGCCGATAAGGTGCCGCCTCCCATGTGGCCACGATTGCCCCGTCTCCGCCTTCTCCGGCGAGGAGGGTGGCGGGGACGACCGGAGTGTTCCTCTTCCGCCACGGGGAGATGCCGCCGTGGAGGTTGCCTCCACCGGGCAAGTCGTTGACTGTCGTTATCGTCGTGCCGCAGAGGGAGGAGTACCATGTCGTAGCTGCTGTCGAGGGACACGAACTCGAGACTCCCGAAGTGGAGCACCGTCCCGGGCTGAAGAGGTTGCTGAAGACTCCCCATCTGGAACTCAACGGGAAAGTGTTCATTAACACGCAGCAGGCCCCTACCTGGCGTGCCAACTGTCGGCGTATCGGACCCAGGGGGTCCCTGGACTGACGAGTAAAATTGTCGCTGCGTGCCCCTGCCCAGATGGGTTGGCGCGGGATGGAACACAAGTGGAGGAATGAGCCTTGTATTATCCTGCACCAGGGTGCTCGTAGTAGGGGTTACAAGCCTTGCGAGAGAGCGAGGGCGAGAGGGAGCGAGTAGCGGGGAACGAGAGAGAGAGAGAGAGTCTGCCCCCTGCTCGTCTTCTCCCGTCCCTTTGCCGTGTGTACGTATGCTCGTATCTTCGTATGCTCGTCCCTCTGTCCTCTCTTTCGTCCTCCCCTTCGTCCTCGCTTTTTTCCTCTCTTCCCTTCGTCCTCTCCCCTTGTTGTGGGGCCCTAGACACCCCCTTTTATAGACGTAAGGAGATGCCCAGCTGTACAATGGGGTGTATGTAAGGAAAATGGACCCCGAGCCATTTGGCTAATTGAGTTTTGGTGTTTGATGAACAACACAATCCGTGAACTAATAAGTTTTCTAGTGTTTGTGTTTGTAGTTCACAGGATGCGAAGAGAATTGGACCAAGGCAATGAGGATGCAACACCTCAAAAGAAGACATAAAAAGATGCATAGGAGTCCAATACTCAAGAACAAAGAAGCCCGAAGAAATCAGCGAAGAAATCCAAGATAAGGGCTGTCAGCCAGCGCCTGGTGGCGCACCGGACATCGGTGTCCGGTGTGCACCGGACTGTCCGGTGAGGCACCAGACAGTCTGCGCAGAGAGGCCGCAGACAGGCGCTCTCTGGCTGTAGCACCGGACTGTCCGGTGTGCACCGGACTGTCCGGTGTGCCAACGGGCAGACGGCAACGGTCGAATCCAACGGTCGGATCCAACGGTCGACTGCTACAGGCGCCAACGGTCGGCTGACGTGGCGTGCACCGGACATCTACTGTGCAGTGTCCGGTGTGCACCGGACTGTCCGGTGCACCCGACGACAGAAAGCTGCTGCTTTCTGTCCAACGGCTAGTTGGGGGTGTGGCGGCTATAAATACCACCCCAACCGGCCATTCTCAAGTGTGAGAGCCCAAGCAACATACCAAGACACATAGTGCATATTTTCAAGAGCTCAAACACCCAAGTGCTTAATAGAATCACTCGGTGATTAGCGTAGGTGCTTTGCGAAGTGCTTAGGTTAGTTAGACCGCTTTAGCGCTTGCTCTAGGTGAATCCTAGTTAGTTGAGTGAGTTTTGTAAAACCACACAACCCCTCGGCTCTTGCGTGAGTCGTTGTAATTGTACCGAGTGGGGCGAGAGTCTTGCGAGACCGTGACAACCGCGTTTGTGTCACGGCCGCCACCGTGTACCGGAGGGAACGAGGCCCGCGGCGTTTCGGCCGGAAGCTCGATAGTGGAGACGGCGGGGAGCGTCCGAGAGGAGCCAGAAGCGGAGCACCACTTGCGCGTGGAGAAGGCCCGCGGCTCTCTAGGGAGTTACTCGACCGTGGTGCTTGGCCCTCGCGTGGGCTTCCCTTTGCGTAGGGGCACCAACGAGGATTAGTCGGGACCTTGCGTGGTTCCGGATACCTCGGTAAAAATACCGGCGTCATCCACGAGAGTTTGCTTCTCTACTTAGCTCTTTACATTCCGCATTTATATTAAGCATTTAAGTTTCAATCTTGTTGTCATACTTATTTAGTGTAGATTGAAACTTAGTCTTTGCGGTAGAGATAGCAACACTTAGACAAAACCTAGTTTGTGCATTCTAGTTTTGATTATTTGCATAGGTTTTGCTCTAGGGTTTTAATTGTGGCCTAGTTTAGTAAAAATTTTAGAAGTCCTAATTCACCCCCCCCTCTTAGGCGTCACCCGTTTCCTACAAGTGGTATCGGAGCCCGGTTTGGCTCATTTGAAACGCTTTAGCTTCACCGCTAAAAGAGCCGACGCTTTTTAGAGGAAGGGATGGATACCCATAGGCCACCACACTTCGACGGCACTAACTTCCCATATTATAGTGCTAGAATGGCTTGTTACCTAGAGGCCATTGATCTAGGTGTTTGGAGAGTCACTCGTGACGGGATGAAACCCCTCAAGAATCCTGAGAAACCCACCACGAGTGAGGAAAAAGAAATTCATTTAAATGCTAGAGCCAAAAATTGCTTGTATGAATCTCTTAGCATAGATATTTTTAATCAAGTATTTACCTTGAAAACTGCTAATGAGATTTGGCTAAAATTGCATGAGCTCCATGACGGCACATCCAATGTCCGTGAGCAAAAACATTGCCTAGTCTTAAATGAGTATAATTCTTTTGCCATGAAAGATGATGAGCTTGTTAGAGACATGTATTCTCGTTTAAGTCTAATTATCAATGAGCTCAATTCTATTGGCATTAATAAGCTAGGTGATGCGGACATTGTGAGGAAGATTATCTCCCTGCTACCACAACAAAGATATGGGAGCATCATCACCATCCTTCACAACATGGAGGATTTGAGCAACATGACCCCGACCATTGTGATTGGGAAAATCGCGGCCTTTGAGATGTCGCGAAAAATGAGTCGGGGAGAGGAGCCAACTTCCTCAAAGCCATATGCTTTTGCATGTGATGAAAGGAAGGGCAAAAAGAAGGCTCCCACTCCAAGTTCCTCAAGTGAAGAAGAGGAAGAAGAAGGAAGTGATGATGATGAAGATAATCAACCATGCACATCATCCTCCGAGGACGAAGAAACAATCCGACGCGTCGGAAAGGTAATGAGGATGATCCGCAAGATTAATCTAATGGGTGTGCCCCTGCAGGTCGAGGATCTTCTCTTTAACATTGACAGGAAAAAGCAAAGGAAGAGAGGATGCTTCGCATGTGGGGAGAAGGGCCACTTCAGGGACAACTGTCCAAATATGGCCAAGCCCAAAAAGGAGAGGAGCAAAGGCCAGGCGCTAACAAGTGTTAGAACTTGGGATGATTCTTCAAGTGAAGATGAACCTCCAAGGATGCGCAGCCACCGGTCCTCGTCACGATCATCTCGGTCATCATACAAATGCCTTATGGCAAGAGGTAACAAAAGCATTCCATCCTCTAGTGATGAAAGTAGTAGTGATGATGAAGGTGAGGGAAAGGCCTCTCTAGAAGAACTTGCGGAAGCCGTTAATTTTTTCCAGGATGTTTGCACTAAGCAAAAAGCTCAACTTAAAACTTTGAAAAATAAGTTGGTTAGCTCTCAAAATGATTACAAAGGTTTGCTAGAAAAATTTGAAACTATTGCAAACTTAAATAGTGAGCTATCAACTAAAATTGAGCTATTAGAATCTAGTGCTCCATCCACTGCTACCGATGATAGCCTTATTAAAAAGAATGAAAAACTTAAGGCTAAGTTAGCTAGCTCCCAAGAAGCTATTGAAAATTTGCTAGGGAAAATGGAAATTCTTAGCATACACAATAATGAGCTAACTACTAAGCTAGAAAACATTGGTAGCACCCCAGCAGCATCTTTAATTGAAATGCCTGAAATAATTAAGAAAGATGCTTCTACTTCCTGCTTTGATTTAATTGATGATTCTAACCCCTGCAACCAAGTCGTTGTTGAGGATATTGTTGTAGAGACATGTACGGATGAGGTTGCAAAGGAAAATGAACAATTAAAGCAAGAAGTGGCTCGCCTTGGCAAGGCTTTGTATGACAAGAAAGGCAAAGCCAAACAAATCCGACCTCCACAGGATAACACCACTGCGGGAGTGAACAAGCCTGTAGAGGGAGAAACTGTGATTTGTAGGCTATGCCACAAGGAAGGCCACAAGTCTTTCCAATGCAAGGCGATGACCGGGGATAAACAAAGGCAAAAGCTCAAGCAAAAGCCATCAAGCAAAATCTCCAACACCTACATCAAAAAGGTGAACAAAAAGGATGCTACACCATATTTGATTAAGAAGAAAAAGAACGGAAAGGTGATAGCAATCAAGGCAAACAAGCAAGCCAACAAAGGAAAAGGGGCCAAACGCATCTGGGTGCCAAAAGAGATAATTTCAACCATGAAAAGCACCAAGAAGGTTTGGATCCCGAAAGGTAAGTGAGTGGACCAAAGGTCGTCGGGAAATTTGGAGACTTGGCTAAATTGGGATGTATATCATGGGATACATCATATTGGATCAAGTTAATTGCCAAGTGGGTTAGTGAAAATTTTGGACCCAAATTTCCCACCCATGACTAAGGTAACTAGTTTTATTGTATTCTTCATTTTTAGATATGCGTATCTATTTATCTTCTATCTAGTTTTACCTTTCTTGCCTAGTATTACAATTGTTATGTACTTTTGTTTAAAATCATGCATACTAGGTAAATCACATGGTAGGATTGCTTGCCTTCAAATCATATACTTAAGCAAACCTACATGGCTTAAACTGTTTATTTAAGCACGGCACATAGCTTTTATATCATTCCATAGTAAATGATGCATCAATTGAAAATTTTGATTTCTACAAGTGTATCATTTAACTTATATGTGCCAAAGTTTGGATTATGGATAATTTGCCCCTCTTGATATCAAATCAAAGTGCATGTCTCCTACAAGTATTCAAAACTTGTATGCACACCTTTAGGGGGAGGTTACTCTATAATCTAACACTTTGAGACTAACACCTTTTCAAGTCTATTTCATGTGATAGTCTCATTGTAAGGAAAATGAAGTCCCCGGAAAAAGACAACAATCTTCCACTGCAAAATCTCCAAGAACTCTCATGTCTCTCAAGCTCGCCATTGATCTTCAATTGGTACCTTTTGAGACTACATTCAGTATCATTTACATGTCTTCTCCAATATTTGATTAGACTATATTTCATATCATATGCTTCCATGTTGCAAAAATGCATAAGTAGTTAACTCATATTCTGTTACCTATGCATAAGGGAAGTTAGTCTTTTCAAATCATGTCTTGCACCTCTAATTTTCACTTGCTTTTTCCTAAGTTGAGGATCTCTGTCAGGGGGAGTATTTCTTCATCTCTAAAGGGGGAGAAAAACTCTTTCTAAAGGAGAATACTCATTTAGGGGAGTAATCTTTTGAGGACTCCTTCAAGTGGTATCATTCACATAGTTTAATTTAATATTCTTCTAGTGATATCATTTGATACAATTCTTGATGAGGGCAAGCTTTTATTTACTTCCTACATGCTTTTAATGTCTTCCTTTTCGGTGGTTGATGCCAAAGGGGGAGAAGTTTAGGGACCAAAGCAATGAAAACTATATCAAACACCAAACACCACCAATTTAAAATTTTATATCTACAAATGGCTTTTCAAGTGGTTTTGGTTATTTGGTCCAAAAATAGGAAGTAAGTGAATTATGGAGTTAGGGGGAGGCTTAAGTCCATAATATCACATTGTGGGGACAATCATGCATCTTAGCAAGTAGATTGCATATTTTCACTCAAATACTTGTATTATTTGCTTGCTTTGGTTGTGTTGTCATCAATCACCAAAAAGGGGGAGATTGTAAGGAAAATGGACCCCGGGCCATTTGGCTAATTGAGTTTTGGTGTTTGATGAACAACACAATCCGTGAACTAATAAGTTTTCTAGTGTTTGTGTTTGTAGTTCACAGGATGCGAAGAGAATTGGACCAAGGCAATGAGGATGCAACACCTCAAAAGAAGACATAAAAAGATGCATAGGAGTCCAATACTCAAGGACAAAGAAGCCCGAAGAAATCAGCGAAGAAATCCAAGATAAGGGCTGTCAGCCAGCGCCTGGTGGCGCACCGGACATCGGTGTCCGGTGTGCACCGGACTGTCCGGTGAGGCACCAGACAGTCTGCGCAGAGAGGCCGCAGACAGGCGCTCTCTGGCTGTAGCACCGGACTGTCCGGTGTGCATCGGACTGTCCGGTGTGCCAACGGGCAGACGGCAACGGTCGAATCCAACGGTCGGATCCAACGGTCGACTGCTACAGGCGCCAACGGTCGGCTGACGTGGCGTGCACCGGACATCTACTGTGCAGTGTCCGGTGTGCACCGGACTGTCCGGTGCACCCGACGACAAAAAGCTGCTGCTTTCTGTCCAACGGCTAGTTGGGGGTGTGGAGGCTATAAATACCACCCCAACCGGCCATTCTCAAGTGTGAGAGCCCAAGCAACATACCAAGACACATAGTGCATATTTCCAAGAGCTCAAACACCCAAGTGCTTAATAGAATCACTCGGTGATTAGCGTAGGTGCTTTGCGAAGTGCTTAGGTTAGTTAGACCGCTTTAGCGCTTGCTCTAGGTGAATCCTAGTTAGTTGAGTGAGTTTTGTAAAACCACACAACCCCTTGGCTCTTGCGTGAGTCGTTGTAATTGTACCGAGTGGGGCGAGAGTCTTGCGAGACCGTGACAACCGCGTTTGTGTCACGGCCGCCACCGTGTACCGGAGGGAACGAGGCCCGCGGCGTTTCGGCCGGAAGCTCGATAGTGGAGACGGCGGGGAGCGTCCGAGAGGAGCCGGAAGCGGAGCACCACTTGCGCGTGGAGAAGGCCCGCGGCTCTCTACGGAGTTACTCGACCGTGGTGCTTGGCCCTCGCGTGGGCTTCCCTTTGCGTAGGGGCACCAACGAGGATTAGTCGGGACCTTGCATGGTTCCAGATACCTCGGTAAAAATACCGGCGTCATCCACGAGAGTTTGCTTCTCTACTTAGCTCTTTACATTCCGCATTTATATTAAGCATTTAAGTTTCAATCTTGTTGTCATACTTATTTAGTGTAGATTGAAACTTAGTCTTTGCGGTAGAGATAGCAACACTTAGACAAAACCTAGTTTGTGCATTCTAGTTTTGATTATTTGCATAGGTTTTGCTCTAGGGTTTTAATTGTGGCCTAGTTTAGTAAAAATTTTAGAAGTCCTAATTCACCCCCCCCCCTCTTAGGCGTCACCCGTTTCCTACAGTGTAGCTGGGAGCTTAACGTGGCTGGCAGGGGAGTGCCCTAAGCCCTGTACAGATAACAACATGGCCGCCGGGGGACGTCTTGAGTCCTGTAGAGGTAGTATCGTGGCCATCGGAGAAGTGCCTTGAGCCCTGTAGCAGTACAGCTATCGGTGCTGTATGGATCCTGTTGATGTCTCCTTGCTTCCGTAGGGGGCTTGAGAACCACCAACGTCATGGTTGCATGTGGGAAACCACCATTGCCTGTTACCAGGGTAAGCTGGATGGGACGCCGGTCTTGTTCCTTCGTAGCCTGAGCTAGCTAGGAGTAGGGTAATGATGCATCCCTTGTGGCGCGGTTGATCCGAGCCTGAGATCGGGCGAGACGGCGACTCCTCCGAGGCCGATGCTGGGGCCGAGACCCAGGGTCGAGCGAGGACGTGACTCTTCTCGAGGCCGAGGCCAAGGCCGAGCCCTGGGGTTGGGCGAGGCAGAGCTTCCTGTTGCGCCCGAGGCTAAACTCGACCGTTGTCGGTTTCACCCGGGTGGTTGGCACAGCAGCCGGAGCAGGGCGGGCGGCGCTGTTTTCCTGTTGATCGGTCAGTGAAGGGGCGAAGTGACTGCGGTCACTTCGACCTTGCCGACTGAGGCGCGCGTGTCGGGATAAGGTGTCAGGCGATCTCAGCATTAAATGCGCATGTGATGCGGTCAGCTGGTAAGGCGATCTGACCAAGGTCGCTTGCACGACAAGGCTTGCCCTTGGCTGAGCCGTAGGTGCGCTCACGACCAGAGGAGACCCTCGGGCGAGACGCGAACTCATCCGGGACCATTGTTCCGCCCGAGGCCAGGCTCAGGTGAGGCGAGGCCGAGTCCCTTGGTAGACGAAGCCTTGACTTTGACTCGGATTATGAGCCTTCATGGTTTGCTTTGAAGGTGCTTTCTAGCCATGATTAGGAGTGTTGGGGGTACCCCCTAATTTCAGTACTCGACAATATCTGAAAAATCGACCCAAGAGTTTTGGCTGATATATCTATTCAATTCATGGTTAGCTCGACTCGTTCTAATTTTATCAAGATTTGAGGCTTTAAGATAGCATCTTAGCTCGGTTTGTTAACGAGCCAGCTCCTTAGCCTGAATGAGCCGGCATTTATCACTAAAACAAAGCATGCACTTGTGTTTCTGCATCCTTAGCTCTAACAAGCAAATAAATTTTAGAGTCATTTAGCTATATGTATAATGAACAACATAATGCATATGCAAATTTATACATAGGAGGAGAGCAACTACAAGACTCTTTTATATTTTTCCTAATTGATATGAGTAGAGATTTTAATTAATTTTTAAAAATTTAGTCCATATTTTCTAGAACCCAGAAAACTATGTGGTTATTAGTTTATACCGATTCGATCTATTCATTTTTTCAAAATTATTAGGAAGCAAATAGATCGAACGATATAATATATCGGAGTAATTTTGGGGTTTCAGAAGGTACAGACTGAACTATAGTCTTTATTTTTTTACACTGAAATTTTTAAAATCCAAATAGATCGAACCAATTTCTAGTGCATTGAAGGGTCGGTATATATTTTGAAGGCATTGGAGGGATTTTGCTTTAAATGGAACTAACGATGCTAACTTGAAAGGGAAATAGGGTCAAACCTTTTCCAAATGAATTTTGGTGGTTGAATTGCCCAACACAAACAATTGTACTAACTAGTTTGCTCTAGATTTTGAGTTCTACAGGTGCCAAAGGTTCACAACAAACCAATACAAGTCAAAAGAAAGGGTTCAAAACAAAGGAGCAAAGTATACTGAAGGCAGCCCTGGTCTGGCGCACCGGACTGTCCAGTGTGCCACCGGACAGTGTCTGGTGCACCACCGGACAGTGTCCGGTGCACCAGGGAGATCGACTCTGAACTTGCCAGCTTCGGGAATTTGGGAGGCCGCTCCGCTATAATTCACCGGACTATTCGGTGTAACACCGGACTGTCCGGTGTGCCAGTGGAGCAACGGCTACTTCGCGCCAACGGTCGTCTGCAGAAGACATTAAATGCCCTACAGTGCGCGCCTGCGCGCGCAGAAGTCAGTGCAGGCGCCAGAAGGCGCACCGGACAGTCTACAGGACTTGTCCAGTGCACCACCGGACTGTCCGGTGGCCCCAATTGTTAGAGCTCCAGCGGTCGGAACCCAACGTCCTGGTGATGTGGCTGGCGCATCGGACAGTGTCCGGTGGTGCACCGGACTGTCCGGTGCGCGATTCGACAGAAGGCCTCACCAACGGTTCTTTTGGTGGTTGGGGCTATAAATACCCCCCAACCACCACACTTCAATGCATCCAAGTTTTTAGCCTTCAAACCTCATACAAGAGCTATAGCATTCAATACAAGACACACACAAAGAGATCAAATCCTCTCCCAAGTCCGGAATCACTCCAAACAAATTAGTGACTAGAGAGAGAGAGAGACTTTTGTGTTCTTTTGAGCTCTTGCGCTTGGATTGCTTTTCTTCTTCCTCATCCTTGTTTCCACAACACTTGTAATCAAAACAAGAGACACCAATTGTGTGGTGGTCCTTGTAGTGGACTTAGTGTCCCATTTGATTGAGAAGAGAAGCTCACTTGGTCTAAGTGACCGTTTGAGAGAGGGAAAGGGTTGAAAGAGACCCGGTCTTTGTGACCACCTCAACGGGGAGTAGGTTCGCAAGAACCGAACCTCGGTAAAACAAATCACCATGCCATCCGTTCTTATTTGCTTGTGACTTGTTTTTGCCCTCTCTTTCGAACTCGTTTATATTTCTAACGCTAACCCCGGCTTGTAGTTGTGCTTAAGTTTGTAATTTTCAGATTCCGCCTATTCACCCCCCTCTAGGCGACTTTCAATTGGTATCAAAGCCCGGTGCTTCATTAGAGCCTAACCGCTCGAAGTGATGTCGGGAGAACACGCCAAGAAGGAGATGGTGACCAACGACAAGCCCGCTACAAGCCACGGGAAGGCTCCATCGAGAGAGTCCCGCAACAAGAAGAAGGAGGACTCACCTCCTCACAAGTCGCATCGGAGTGGCGAAAAGAAAAAGAAGATGAAGAAGGTGGTCTACTACGAGACCGACTCTTCGTCGCCATCCACCTCCGGCTCCGACGCGTCGTTCGTAACTTCTAAGCGCCATGAGCGCAAGAAGTTTAGTAAGATTCCCCTATGCTACCCTCGTATTTCGAAACATACTCCTTTATTTTCCGTCCCATTAGGCAAACCACCTATGTTTGATGGTGAAGATTATAATATGTGGAGTGATAAAATGAGACACCATCTAACCTCGCTCCACACTAGCATTTGGGATGTTGTTGAGATTGGAGTATAGGTACCTTCGCCGGGGGATGAAGACTATGACTCGGACAAAGTTGCCCAAATCCTGCACTTCAACTACCAAGCCACCACAATACTCCTCACCTCTCTAAGTCGAGAGGAGTATAACAAGGTGCAAGGATTGAAGATGAAAGTCGCCTAGAGGGGGGGGTGAATAGGGCGAATCTGAAATTTATAAACTTAAGCACAACTACAAGTCGAGTTAGCGTTAGAAATATGAACGAGTCCGAGAGAGAGGGCAAAAAACAAATAGTGAGCAAATAGGAAGTGAGACACGATGATTTGTTTTACCGAGGTTCGGTTCTTTCAAACCTACTCCCCGTTGAGGTGGTCACAAGAACGGGTCTCTTTCAACCCTTTCCCTCTCTCAAACGGTCACTTAGACCGAGTGAGCTTCTCTTCTCAATCAAACGGGACACAAAGTCCCCGCAAGGATCACCAGACAATTGGTGTCTCTTGCCTTGGTTACAATTGAGTTGATCACAAGAAAGAATGAGAAAAAGAAGCAATCCAAGAGCAAGAGCTCAAATGAACACAAATCACTCTCTCACTAGCCACTATTTGATTGGGAATGATCTTTGGGTTTGGGAGAGGATTTGATTGTTGGGGCGAAGGCGAAGACGTCACCCTTCGCTCGAGGCCTTCGTCGTACTCGCTGCACCAACGGTGACAAGACAACGGGCAGACTTACCCTTCGTCTCATACACCGTCGACGAAGACCTGTGACGAGGTCGTCTCATCTCGCGACCTCGTCCAGAATGGAGGCCCGCGTGTGATCCGGCCCATTGTAACAGGCCCTGCGTGGCCGTTGCGCGTTACGGGCCTAAATTGTAAAGGCCTCCCTGTAATTACGGTCTGTAACCCCGCTTTATGGGAATATTCCGGGGATAACCTAGGTGTCTGAGGGCACATGCGTCCTTAACACGGGATGCTGGGCACTCAGATACCTATAAATACCCCCGCACAATGCCCTTGAGAGGTTGGATTAACTGAGCTATTGCCAACACGTGCAAAAACCCTGTTTGCGTTACTACACTTCCCCGTTGGATCAACTTGCGCCAGTGAGCAAGTTCCAACATTTGGCGCCCACCGTTCGTGCTACGAAAAAAAACCACCCGTGATGGCACCCAAGAAAGCTAGCTCGAAGGCTGACGAGGCTGCGAAGGCAGCACTGCTGGCCGCAAAAAAGGGCAAGGCCCTCGCCCTCACCCACTCCACCCACCAAGAGGCTACTGAAGACGACGTTCTCCGCACCTGCGAAGACGACGCTCACCGCACCTGCGAAGACGACGCTCACCGCACCTGCGGCCCTGAAGGACAGCCGCAACCTCCCCCAGGCTTCGCTCCACCAGAGGGCACGGACTTCACCGAGGACGGTGAAGTCATCGGCGTCTCCACAGAAGAACAGCTACAGCTGCGCGCCCTGCGCATCAAGAACCGCAATCTCTAGAAGCAAAAAGAGATACTTGAGGCCAAGCGCCAACGTGTGTCTGCACAAGCCAAGGTGCGGCAAATGATATGAGACGAAGAGCAGAAGGCCCAAGAGCTCGAGCAAGAGATCGTGCTAATGCAGCGCGAAGGCCACTTCGGTCTGCAACAAGGGCCACCCCTGCAACAGCGCGCACAAGTCGAAGACCTGCACTTTCCCCACCGCGACCGCGCCATCCCACACACTGCGGCATTCCAAGGTGTCAACTACCTCGACGAGCGAAGTCCCCTGGCGCCACACCTGCAAGTGACACCCTGGCCTGCCAACTTCCGGGCAGGGACCTATCCCAAGTACAACGGCAACACTGACCCAGCACAGTATATCATGAGTTATTAGGTCACCGTTGCATCTTCTAGAGGGGACGACGCCACGATGGCCAAGTCTTTCATCATCGCCCTCGAGGGCCCTGCTCTCACCTGGTTCACCAGGTTGCCCCCGCTGTCCATTGACTCCTGGAGAAGCCTTCGGGACAAATTCCTGCTCAACTTCCAAGGGTACCGCCCAGACACCGACGTGTTGGCCGAACTCTTACTCTGCAAGCAGCTGGAAAAGGAGACTCTACGGGAGTACTACAGCAAATTTCTGACACTCAAGTCACAGCTACCCTCGGTCGATGACCAAATCGCTATCCACTACGCCATTAGTGGCCTTCGGGCCGGCGTCCTCTACAGCCACTGCATCAGGGATCCGCCCAAAAACCTCCAGGAGTTGTACCAACTATTTGAAAAATATGCCAAATCCGAAGAACTCCACCAGCGCAAAATTGAGTCTCAGAGGAAACCCAAAGATGTTCCACAGTCCAGCCGCACGTGGACGAGGACTCCGCAGCCAGACTCTGGTCGGGACGGCCGCAATCAGCAGCAGGTGCACAACATCGCCAACCAGCACCCCGCTGGTGAGGCCCCTCGCCGCCAGGAATATCCCCCCCCCCAGGGCCGCGGAAACGGAACTCGCGGACGAGGCCGGGGACGTGCGCAACCACCGCGCCGATTTTACTGCCTGTTTCACGGCGAAGACTGCACCCACCAAACCAGAGATTGCCCAGAGACGAAGGCCACCAGAGACAGGATGGCACGGGCGCAACCAGCCGACAACCCTAGAGTTGTCGCACACACATATTAGCAGCCCCCTCCACCATACATCCACGCCCCCGCTCCGCATCCACCGCACCACGCATACCAACACCAACAGGAAGTACAAATCGTACCTCCCCCACCCCCTCTTCCACATCAGCAACAACAAAACATCCACCACCCCCATGCCCCAAAACAAGAGGTCTTCGCCGATCAGCCGTATCGCGGAGTCATACATATGATCACCGGGGGGTCCAGCGCCGACTTCGACACAAAGTGGCAGAAGAGGGATCACTACCGCAGCATCAACCACGTCGCCGTCACCGGCCCGGTCGTGCAGACAAAGTGGTCCCACGTGCTATTGACCTTCGACGCTCGAGACGTCGATCTGCGCAGCGCCCCCCACATCGACGCCATGCTCATCAACTGTAGCGTGGCAGGCTGGGACTTGCACAAAGTCTTGGTCGACAATGGCAGCTAGGCGGACATCATCTTCCTCCATGCCTTCGATCGCATGGGCATAAGCCACAGCCTGCTCAAGCCCTCGGACAACCCCCTGTACGGCTTCGGCGGCAAGGGCACCTTTCCCGTCGGCAAAATAGAGTTGCCCCTCTCCTTCGGTGTAGCACCCAATGCCCGAAGCGAGCAGATCACGTTCGACATTGTCGATATGGTATACCCGTACAACGCCATAATGGGCCGGGGTTCCATCAATAAGTTTGAGGCAGCTATCCACGGACTTTACCTGTGCATGAAGATCCTGGGTCCTGGAGGCGCCATCACAGTTTACGGCAACCAGCAGGTTGCGCGTAACATAGAAAGAGACTTTGCCCCCAGGCAAAGAAACGTGCACTGCCTCACGGCCCAACGCGAAGTCCCCGAGCCCGCCAATCCAACCGCCAAGGGGCATGAAAAGGCACAACTACAGAGCAACGACGGGACCAAGACCGTCCCCCTTGACCAGGCAACGCCCCAGCAGATGGTTACCATCAGCGAAGACCTCACTTCGCACAACGAAGAGCGGCTCCTCTGCTGTCTATCCAAGAATAAAGACGTCTTCGCCTGGTCCGCCCTCGACCTAGTCGGAGTCAGTCGCTCCGTCATCGAGCACGGCCTAGGAATTGACCCTTCGGTGAGGCCGAAGAAACAACAGCTACGCAAGATGTCTAACGAAAAGACAGAAGCCGCCAAGGCCGAGGTGCACCGCCTGCTCGAAGCCAAGTTCATCAAGCCGATCGCCTACCCCACATGGCTCGCCAATGTGGTGATGGTGCAGAAAAAGAGCAGAAAATGACGGATGTGCATAGACTTCACCAGTCTTAACAAGGCCTGCCCCAAGGACAACTTCCCGCTGCCCCGAATCGACAAAATCATCGATAGCGCAGCCGTGTGCGAAGTCATGTCACTCCTCGACTGCTTCTCCGGCTACCACCAAATATATATGAAGGAGGAGGACAAGGCAAGCACCAGCTTCATAACACCATTCGGCACATATTGTTTCATCAGAATGCCGGAGGGACTCAAGAATGTCGGGTCCACTTTCTCTCGACTCACCAAAACGGTGCTCGAGAGCCAGATCGGCAGAAATATCTTCACATATGTGGACGACATCGTCGTTGCCAGCAGAAACAAGGCAGACCACCTGGCCGACCTCGCCGAAACGTTCGCAAGCATGCGAACCGCACGACTTCGCCTCAATCCTGAGAAGTGCGTTTTCGGGGTCCGCCAGGGAAAGATCTTGGGCTACCTAGTATCACACCGCTGAATTGAGGCCAACCTAACCAAAATCCAGGCAATCATCAATATGACGCCCCCGCAGTCACCCACAGAGGTGCAACGACTGACAGGCAGGTTGGCCGCCCTCAATAGATTTATCTCCAAGTCCGCGGAGCAGAGTCTACCGTTCCTCAAAACACTCCGTGGCGCAAAAGACTTCGCATGGGGGCCAGAACAGGCGGCGGCCTTCGCCGCACTAAAACAGTACTTGTCAGAGCTGGCGGTTCTCACGAGCCCTGACCCTTCGCTACCCCTATTGCTCTATGTCGCGGCTTCGCCACATGCGGTCAGTGCAGCACTGGTTCAAGAGCAGACCAGAGAGGGCACAACCAAGCAGCGTCCAGTTTATTACGTCTCTGAAGTGCTCACAACATCAAAATGCAACATGACAGAGCTGGAAAAGATCGCCTACGCAGTCGTGATGGCCTCGCGCAAATTGCGCCATTATTTCGAGGCATTCAAGGTACGGGTTACCTCAGACAGAGGACTCGGCGAGCTGTTTAGAAACCCGGAGGTGTCAGTACGGATTGCCAAGTGGGCAGCCGAACTCTCCGGCTATCACATCACATTCAAACCCAGGACAGCCATCAAGTCGCAAGTCTTGGCAGACTTCGTCGTAGACTGGACTGGTCTAATAACGCAACCGGAGCCGTCCGCAGAAAAAATGTGGACAATCCATTGTGACGGCACAAGGTGCCATGCGGGGGCAGGCGCCGCTGTAGTTATTACTTCGCCCACCGGGATCAAGCATAAATACGCAGCGTGCCTCAGCTTTGCGTTGGAGTCTGATAAGTGCACCAATAACATAGCAGAATACGAGGCTGTCATCCTCGGCCTTCGCAAGCTAAGGGCACTCGGCGTCACCGCCTGCATCATCAAAACAGACTCCAAGGTAGTCGCTGGCCAGGTCAAGAAAGACTATGCAGCGAGGGACCCTGCACTCATGCAGTACCTCGCGGCCATCCGCAGCCTCGAAAGGCAATTCAAGGGCTTCACGCTACAGCACGTGGACCGAGCCAAGAATGAGGAGGCCGACGCTCTAGCCAAGGCAGCCGCCAGGGGCAAAGCCCTACCCTCCGACGTGTTCTACCACGTCATCGGCACACCAGCCGTCCGCAGCCCTAAAGGGCTCCAAATAACCAACGACAGCAAGGGCCACCGCATAATCAACCTCATCATGACCGAAGACTGGCGGGCACCAATAACCCTGTACCTGCAGGGGTACTATCACCCTATCGACAGCAATGAGGCCAAGCGCCTCAAACACCGAAGCCAGGACTTTGCACTGATCGAGGGCCAACTTTACAAGAAGGGGGTCAGTCAACCGATGCTTAAGTGTGTCACCGAGACCGTAGGCGTCCAAATTCTGCGCGAAGTCCACAATGGGACCTGCGGCTCCCACGCAGGGCCTAGGGCCCTAGCGGCAAAGGTGATTCGCCAAGGTTTCTACTGGCCCGCCATGATTTGCGTCGCAAATCGGGTCGTCAGATCCTGCGAAGCCTGTCAGAAATTTTCCCTACGCTTGAGACGCCCCTCGCAGTTCACGAAGCTGATCGCCCACACGTGGCCCCTTCAGCGCTGGGGCCTAGACATTGTCGGGCCCCTGCCCACGGCTCAGGGGAACCTCAAGTTCACCTTCGTCGCTGTTGAATACTTCACCAAATGGATTGAAGTGAGGGCAGTATCCACTATCACAACAAAGACAGCCTAGAAATTCTTCTGGCAAAATATTGTTTGCCGCTTCGGAGTACCGTCCGAACTCACGGTCGACAACGGCAAGCAGTTCGACAACCAAGATTTCAAAGATTTCTGCTTCTCCATCGGCACCAAGCTTGCCTTCGCCTCCGTGTACCACCCCCAGTCCAACGGAGTCGTGGAGCGCGCCAACGACAAAATTTTCACAGCCGTCAAGAAAATGCTCCTCGACGACAAAAAAGGCAAGTGGCCCGACCTGTTACCCGAAGTGGTCTGGGCGCTGAACACAACTGAGTACAGGGCGACTGGGTTCACCCCCTTCCGCCTATTATACGGATCAGAGGCCATGACTCTGCAAGAAATAAAACATGGGTCGCCTCGGACAGCCGCGTCGGCCGTCCTCGACGTAGACGAGCCAACTTCGAAGGACCTCATCGACGGAGACCGCGTCTTCGCCCTACAAGCTCTGGACAAATACCAAGCCCAGACAAAAGCATGGCGCGACCACGCAGTCATCCCGAGGGAATTCAGCGAAGGGGACCTCGTACTCGTCCGGATAGCTCAGACAGAGTCCAGGGGCAAGCTGGAGCCCAAGTGGGAGGGCCCTTTCATTGTCAAGACGAAGGCATCCCCCAGCGCATACAGGCTCGCAACGCCAAACGACAAAGACTTGGAGCATTCCTGGAACATCGACAATCTCCGCAAATTTTTTGTTTGACTCATCAGGGCCAGCTCGCCCTTGTAATTCGCAAAAACAATTTTATTCTGGCCCGCACTCTTTTCCTCCCGGGGGGTGAGGTTTTTAACGAGGCGGAGTCATGTAATATACGAGTGAAAAATCCCCCACAAAAATCTACGTCGAAAAAAGACCGCGCCGACGGTCTTCGACATTCGACCAATACAAAGTCATCGCGAGGCCAAGCGCTAGCTACCCTCGCGTGCGACAATCCGCGCAGAAGTCGCCTAAGGGTGCAGCCGGACTAGCACAACAAGTGCGAAAAATCGAAGTCTTCCGCGAAGACTATCCGCGCAAAAGTCGCCTAAGGGTGCAGCCGGACTAGCACAACAAGTGCGAAAAATCGAAGTCTTCCGTGAAGAGTATCCGTGCAAAAGTCGCCTAAGGGTGCAGCCGGACCAAGCACAACAAGTGCGAAAAAGACTACACCAAACTGTCCGCGCAAAGACCGACTACAAGCGCGGCAGACAGACATAACAAATACACCAGACCAAGTGCGCAACGCCTTCGTGAGCATAGCCGAATGTGCGAAGGCACACAACCTCATCATACAAGCCATTACATATGTACAGCGAGGGCATCACATTTTACATCGCTCAACCTTTGGAATAATTCCCATCTCCCTGTAGTTAAACAGCATTATCCTCAGCTCCTCACTCGCAAAAAGACCTCGTAGCTCCCCCTCACCTACACTCGCAGCGGCCGGCAAGGACAACAGTTCCTGCCTGCCAGCCCCGCCCACATGAAGTCGACCGCCGTTCGCCTCACTCACTCTACGCTTCGCAACCGCCCTTCGCCGCCTACGCCCCGCACTTGGACCAGGCACAACTTCAGCATCCACAGCATGCGGCGAAGCCTCCGCCGCTGCCACATCCAAGGCCGCAAAGTAATCCAAGTCCTCATCCGACGACTCTTTAGTCCACCCAACCGAACTCCCAGAGTCACCAAAATCAGAAAGCTTAGACGCAGGTTCATACGATTCATTCCCATCATCCACGGTCGAAGCCGCCAAAAAATTAGCAGTAGCGGCTGCATGCGCAGGCCCAAAATATTGAACCTGCGCAGCAACCAAGGTTCAACAACATATGTAAAATTCCCTAACTACCCACACCCACTAAGCCACCTGCGAAGACCCAGCCGTCGCAGGATCCTCCGCTGCCGCCTCCGCCGCCATGTTCACAGGATCCTCAGCCCTCGACGCAGCAGTTGGCGACGAGCCACCACCGACCGCAGTGGCTGCGGGGGCATTAGGGGTGCCTTCGACGGTTTCTGGGGGCGGCACCGGGGCGACCTCGGACACAGCCGCCACCGGGTTCGACTCCGAATCAGGCTGCGCGCTGTTCAAAGCCCCGAAGTCCTCCACTTTCTCGTTACGCGCCGCCTGAGACACTGCACACAGATTCAGCAAGCCCACATATAGCCCACACTCAGCAACACTAAACAAGAGTCAAAAATTACCTGACCCCTCGTCGTTTCGGACCGCTCCTTGACCACCTCCCGACCATGGGGACCCCACATCCGGTCGAAGGGGGTCCCGCAGATTCCTTCACCACAGTGTCCTCAACCTTGTAGATCTCGCGCTCGAAATCCTCATCAGCTTGGTCGAAGACCTCATAGTGCCGGCACCCTTCGCGGGACAGCGCGTTCATCGCCCCTTCACAGGTGACCAGGGAGGCATAGGACATAAACCCCTCCATAATGGTGAGGAGCGCCAGCAACTCCTCCTGCAGCCACTCGAGGCAGCGAAGTCCGGGCTCTTGGTCTGGCACTTCGAAGTCAGCGGTCCGCGCGCCCAGCTCGTGGTATGAGTCCATAAGCTGTTTGCGCGTCCGCTCAGCCTCCGAACGCGTCGAAGCCTCGACCCTCTCCACACGGGTCTGCAGAGTGTTGAACCGCTCCTCCCATTCCTCGGCGCGCTGTCTGGCAAGGCTACCCTCCACCCGCGCCAAATTGGCCTCCGCCTGCGCAGACTGCGCCTTGGCAAGGGCCTCATTAGCCTCCCTTCTCTCCTCCGCCAGTTGGCGCTGGAGGTCAGCCCTCTCGCCCTCCATCGCGGCCACCTTCTCTGCCAGCTTGCGGCACTTGCTGTCGGCGGCCGACTTTTCTCGGACGGCGTCAGCATGTTGCGCCCGAAGTCTCTCGACTTCGGCAGACACAACCGCCGTAAGGGCCCCCGACGCCACGCGGTCAGCGAAGTCAGCCGCCTACAAGACACACATAAGTCCACAATCCCAACGAAACTGGTAAAAACCGAAGTCTAGCTCAACTTACCTGACTCAATGCCTCCTTTAGCCGGCGGGACACAGTGCCCGCCTCGTCCTCGACGGCAGTGGGCGCTGGAATCTCGCCACCGGCGCTGGGAGCGCTACCCCTTGCCGTAGGCCCCACGGCAGCCGCCGCGGTCGCCACCGCAGGCAGAACAACAACAAGTTGCCCTTTGCCCGACCCTGCAACGCATCAACAGTCAAAAAAAAACTCGGGCTAATGACTTACCAACGAGATAATCGTCCACGCTAATCTCGGTGGCAAAGTTGGCAACGCGCTTGCCCGGCGGAGGCAATTCTCGGGCCTTCACAGCTCCGGCTGGGGCAGGCTTGGTTCCGTCGGCGCTGGCCGCCTTCACGGCCTCCGGCACCCTGCTGGACCCGGGGGCGGCAGTCTTCGCCGCTAGCGTCGGCTGGCTGCCGCCGAGGGCAGTAGCCTTCGCAGTCCCCCGCGACCTCTTCAGCCTAGCCTCAGGCAGCCTGACGACCGCCTGGTGCTTCTGCGCAGCTCCCTGACGATCCTTGTCCATCACTGCCGACACAACAGCAGCAATATTCTGTCCATAAGGAAACACTCTCCAGTCACGAACCATACGAGATGTAAAAAAGTCTTTGCCGGTCGTGCGGGGGACAGGAACATTCTTAGGCCACCAACCCCCGGTAACCTTCAGCATCCGCGCCGAAGACTCCCGGAGCTCGGGCGAAGACATCCTCCCCCCGGGGGCCATGCATGTCCTCATCAATTCCCTAGCAAAACCATCGGAAACCCCCAGTCCTCCCGTAGCAGTACCTAGCTTCCTCTTCTTAGAGGATGGGGCGGCCGCCGGCACGGGGTCGTCTCCAGTCTCTGCCGCCGGCTTCTTCCCGCGACGATCCACATCGTCTTGCCCGGGATAACCACCATACGGCAGACGGTTCAACTCGAAGACCCTGTTCATGCGGTCGTTGGACCCGCGTATATCCTAGCTACGCTGGCCCTCCGTCTTCGGCACGTACCGACCAACAATCCGCACCGCCCCATCCTCCACCTCACGCACAAATGCGGCAGGATCGCGGTTATGCAGATCCAGTGCGAAGGCGGGACTTTGCACCAGCATGCCACCACGGGAAGGCATCTGGCGAGGGCATACTTCGCCCAGCGCCCAGCCATGCGCCAAAGGCCACACCCCATACGCCACAAACTCCTCAACCAAGTCGCGCCCGCTACTCAGGCCGGTCGCGCACCGCAGGGCCCCTCCGTCTGCATCCTCCTCCGCCACTTCAAACTGCGGGTATGCTGAGTAATAATGCGAGCACATCTCGGCCACGGGGAGCCCCGGATGGTCCTTGACTGTGCCCTCTGCAACGTAGAACCAAAACTCATACCAGTTGCCCTATTTATTGCGGGCGCAAGGAACTAACTCAACGACCTCCATCGAAGTCTTGCCGGTCTTCGGCATAAATGTACAGGACCCAAACTGAGCAACCTTATTTCCGATCATCCTTTTCTGCCAGTGCAGACAATAGTACTTCACGAAGACTTCGACCGATGGCTGTCCGCCGTACGAAGTCGTCGCCCAGACATATTTCGACAAGGCCACCACGACATTCGGCGTCAGCTAGTGGATCTGGACGTTGAATCTGCGCAGGACTTCTCTGACGAATCGATGCGCAGGCAGGCGGAGACCAGCGGCAAAGAACGCCTCAAAGACAACCAACTCGCCTTCTGGCTCGGGGACCTTCTCCGCCCCCGGGACACGAGCGACTCTGCCGCCAAAGTAACCAAGCTGCTGCATATCTTGCACGCGGACCGAGGACATCCGCGACACACCGAAATCCACCGTGTCGCCGGCGCGCAACTCCTCCGCCGCCACAGTGCTCAGCGTCTCCTCAGACGACGCGTCGGCCGGCGGCGTAGCGGCAGCAGAAGAAGAAGAGGTCGGCATCGCTACGTACTGTCGGCAGCGGCGGGCGGTCTGCTTCACATGAGCCAGATCTCCAGCGAACAAGAGCAAGGAGGGCAGACGAGCAGCGAGAGGTTTGAGAAGGCGGTTAGGGTTTTCGCGGAGCGCGGAAAGATAAAGTTCAAAATGCGCCGCCTCCCCGTCCCCTTTTATACACAGGGCGCGGCGCTTCGGGAAACCCGCAATCCAACAGTACGACGTCAATCAACGGTCATGTCAAAAACTCCCGCGGAACCACTTCGAGCGAGGGCAGCGTCTCCGCCATCTAGCGACGTCTTCGGCACCAGATGACTTAGTCGAACTGGTCCCTGGGAGGGCAAATGTTGGGGCGAAGGCGAAGACGCCACCCTTCGCTCGAGGCCTTCGCCGTACTCGCTGCACCAATAGTGACAAGACAACGGGCAGACTTACCCTTCGTCTCATACGCCACCGACGAAGACCTGTGACGAGGTCGTCTCATCTCGCGACCTCATCCAGAATGGAGGCCCGTGTGTGATCCGGCCCATTGTAACAGGCCCTGCGTGGCCGTTGCGCGTTATGGGCCTAAATTGTAAAGGCCTCCCTGTAATTACGGTCTGTAACCCCGCTTTATGGGAATATTCCGGGGATAACCTAGGTGTCTGAGGGCACATGCGTCTTTAACACGGGACACTGGGCACTCAGATACCTATAAATACCCCCGCACAGTGCCCTTGAGAGGTTGGATTAACAGAGCTATTGCCAACACGTGCAAAAACCCTGTTTGCGTTACTACACTTCCCCATTGGATCAACTTGCGCCAGTGAGCAAGTTCCAACATTGATCTCTTTGGTGTGTCTTGTATTGAATGCTATATCTCTTGTAAGGTGTAGGAAGTCTGAAAACTTGGATGCAATGAATGGTGGGTGGTTGGGGGTATTTATAGCCCCAACCACCAAACTAGCCGTTTGGTGAAGGCTGCTGTCGCATGGCGCACCGGACAGTCCGGTGCGCCACCGGACACTGTCCGGTGCGCCTGCCACGTCACCCAGCCGATGGATTCTGACCGTTGGAGCTTCTGTCTTCTGGGCCACCGGACAGTCCGGTGGTGCACCGGACAGGTCCTGTGGATAGTCCGGTGCGCCTCCTATGCGTGCTCTGACTTCTGCGCGCACTGTAGTGCATTAATTGCTGTTGCAGGCGACCATTGGTGGTGTAGTAGCCGTTGCTCCGCTGGCACACCGGACAGTGCGGTGCTACACCGGACAGTCTAGTGAATTATAGCGGAGCGGCTCCCAGAATTCCCGAAGGTGAGCAGTTTGGAGTTTGGTTCCCTGGTGCACCGGACACTGTCCGGTGGCACACCGGACAGTCCGGTGCGCCAGACCAGGGCACACTTTGGCTGACTTTAGCTCTCTATATTTGAATCCTTCCTTGGTCCTTTTATTGATTTGTTGTGAACCTTTGGCACCTGTAGAACTCATAATCTAGAGCAAACTAGTTAGTCCAATTATTTGTGTTGGGCAATTCAACCACCAAAATCAATTAGGAAAAGGTGTAAGCCTATTTCCCTTTCAATCTCCCCCTTTTTGGTGATTGATGCCAACACAAACCAAAGCAAATATAAAAGTGCAGAATTGAACTAGTTTGCATAATGTAAGTGCAAAGGTTGCTTGGAATGAAACCAATAATTATTTCTACTAGATATGCATGGATGGCTTTCTTTTAATTTGAAATTTTGGACCACGCTTGCACCACTTGTTTTATTTTTGCAAACTCTTTTGTAAATTCTTTCCAAAGGCCTTTTGCAAATAGTCAAAGGTAGATGAATAAGTTTGAAAGAAGCATTTTTCAAGATTTGAAATTTTCTCCCCCTGTTTCAAATGCTTTTCCTTTGACTAAACAAAACCCCCCCTTAATGAAATCCTCCTCTTAGTGTTCAAGAGGGTTTTAGATATAGATCTTGAAGAGGGTATACCAATTTGAATTTATATCAATAAGTAAGATATCAATTTGAAACATTACTTTAAAAACAATTTGAAAGATTAAAATTTTGAAATTGGTGGTGGTGCGATCCTTTTGCTTTGGGCTAATACTCTCTCCCCCTTTGGCATGAATCGCCAAAAACGGAGTTATTAGAGCCCTTAGACTACTTTCTCCCCTTATGGTAAATAACATATGCGTGAAGATTATACCAAATTGGAGAGTGTGTTGCGGAGCGACGGTGAAGGATGAATAATTCGATGGAGTGGAGTGGAAGCCTTGTCTTCGCCGAAGACTCCAATTCCCTTTCAATCTATGTCTTAGCATGAAATGCACTTGAAAACACATTAGTCATAGCACATGAAAGAGATATGATCAAAGGTATATCAATGAGCTATGTGTGCAAGACATCAATAAAAATTCCTAGAATCAAGAATATTTAGCTCATGCCTAAGTTTGGTAAATGTTTGTTCATCTAATGGCTTGGTAAAGATAACGGCTAATTGTTCTTTGGTGTTAATATATGCAATCTCGATATCCCCCTTTTGTTGGTGATCCCTTAAGAAATGATACCGAATGGCTATGTGTTTAGTGCGGCTATGCTCAACGGGATTATCCGCCATGCGGATTGCACTCTCATTATCACATAAAAGAGGAACTTTGGTTAATTTGTAACCATAGTCCCTAAGAGTTTGCCTCATCCAAAGCAATTGCGCGCAACAATGACCTGCGGCAATATACTCGGCTTCGGCAGTAGAAAGAGCCACAGAATTTTGCTTCTTTGAAGCCCAAGACACCAGAGATCTTCCCAAGAACTGGCAAGTCCCTGATGTGCTCTTTCTATTAATTTTACACCCTGCCCAATCGGCATCCGAATAACCAATTAAATCAAATGTGGATCCCCTAGGGTACCAAAGGCCAAACTTAGGAGTATAAACTAAATATCTCAAGATTCGTTTTACGACCCTAAGGTGAACTTCCTTAGAATCGGCTTGGAATCTTGCACACATGCATATGGAAAGCATAATATCCGGTCGTGAAGCACATAAATAGAGTAATGAACCTATCATCGACTGGTATGCCTTTTGATCTACGGATTTACCTCCCGTGTCGAGGTCGAGATGCCCATTGGTTCCCATGGGTGTCTTGATGGGCTTGGCATCCTTCATCCCAAACTTGTTGAGTATATCTTGAATGTACTTCGTTTGGCTAATGAAGGTGCCCTCTTGGAGTTGCTTGACTTGAAATCCTAAGAAATACTTCAACTCCCCCATCATAGACATCTCGAATTTTTGTGTCATGATCCTACTAAACTCTTCACATGTAGATTCGTTAGTAGACCCAAATATGATATCATCAACATAGATTTGGCATACAAACAAATCATTTGCAAGTGTTTTAGTAAAGAGAGTAGGATCGGCTTTTCCGACTTTGAAGCCATTAGTGATAAGAAAATCTCTTAGGCATTCATACCATGCTCTTGGGGCTTGCTTGAGCCCATAAAGCGCCTTAGAGAGTTTGTAAACATGATTAGGATACTCACTATCTTCAAAGCCAGGAGGTTGCTCAACATAGACCTCCTCCTTGATTGGTCCATTGAGGAAGGCACTCTTTACGTCCATTTGATAAAGCTTGAAGCCATGGTAAGTAGCATAGGCAAGTAAAATGCGAATTGAATCTAGCCTAGCTACGGGTGCATAGGTTTCACCGAAATCCAAACCTTCGACTTGTGAGTATCCCTTGGCCACAAGTCGGGCTTTGTTCCTTGTCACCACACCATGCTCATCTTGCTTGTTGCGGAAGACCCACTTGGTTCCTACAACATTTTGGTTAGGACGTGGAAGTAAATGCCATACCTCATTCCTTGTGAAGTTGTTGAGCTCCTCTTCCATCGCCAGCACCCAATCCGAATCTTGAAGTGCTTCCTCTACCCTGTGTGGCTCAATAGAGGAAACAAACGAGTAGTATTCACAAAAATGAGCAACACGAGATCGAGTAGTTACCCCCTTATGAATATCTCCTAGAATGGTGTTCACGGGGTGATCTCGTTGGATTGCTTGGTGGACTCTTGGGTGTGGCGGTCTTTGATTTTGTTCATCCTCCTCGTCTTGATCATTTGCATCTCCCCCTTGATCGTTGTCGTCTTCTTGAGGTGGCTCATCTTCTTGATCTTCTTCTTCATCATCTTGGGCCTCATTCTCAACTTGAGTTGGTGGAGATGCTTGCATGGAGGAGGATGGTTGATCTTGTGCTTGAATGGGCTCTTGAGATTCCTTAGGACACACATCCCCAATGGACATGTTCCTTAGCGCGACGCATGGAGCCTCTTCATCATCTAATTCATCAAGATCAACTTGCTCTACTTGAGAGCCAGTAGTCTCATCAAACACAATGTCACAAGAAACTTCAACTAGTCCAGAGGACTTGTTAAAGACTCTATATGTCCTTGTGTTTGAATCATATCCTAGTAAAAAGCCTTCTACAGCCTTAGGAGCAAATTTAGATTTTCTACCTCTTTTAACAAGAATAAAGCATTTGCTACCAAAGACTCTAAAATATGAAACATTTGGCTTTTTACCGGTTAGGAGTTCATAAGATGTCTTCTTGAGGATTTGGTAAAGATATAACCGGTTGATGGCGTAGCAAGCGGTGTTGACCGCCTCGGCCCAAAACTGATCCGAAGTCTTGTACTCATCAAGCATGGTCCTTGCCATGTCTAATAGAGTTCTATTTTTCCTCTCCACTACACCATTTTGTTGTGGCGTGTAGGGAGAAGAGAACTCATGCTTGATCCCCTCCTCCTCAAGGAAGCCTTCAATCTATGAATTCTTGAACTCTGTCCCATTGTCGCTTCTTATTTTCTTGATCCTCAAGCCAAACTCATTTTGAGCCCGTCTCAAGAATCCTTTTAAAGTCTCTTGGGTTTGAGATTTATCCTATAGAAAGAATACCTAAGTGAAGCGAGAATAATCATCCACAATAACTAGACAGTACTTACTCCCGCCGATGCTTATGTAAGCTATCGGGCCGAATAAATCCATGTGGAGTAACTCCAGTGGCCTATCAGTCGTCATGATGTTCTTATGTGGATGATGAACACCAACCTGCTTCCCTGCTTGGCATGCGCTACAAATCCTGTCTTTCTCAAAATGCACATTTGTTAGTCCTAAAATGTGCTCTCCCTTTAGAAGCTTGTGAAGACTCTTCATTCCAACGTGGGCTAGTCGGTGATGCCAGAGCCAACCCATGTTAGTCTTAGCAATTAAACAAGTATCGAGTTCAGCTCTATTGAAATCAACTAAGTATAGCTAACCCTCTAACACTCCCTTAAAAGCTACTGAATCATCACTTCTTCTAAAGACAGTAACACCAGTATCTGTAAAAAGACAGTTGTAACCCATTTTGCATAATTGTGAAACAGAAAGCAAGTTGTAATCTAAAGAATCTACAAGAAAAACATTGGAAATAGAATGGTCAGGAGATATAGCAATTTTACCCAATCCTTTGACCAAACCTTGATTTCCATCCCCGAATGTGATAGCTCGTTGGGGATCTTGGTTTTTCTCGTAGGAGGAGAACATCTTTTTCTCCCCAGTCATATGGTTTGTGCATCCGCTGTCGATGATCCAACTTGAGCCCCCGGATGCATAAACCTACAAAACAAATTTAGTTCTTGATTTTAGGTACCCAAACAGTTTTGGGTCCTTTGACATTAGATACAAGAACTTTGGGTACCCAAACACAAGTCTTTGACCCCTTGTGTTTGCCCCCAACATACTTGGCAACTACTTTGCCGGATTTGTTAGTCAAAACATAAGATGCATCAAAAGTCTTAAATGAAATACTAGATTCATTTGATGCAATAGGAGTTTTCTTAGGCAATTTAGCACGGGTTGATTTCCTAGAACTAGATGCCTCACTCTTATACATAAAAGCATGATTAGGGCCAGAGTGAGACCTCCTAGAGTGAATTCTCCTAATTTTGTGTTCGGGATAACCGGCAGGGTATAAAATGTAACCCTCGTTATCCTGAACCATGGGAGCCTTGCCCTTAACAAAATTAGATAATCTTTTAGGTGGGGCATTAAGCTTGACATTGTCTCCCTATTGGAAGCCAATGTCATCCTTAATGCCAGGGCGTCTCCCACTATAGAGCATGCTTCTAGCAAATTTAAATTTCTCATTTTCTAAGTCATGCTCATTAATTTTGGCATTAAGTTGAGCTATGTGATCATTTTGTTGTTTAATTAAAGCTAGGTGATCATGAATAGCATCAACATTGATATCTCTACATCTAGTGCAAATAGTAACATGTTCAACGGAAGATGTAGAGGGTTTGCAAGTATTAAATTCAACAATCTTAGCATGCAAAATATCATTCTCATCTCTAAGATTGGAAATGGAAGCATTGCAAACATCTAATTCTCTAGCCTTAGCAATTAATTTTTCATTTTCATTCTTAAGGCTAGCAAGAGAAGCATTCAATTTGTCAATCTTAGCAATTAAATTGGCATTATCATTTCTAAGACTAACAATTGAATCATCACAAACATCAAGCTTCCCAACCTTAGCAATTAAATTGGCATTCTCATTTCTAAGGTTGGAAATAATATCATGGCAAGTGCTTAGCTCACTAGTTAATTTTTCCACATTTTTCTACTTCTAGTGCATAAGCATTTTTCACTTTAACATGCTTTTTGTTTTCTTTAATTAGAAAGTCCTCTTGGCTATCCAAGAGTTCATCCTTATCATGAATAGCACTAATTAATTCATTTAATTTTTCTTTTTGTTGCATGTTTAAGTTGGCAAAAAGAGTAAATAAGCCATCCTCATTATCACTAGAATTAGCCTCATCGCTAGATGTTGCATATTTAGTTGAGGATTTTGATTTTACCTTCTTCCTTTTACCGTCTTTTGCCATGAGGCACTTGTGGCCGACGTTGGGGAAGAGGAGCCCTTTGTTGACGGCGATGTTGGTGGCGTCCTCATCGGAGGAGGAGTTGGTGGAGCTCTCATCGGAGTCCCACTCCCAGCAAACATGGGCATTGCCGCCCTTCTTCTTGTAATGCCTCTTCTTTTCTCTCCTCTTTCCCTTCTTGTCGTCGCCCCTGTCACTATCACTAGACAATGGACATTTAGCAATGAAATGACCGGGCTTACCACATTTGTAGCACACCTTCTTGGAACGGGGCTTGTAATCTTTCCCCTTCCTTTGTTTGAGGATTTGACGGAAGCTCTTGATGATGAGCGCCATCTCCTCATTGTCGAGCTTGGAGGCGTTGATGGGGATTCTACTTGGAGTAGAATCTTCTTTCTTCTCCTCCGTTTCTTTGAATGCAACGGGTTGTGCTTCGGGTACGGAGGAGGATGCACCTTGCTCGATGATCTTTTTGGAACCTTTGATCATTAGTTCAAAGCTCACAAATTTACCTATCACTTCCTCGGGAGACATTAGTTTGTATCTAGGATCACCATGAATTAATTGTACTTGGGTAGGATTAAGAAAAACTAGTGATCTTAGAATAACCTTGACCATCTCATGGTCATCCCATTTGGTGCTCCCGAGGTTGCGCACTTGGTTCACCAAGGTCTTGAGCCGGTTGTACATCGCTTGTGGCTCCTCCCCTTGGTGAAGCATGAACCGACCGTGCTCCCCCTCGATCGTCTCCCTTTTGGTGATCTTGGTCACCTCATCTCCTTCGTGCGCCATTTTGAGTACGTCCCAAATCTCTTTGGCGCTCTTCAATCCTTGCACCTTGTTATGCTCCTCTCGACTTAGAGAGGCGAGGAGGATTGTGGTGGCTTGTGAGTTGAAGTGCCAGATTTGGGCAACTTCGTCCGAATCACAGTCTTCATCCCCTACGGATGGTACCTGTACACCAAACTCAACAACGTTCCAAATACTAGTGTGGAGTGAGGTTAGGTGATGCCTCATTTTGTCACTCCACGTGTTATAATCTTCACCGTCAAAAACCGATGGTTTGCCTAGTGGAACAGAAAGTAATGGAGTACGTTTAGAAATGCGAGGGTAGTGTAGGGGAATCTTACTAAACTTCTTGCGCTCATGGCGCTTAGAAGTTACGGACGACGCATCGGAGTCAGAGGTGGATGGAGATGACGAGTCGGTCTCGTAGTAGACCACTTTCCTCATCTTCTTTTTCTTTTCTCCACTCCGATGCGACTTGTGTGAAGGGGATTCCTTCTCCTTCCCCTTGTTGCGGGACTCTCCCGATGGAGCCTTCCCGTGGCTTGTAGCGGGCTTGTCGCCGGTCACCATCTCCTTCTTGGCGTGATCTCCCGACATCACTTCGAGCGGTTAGGCTCTAATGAAGCACCGGGCTTTGATACCAATTGAAAGTCGCCTAGAGGGGGGGTGAATAGGGCGAATCTGAAATTTATAAACTTAAGCACAACTACAAGTCGGGTTAGCGTTAGAAATATGAACGAGTCCGAGAGAGAGGGCAAAAAACAAATCGTGAGCAAATAGGAAGTGAGACACGATGATTTGTTTTATCGAGGTTTGGTTCTTTCAAACCTACTCCCCGTTGAGGTGGTCACAAAGACCGGGTCTCTTTCAACCCTTTCCCTCTCTCAAACGGTCACTTAGACCGAGTGAGCTTCTCTTCTCAATCAAACGGGACACAAAGTCCCCGCAAGGATCACCACACAATTGGTGTCTCTTGCCTTGGTTACAATTGAGTTGATCACAAGAAAGAATGAGAAAAAGAAGCAATCCAAGCGCAAGAGCTCAAATGAACACAAGTCACTCTCTCACTAGCCACTATTTGATTGGGAATGATCTTTGGGCTTGGGAGAGGATTTGATCTCTTTGGTGTGTCTTGTATTGAATGCTATAGCTCTTGTAAGGTGTAGGAAGTCTGAAAACTTGGATGCAATGAATGGTGGGTGGTTGGGGGTATTTATAGCCCCTTCACCAAACTAGCCGTTTGGTGAAGGCTGTTGTCGCATAGCGCACCGGACAGTCCGGTGCGCCTGCCACGTCACCCAGCCGATGGATTCTGACCGTTGGAGCTTCTGTCTTCTGGGCCACCGGACAGTCCGGTGGTGCACCGGACAGGTCCTGTGGACTGTCCGGTGTACGTCCTGCGCGTGCTCTGATTTCTACGCGCACTGTAGCGCATTAATTGCTGTTGCAGGCGACCGTTGGTGCTGTAGTAGCCATTGCTCCGCTGGCACACCGGACAGTCCAGTGCTACACCGGACAGTCCGGTGAATTATAGCGGAGCGGCTCCCAGAATTCCCGAAGATGAGCAGTTCGGAGTTTGGTTCCCTGGTGCACCGGACACTGTCCGATGGCACACCGGACAGTCCGGTGCACCAGACCAGGGCACACTTCGGCTGACTTTAGCTCTCTATATTTGAATCCTTCCTCGGTCCTTTTATTGATTTATTGTGAACCTTTGGCACCTGTAGAACTCATAATCTAAAGCAAACTAGTTAGTCCAATTATTTGTGTTGGGCAATTCAACCACCAAAATCAATTAGGAAAAGGTGTAAGCCTATTTCCCTTTCAGAAGAGCGCCAAGGAAATTTGGGATGTGCTCAAAACCGCGCACGAAGGTGATGAGGTGACCAAGATCACCAAGAGGGAAACGATTGAGGGGGAGCTCGGTCGCTTCATGCTCAACCAAGGAGAAGACCCGCAAGCCATGTATAACCAGCTAAAAACCTTGGTGAACCAAGTGCGCAACCTCGGGAGCACAAAGTGGGATGACCATGAAATGGTCAAGGTTATTCTTAGATCACTCGTATTTCTTAACCCCACTCAAGTTCAATTAATTCGTGGTGATCCAAGATATAAACTAATGTCTACCGAGGAAGTGATAGGCAAATTTGTGAGCTTTGAATTGATGATCAAAGGCTCCAAGAAGATCATCGAGCAAGGCGCCTCCTCCTCCGTACCCGAAGCACAACCCGTTGCATTCAAGGCAACGGAGGAGAAGAAAGAAGACTCTACACCGAGTAGGGTCCCCATCGACGCCTCCAAGCTCGACAATGAGGAGATGGCGCTCATCATCAAGAGCTTCCGCCAAATCCTCAAGCAAAGGAAGGGGAAAGGTTATAAGCCCCGTTCCAAGAAGGTTTGCTACAAATGTGGTAAGCCTGGTCATTTTATCGCTAAATGTCCATTGTCTAGTGATAGTGACAGGGAAAAGGACAAGAGGGGAAGGAGGAAGGAAAAGAAGAAGTATTACAAGAAGAAGGGCGGCGATGCCCATGTTTGCCGGGAGTGGGACTCCGACGAGAACTCCACCGACTCCTCCGACGACGAGGACGCCGCCAACATCGCCGTCAACAAAGGACTCCTCTTCCCCAACGTCGGCCACAAGTGTCTTATGGCGAAGGACGACAAGAAGAAGAAGGTAAAATCAAAATCCTCCACTAAATATGCAACCTCTAGTGATGAGGATAATTCTAGTGATGAGGAGGATAATTTGCTTACTCTTTTTGCCAATCTTAACATGCAACAAAAAGAGAAATTAAATGAATTGATTAGTGTCATTCATGAGAAGGATGATCTCTTTGATAGCCAAGAGGACTTCCTTATCAAAGAAAACAAAAAGCATGTTAAGGCTAAAAATGCTTATGCTCAGGAGGTAGAGAAAAATGAAAAATAAACTAGTGAGCTAAGTATTTGCCATGATATTATTTCCAACCTTAGAATTGAGAGTGCTAATTTGATTGCTAAGGTTGAGAAGTCAAATATTTGTGATGATTCAATTGTCAATCTTAGAAATGATAATGCTAGTTTAATTGCCATGATTGATAAATTGAATATCTCTCTTTCTAGCCTTAAAATTGAAAATGAAAAATTAATTGCTAAGTGAAAGTCGCCTAGAGGGGGGGTGAATAGGGCGAAACTAAAAATCTCAAAAATAATCACAACTACAAGCCGGGTTAGCGTTAGAAATATAAACGAGTCCGCGAGAGAGGGTGCAAAACAAATCGCAAGCGAATAATGAAGTGAGACACGTGGATTTGTTTTACCGAGGTTCGGTTTTCTCAAACCTACTCCCCGTTGAGGAGGCCACAAAGGCCGGGTCTCTTTCAACCCTTCCCTCTCTCAAACGGTCCCTCGGACCGAGTGAGCTTTTCTTCTTCTCAATCAAACGGGAACAAAACTTCCCCGCAAGGGCCACCACACAATTGGTGCCTCTTGCCTTGGTTACAATTGAGTTTTGATCACAAGAACAAGTGAGAAAGAAAGAAAGCGATCCAAGCGCAAGAGCTCAAAAGAACACGGCAAATCTCTCTCGCTAGTCACTAAAGGCTTGAGTGGAATTGGAGAGGATTTGATCTCTTTGGTGTGTCTAGAATTGAATGCCTAGCTCTTGTAAGTGGTTGGAAGTTGGAAAACTTGGATGCAATGAATGGTGGGGTGGTTGGGGTATTTATAGCCCCAACCACCAAACTTGACCGTTGGCTGGAGGCGTCTGTTCGATGGCGCACCGGACAGTCCGGTGCACACCGGATAGTCCGGTGCCCCTGCCACGTCATCAATGCCGTTGGATTCTGACCGTTGGAGCTTCTGACTTCTGGGCCCGCCTGGGTGTCCGGTGCACACCGGACAACAACTGTTCATTGTCCGGTGCGCCGGTATGGGCGCGCCTGACGACTGCGCGCGCAGAGCGCGCATTAAATGCGCCGCAGGGAGCCGTTGGCGCCGAAATAGCCGTTGCTTCGCTGGTACACCGGACAGTCCGATGCACACCGGACATGTCCGATGAATTATAGCGGAGCGGCTGCCGCGCGAACCCGAGGCAGACGAGTTGAGGAGGCCGCGCTTCCTTCGAGCATCGGACACTGTCCGGTGAACACCGGACAGTCCGGTGAATTATAGCGACGCGGCCCGCGAAATTCCCGAAGGTGGTAAGTTCGAGTTGGAGTCCTCTGGCCGCACCGGACACTGTCCGGTGTACACCGGACAGTCCGGTGCCTCCAGCCAGAGGTGCCTTCGGTTGCCTCTTTGCTCCTTTGTTGAATCCAAAACTTGATCTTTTTATTGGCTGAGTGTGAACCTTTTGCACCTGTATAACTTATGCACTAGAGCAAACTAGTTAGTCCAAAATTTGTGTTGGGCAATTCAACCACCAAAATTATTTAGGGACTAGGTGTAAGCCTAATTCCCTTTCAATCTCCCCCTTTTTGGTGATTGATGCCAACACAAACCAAAGCAAATATAGAAGTGCATAATTGAACTAGTTTGCATAAAGTGAGTGCAAAGGTTGCTTGGAATTGAGCCAATATAAATACTTTCATGATGCGCATGGATTGTTTCTTTATTTTTGACATATTGGACCAAATTTATACCACAAGTTTTGTTTTTGCAAATTCTTTTGTAAATTCTTTTCAAAGGCCTTTTGCAAGATAGTCAAAGGTAAATGAATAAGATTTTGAGAGGCATTTTTAAGATTTGAAATTTTCTCCTTTTGTTTGAAATGCTTTTCCTTTGACTAAACAAAACTCCCCCTAAATGAGATCCTCCTCTTAGTGTTCAAGAGGGTTTTGATTTATCAATTTTTGAAATATTACTTCCTCCCCCTTTAGAACATAATAAGATACCAATTTTGAAATTGATCAATTGAAAATCATCAATTTTTTAAAATTAGGGTGGTGGTGCGGTCCTTTTGCTTTGGGCTCATATTTTCTCCCCCTTTGGCATGAATCGCCAAAAACGGAATCATTAGAGCCCAATGAAGTACTTTCTCCCCCTTTGGTCATAAAATGAATGAGTGAAGATTATACCAAAGTTGGAGAGATGCTTGGAGAGACGGCGAAGGATGAGTAGTTGAGTGGAGTGGAAGCCTTTGTCTTCGCCGAAGACTCCAATTCCCTTTCAATATACCTATGACTTGGTTTGAGATACACTTGAAAACACATTAGTCATAGCATATATAAAAGAGACATGATCAAAGGTATATTTATGAGCTATGTGTGCAAGACTAGCAAAAGAAATTCCTAGAATCAAGAATATTGAGCTCATGCCTAAGTCTGGTAAAAGATTGTTCATCAAGTGGCTTGGTAAAGATATCGGCTAATTGATCTTTAGTGTTAATGTAAGAAATCTCGATATCCCCCTTTTGTTGGTGATCCCGAAGAAAATGATACCGAATGGCTATGTGCTTAGTGCGGCTATGCTCATCGGGATTGTCGGCCATTTTGATTGCACTCTCATTGTCACATAGCAAAGGGACTTTGGTTAATTTGTAACCGTAGTCCCGCAGGGTTTGCCTCATCCAAAGCAATTGCGCGCAACAATGGCCTGCGGCAATGTACTCGGCTTCGGCGGTAGAAAGAGCAACCGAATTTTGCTTCTTTGAAGCCCAAGACACCAAGGATCTTCCCAAGAACTAGCAAGTCCCCGATGTGCTCTTCCTATTAATCTTACACCCCGCCCAATCGGCATCCGAATAACCAATCAAATCAAAAGTGGATCCCCGAGGGTACCAAAGCCCAAACTTAGGAGTATAAGCTAAATATCTCAAGATTCGTTTTACGGCCGTAAGGTGTGATTCCTTAGGGTCGGCTTGGAATCTTGCACACATGCATACGGAAAGCATAATGTCCGGTCGAGATGCACATAAATAAAGCAATGAACCAATCATCGACCGGTATACCTTTTGATCCACGGACTTACCTCCCGTGTCGAGGTCGAGATGCCCATTTGTTCCCATGGGTGTCTTGATGGGCTTGGCATCCTTCATTCCAAACTTGCTTAGAAGGTCTTGAGTATACTTTGTTTGGCTAATGAAGGTGCCCTCTTGGAGTTGTTTGACTTGGAATCCTAGAAAATACTTCAACTCCCCCATCATTGACATCTCGAATTTCTGTGTCATGATCCTACTAAATTCTTCACATGTAGATTTGTTAGTAGACCCAAATATGATATCATCAACATAAATTTGGCATACAAACAAATCATTGTCAAGTGTTTTAGTGAATAGAGTAGGATCGGCTTTGCCGACTCTGAAGCCATTTGCAATAAGGAAATCTCTAAGGCATTCATACCATGCTCTTGGGGCTTGCTTGAGCCCATAAAGCGCCTTAGAGAGCCTATAAACATGGTTAGGATACTCACTGTCTTCAAAGCCGGGAGGTTGCTCAACATAGACCTCCTCCTTGATTGGTCCATTGAGGAAGGCACTCTTCACGTCCATTTGATAAAGCTTGAAGCCATGGTAAGTAGCATAGGCTAATAATATGCGAATTGACTCAAGCCTAGCTACGGGTGCATAGGTTTCACCAAAATCCAAACCTTCGACTTGTGAATACCCCTTGGCCACGAGTCGAGCTTTGTTCCTAGTCACCACACCATGCTCGTCTTGCTTGTTGCGGAAGACCCACTTGGTTCCTACAACATTTTGATTAGGACGTGGAACCAAATGCCATACCTCATTCCTTGTGAAATTGTTGAGCTCCTCTTGCATCGCCATCACCCAATCCGAATCTTGAAGTGCTTCCTCTACCCTGTGTGGCTCAATAGAGGAAACAAAAGAGTAATGTTCACAAAAATGTGCAACACGAGATCGAGTAGTTACCCCCTTATGAATGTCGCCGAGGATGGTGTTGACAGGGTGATCTCGTTGTATTGCTTGGTGGACTCTTGGGTGTGGCGGCCTTGGTTGTTCATCCTCCTTGTCTTCATCATTTGAATCTCCCCCTTGATCGTTGTCGTCATTTTGAGGTGGCTTATCTTCTTGTTCAACATCTTGAGCCGCATCCTCAATTTGAGTCGGTGGAGATGCTTGCTTGGAGGAGGATGGTTGATCTTGTGCATGTGGAGGCTCTTCGGATTCCTTAGGACACACATCCCCAATGGACATGTTCCTTAGCGCTACGCATGGAGCCTGTTCTTCACCTATCTCATCAAGATCAACTTGCTCTACTTGAGAGCCATTAGTCTCATCAAACACAACGTCACAAGAAACCTCAACAAGTCCTGAGGACTTGTTAAAGACTCTATATGCCCTTGTGTTTGAGTCATATCCTAGTAAAAAGTCTTCTACAGTTTTGGGAGCAAATTTAGATTTTCTACCTCTCTTAACAAGAATAAAGCATTTGCTACCAAAAACTCTAAAATATGAAATATTTGGCTTTTTACCGGTTAGGAGTTCATAAGATGTCTTCTTGAGGATTCGATGAAGATATAACCGGTTGATGGCGTAGCAGGCGGTGTTGACCGCCTCGGCCCAAAATCGATCCGGTGTCTTGTACTCATCAAGCATGGTTCTTGCCATGTCCAATAGAGTTCGATTCTTCCTCTCCACTACACCATTTTGTTGTGGAGTGTAGGGAGAAGAGAACTCATGCTTGATGCCCTCCTCCTCAAGGAAGCCTTCGATTCGAGAGTTCTTGAACTCCGTTCCATTGTCGCTTCTAATTTTCTTGATCCTTAAGCCGAACTCATTTTGAGCCCGTCTCAAGAATCCCTTTAAGGTCTCTTGGGTATAAGATTTGTCCTGTAAAAAGAACACCCAAGTGAAGCGAGAATAATCATCCACAATTACAAGACAATACTTACTACCGCCGATGCTTATGTAAGCGATCGGGCCGAATAAATCCATGTGTAGGAGCTCCAGTGGCCTGTCGGTAGTCATGATGTTTTTGTGTGGATGATGGACACCAACTTGCTTCCCGGCTTGACATGCGCTACAAATCCTGTCTTTCTCAAAATGAACATTGGTTAGTCCTAAAATGTGTTCTCCCTTTAGAAGCTTGTGAAGATTCTTCATTCCAACATGGGCTAGTCGGCGATGCCAGAGCCAACCCAAGTTAGTCTTAGCAACTAAGCAAGTGTCGAGTTCAGCTCTATCAAAATCTACCAAGTATAGCTGACCCTCTAACACTCCCTTAAATGCTACTGAATCATCACTTCTTCTAAAGACAGTAACACCTGTATCAGTAAAGAGACAGTTGTAGCCCATTTGACATAATTGGGATACGGAAAGCAAATTGTAATCTAAGGAATCTACAAGAAAAACATTGGAAATAGTATGGTCAGGTGATATAGCAATTTTACCCAATCCTTTGACCAAACCTTGATTTCCATCCCCGAAAGTGATAGCTCGTTGGGGATCTTGGTTTTTCTCATATGAGGAGAACATCTTTTTCTCCCCTGTCATGTGGTTCGTGCACCCGCTATCGAGTATCCAACTTGAGCCCCCGGATGCATAAACCTACAAAACAATTTTAGTTCTTGATTTTAGGTACCCAAACGGTTTTGGGTCCTTTAGCATTAGAAACAAGAACTTTGGGTACCCAAACACAAGTCTTTGATCCCTTGTGTTTGCCCCCAATAATCTTGGCAACTACCTTGCCGGATTTGTTAGTTAAAACATATGATGCATCAAAAGTTTTGAATGAAATAGCACGATCATTTGATGCATTAGGAGTTTTCTTTCTAGGCAACTTGGCACGGGTTGGTTGCCTAGAACTAGATGTCTCACCCTTATACATAAAAGCATGGTTAGGCCCAGAGTGAGACTTCCTAGAAAGAATTTTCCTAATCTTACTCTCAGGATAGCCGACAGGGTACAAAATGTAACCCTCGTTATCCTGAGGCATGGGAGCCTTGCCCTTAACAAAGTTAGATAAGTTCTTTGGAGGGGCATTAATTTTGACATTGTCTCCCTTTTGGAAGCCAATGCCGTCCTTAATGCCAGGGCGTCTCCCATTATAGAGCATGCTTCTAGCAAGTTTAAATTTTTCATTTTCTAAGTCATGCTCTCTAATCTTAGCATTAAGTTGTGCTATGTGATCATTTTGTTTTTTAATTAAGTCTAGGTGATCATGGATAGCATCAACATTAATATCTCTACACCTAGTACAAATGGAAATATGCTCAGTAGATGTAGAGGGTTTGCAAGTTTTAAATTCTATAACCTTAGCATGTAGTATATCATTCTCATCTCTAAGGTTAGAAATGCAAACATCAAAATCTCTAGCCTTAGCAAGCAATTTTTCTTTTTCATCTCTAAGGCTAGCAAGAGAAACATTCAACTCATCAATTCTAGCAAGTAAATCAATATTATCATCTTTAGAATTGGAAGTTGAACCAATACAAACATGAGAGTCAACCTTAGCATTTAATTTCTCATTCTCTTTTCTAAGGTTGGCAATAGTGTCATGGCAAGTGCTTAGCTCACTAGATAATTTGTTACATTTTTCTACCTCTAGAGCATAAGCATTTTTAACCTTAACATGTTTCTTGTTTTCCTTGATTAGGAAGTCCTCTTGGGAGTCCAAGAGATCATCCTTTTCATGGATGGCACTAATTAGCTCATTTAATTTTTCTTTTTGTTCCATGTTAAGGTTGGCAAAAAGAATGCGCAAGTTATCCTCCTCATTTTTATCATCATCCTCATCACTAGATGTTTCATATTTAGTGGAGGACCTTGATTTTACCTTCTTTTTGCCGTCCTTGGCCATGAGACACTTGTGGCCGACGTTGGGGAAGAGAAGTCCCTTGGTGACGGCGATGTTGGCGGCGTCCTCGTCGGAGGACTCGGTGGAGCTCTCGTTGGAGTCCCACTCGCGACACACGTGGGCATCGCCGCCCTTCTTCTTGTGGTACCTCTTCTTTTCTCTCCTCTTGCCCTTCTTGTCGTCGCCCCTGTCACTGTCACTAGACATAGGACATTTTGCAATAAAGTGACCGGGCTTACCACACTTGTAGCAAACCTTCTTGGAACGGGGCTTGTAGTCCTTCCCCTTCCGTTGCTTGAGGATTTGCCGAAAGCTTTTGATGATTAAGGCCATCTCCTCATTGTCGAGCTTGGAGGCGTCAATTGGTTGTCTACTTGGTGTAGACTCCTCCTTCTTCTCCTCCGTTGCCTTGAAGGCCACCGGTTGCGCCTCGGATGTGGAAGGTTCGTCAAGCTCGTTGATCTTCTTTGAGCCCTTAATCATGCATTCAAAGCTTACAAAATTCCCGATAACTTCCTCGGGGGTCATTAGTGGATATCTAGGATTACCACGAATTAATTGGACTTGAGTGGGGTTAAGGAAAATGAGTGCTCTTAAAATAACCTTAACCACCTCGTGGTCATCCCATTTTTTGCTCCCGAGGTTGCGCACTTGGTTCACCAAGGTCTTGAGCCGATTGTACATGTCTTGTGGCTCCTCCCCTTGGCGAAGACGAAAGCGACCGAGCTCCCCCTCGATCGTTTCCCGCTTGGTGATCTTGGTGAGTTCATCACCCTCGTGCGCCGTCTTGAGTAGGTCCCAAATCTCCTTTGCTTTCTTCAACCCTTGCACTTTGTTGTATTCCTCCTTGCTTAGAGAGGCAAGGAGAATGGTTGCGGCTTGGGAGTTGAAGTGCTCGATTTGGGCCACTTCGTCCGTGTCGTAATCCTCATCCCCTATTGATGGTACCTGTACTCCAAACTCAACAACATTCCATATACTTTTGTGGAGTGAGGTTAGATGAAATTTCATTAAATCACTCCACCTAGCATAATCTTCGCCGTCAAAAGTTGGCGGTTTGCCTAATGGAACGGAAAGTAATGGAGTATGTCTAGATGTACGGGGATAGTTTAAGGGGATCTTACTAAACTTCTTGCGCTCTTGGCGCTTAGAAGTTACGGACGGTGTATCGGAGTCGGAGGTGGATGTTGACGAAGTGTCGGTCTCGTAGTAGACCACCTTCCTCATCTTCTTGTGCTTGTCCCCACTCCGATGCGGCTTGTGAGAAGAAGATTTTTCCTTCTTCTCCTTGTGGTGAGAAGAGGAAGATCTTTTATCCTTCCGCTTGGAGGAGTTCTTCTTCTTCTCCCTTCTCTTGGTGCGGGACTCTTCCGATGAAGTGCTCCCTTGGCTTGTAGTGGGCTTGTTGTCGCCGGTCTCCATCTCCCTCTTGGTGTGATCTCCCGACATCACTTCGAGCGGTTAGGCTCTAATGAAGCACCGGGCTCTGATACCAATTGAAAGTCGCCTAGAGGGGGGGTGAATAGGGCGAAACTGAAAATCTCAAAAATAATCACAACTACAAGCCGGGTTAGCGTTAGAAATATAAACGAGTCCGCGAGAGAGGGTGCAAAACAAATCGCAAGCGAATAATGAAGTGAGACACGTGGATTTGTTTTACCGAGGTTCGGTTTTCTCAAACCTACTCCCCGTTGAGGAGGCCACAAAGGCCGGGTCTCTTTCAACCCTTCCCTCTCTCAAACGGTCCCTCGGACCGAGTGAGCTTTTCTTCTTCTCAATCAAACGGGAACAAAACTTCCCCGCAAGGGCCACCACACAATTGGTGCCTCTTGCCTTGGTTACAATTGAGTTTTGATCACAAGAACAAGTGAGAAAGAAAGAAAGCGATCCAAGCGCAAGAGCTCAAAAGAACACGGCAAATCTCTCTCGCTAGTCACTAAAGGCTTGAGTGGAATTGGAGAGGATTTGATCTCTTTGGTGTGTCTAGAATTGAATGCCTAGCTCTTGTAAGTGGTTGGAAGTTGGAAAACTTGGATGCAATGAATGGTGGGGTGGTTGGGGTATTTATAGCCCCAACCACCAAACTTGACCGTTGGCTGGAGGCGTCTGTTCGATGGCGCACCGGACAGTCCGGTGCACACCGGACAGTCCGGTGCCCCTGCCACGTCATCAATGCCGTTGGATTCTGACCGTTGGAGCTTCTGACTTCTGGGCCCGCCTGGGTGTCCGGTGCACACCGGACAACAACTGTTCATTGTCCGGTGCGCCGGTATGGGCGCGCCTGACGACTGCGCGCGCAGAGCGCGCATTAAATGCGCCGCAGGGAGCCGTTGGCGCCGAAATAGCCGTTGCTTCGCTGGTACACCGGACAGTCCGGTGCACACCGGACATGTCCGGTGAATTATAGCGGAGCGGCTGCCGCGCGAACCCGAGGCAGACGAGTTGAGGAGGCCGCGCTTCCTTCGAGCACCGGACACTGTCCGGTGAACACCGGACAGTCCGGTGAATTATAGCGACGCGGCCCGCGAAATTCCCGAAGGTGGTAAGTTCGAGTTGGAGTCCTCTGGCCGCACCGGACACTGTCTGGTGTACACCGGACAGTCCGGTGCCTCCAGCCAGAGGTGCCTTCGGTTGCCTCTTTGCTCCTTTGTTGAATCCAAAACTTGATCTTTTTATTGGCTGAGTGTGAACCTTTTGCACCTGTATAACTTATGCACTAGAGCAAACTAGTTAGTCCAAAATTTGTGTTGGGCAATTCAACCACCAAAATTATTTAGGGACTAGGTGTAAGCCTAATTCCCTTTCACTAAGGTTAAGGATTTAGATGTTTGCAATATTTCCATTTCCAATCTTAGAGATGAGAATGATTTTTTGCATGCTAAGATTGTTGAGTTAAATACTTGCAAACCCTCTACATCTACCGTTGAGCATGTTGCCATTTGTACTAGATGTAGAGATATTAATGTTGATGCTATTCATGATCACATTGCTATGATTAAACAACAAAATGATCATATAGCAAAATTAGATGCTAAAATTGCCGAGCATGAGTTAGAAAATGAAAAATTTAAATTTGCTCGTAGTATGCTTTATAGTGGGAGACGCCCTGGCATCAAGGATGGCATTGGCTTCCAAAAGGGAGACAATGTCAAGCTTAATGCCCCTCATAAAAGATTGTCTAACTTTGTTAAGGGCAAAGCTCCCATGGTTCAGGATAACGAGGGTTACATTTTGTACCCTGCCGGCTACCCCGAACACAAAATTAGGAGAATTCATTCTAGGAAGTCTCACTCTGGATCTCATCATGCTTTTATGTATAAGAGTGAGACATCTAGTTCTAGGCAATCTACTCATGCTAAATTGCCTAAGAAGAAAACTCCTATCGCATCAAATGAACCTAATATTTCATATGTGCTTACTAACAAATCAGGCAAGGTAGTTGCCAAATATGTTGGGGGCAAACACAAGGGATCAAAGACTTGTGTTTGGATACCCAAAGTTCTTGTATCTAATGTCAAAGGACCCAAAACTGTTTGGGTACCTAAAATCAAGAACTAAATTTGTTTTGTAGGTTTATGCATCCGGGGGGCTCAAGTTGGATCATCGATAGCGGGTGCACAAACCATATGACTGGGGAGAAAAAGATGTTCTCCTCCTACGAGAAAAACCAATATCCCCAAAGAGCGATCACATTCGGGGATGGAAATCAAGGTTTGGTCAAAGGATTGGGTAAAATTGCTATATCACCGGACCATTCTATTTCCAATGTTTTTCTTGTAGATTCTTTAGATTACAACTTGCTTTCTGTTTCTCAATTATGCAAAATGGGTTACAACTGTCTTTTTACGGATACAAGTTGTCGGAGTTTCGAGACCGGGGGGTCCCTGAGCCGACGAGTGAAGTGTCGCCGCGTGCCCCAGCCCAGATGGGTCGACGCGAGGCCGAGCGCGAAGGGGGGAAGTGAGGTGGCCGGAGATGGGCGTGAGAGAGGTGGAAATCCCGTGGCCTTCGTGTTCGTCCCGCGCCTAGGTCGGGTGCGCTTGCAGTAGGGGGTTACAAGCGTCCACACGGGGGAAGGAGCGAGTGGCCTCACGCGAGCGCCCGTCTCGTCCTCGTCCCCGCGTGGCCAACCCTCTCTAAGAGGGCCCTGGTCCTTCCTTTTATAGGCGTAAGGAGAGGATCCAGGTGTACAATGGGGGGTGTAGCAGAGTGCTACGTGTCTAGCGGAGGGGAGCTAGCGCCCTAAGTACACGCCATCGTGGCGGCCAGAGAGATTTTGGCGCCCGGTTTGTGTGATGTCGTGGCCGTCGGAGGAGCGCTGGAGCCTGGCGGAGGGACAGCTGTCGGGACCGTCGAGTCCTTGCTGACGTCCTCTTGCTTCCGTAAGGGGGCCGAGAGCCGCCATCGTCCGGGAGCGTGCGGGGCGCCATCATCGCCTATTTGGCGGAGCGAGCCAGATGGGACGCCGGTCTTGTTCCCCGTAGCCTGAGTCAGCTTGGAGTAGGGTAATGATGGCGCCTCCTGTTGACGTGGCTAGTCCGCGCCCTAGGTTGGGCAATGTGGAAGCTCCTCCGAGGTCGAGGTCGAGTCCGTCTTCCATGACCGAGGCCGAGTCCGAGCCCCTAGGTCGGGCGAGGCGGAGGCCGTTGGCTGAGGCCAGGGCGAAATTTGAGTCCTGGAGTCGGGCGAAGCGGAGTTCGTCGTCTTCTAGGGCTGAGCCCAAGTCCGAGCCCTGGGTCGGGCGGAGCGGAGTTCGCCGTCTTCCGGGGCTTAGCCCGAGTCCGAGCCCTGGGTCGGGCGGAGCAGAGTTCGCCGTCTTTCGGGGCTTAGCCCGAGTCCGAGCCCTGGGTCGGGAGGAGCGGAGTTCGCCGTCTTCCGGGGCTTAGCCCGAGTCCGAGCCCTGGGTCGGGCGGAGCGGAGTTCGCCATCTTCCGAGGCTTAGCCCGAGTCTGAGCCCTGGGTCGGGCGGAGCGGAGTTCGCCGTCTTCCGGGGCTTAGCCCGAGTCCGAGCCCTAGGTCGGGTGGAGCGGAGTTTCCTATGGTGTGCGGCCGGGCCTGACTGGCTGTTAGCCTCACTCTGTCAAGTGGCACCGTAGTCAGAGCGGCGCAGGCGGCGCTGTCTTTCTGTCAGACCGGTCAGTGCAGCGGCGAAGTGACGGCGGTCACTTCGGCTCTATCAGCTGAGGGGCGCGCGTCAGGATAAAGGTGTCAGGCCACCTTTGCATTAAATGCTCCTGCGATTTGGTCGGGGTTGCTTCTCGGCGAAGACAGGGCCTCGGGCGAGCCAGGAACGTGTTCGCCGCTGGAGGGGGGCGTCAGGCGAGGTGGAGATCCTCCGGGGTCGGCTGCCCTTGTCCGAGGCTAGGCTCGGGCGAGGCGTGATCGAGTCCCTTGAATGGACTGATCCCTGACTTGATCGCACCCATCAGGCCTTTGCAGCTTTATGCTAATGGGGGTTACCAGCTGAGAATTAGGAGCCTTGAGGGTACCCCTAATTATGGTCCCCGACAGTAGCCCTCGAGCCTCGAAGGGAGTGTTAGCACTCGCTTGGAGGCTTTCGTCGCACTTTTTTGCAAGGGGACCAGCCTTTCTCGGTTGCGTTTTGTTCCGGTGGGTGCGCGCGAGCGCACCCGCCGGGTGTAGCCCCCGAGGCCTCGGAGGAGTGGTTTGACTCCTCTGAGGTCTTAACGCCTCGCGCAATGCTTCGGCTGGTCTGGTCGTTCCCTCATGCGAGCTGGCTGTAGCCCGGGTGTACGGTCGGGTCCCAAGTTCTCGGGCTGGTATGTTGACGCTGTCAACGGTTTGGCCGGAGCCGGGTTTGCGAGAGCAGCCCCCGAGCCTCTGCACAGGGCGAGAGGGCGATCAGGGACAGACTCGACTTTTTTACATACGCCCCTGTGTCGCCTTTCCACAAGGAGGAGGGGGGAGAGCGCCATGTTGCCCTCGGTGGGCGCCGAACATGGTGTCTCCGGTGAGCTGCAGGCGGGTGATCCGAGCGGACGTCCGTGCCCCATTCGTTAGGGGTCGGCTAGAGGCCTAGAGGCGCGCCCAAAAGTACCTGCGGGTGATCTGCTGGACCCGGTCCCCTGGTGACGGGGTCCAAGGGCTCGATGCGTCCCTCTGATGGGATTCCGTTACAAGATCGTTCCCGCTGGTCTCGGAAATGTCCTAGGGTACCTCGGGAGCGCAGCCCGAGCCTTGGTTATGTATCGAATGTACCCATGGTCATCCCTCGCTCTGTGTCTGAGGCGGCTGTGAACCCTTCGGGGGCCAGCCTTCGAACCCCTGATCAGTAGTGGGCGCGGAGCCCGAGTAGCCTGAGGCGGCCGTTGAACCCTTCCGAGGGGTTGGCCTTTGAACCTCTGACCAGTAGTGGGTGTGGAGCCCACGTGCTCTGAGGCGGCTGTTGAACCCTTCCGAGGGGCCAGCCTTTGAACCTCTGATCAGTAGGGAGGCTCGGAGCCTGGTTCCTTCACGGGGAAGGATCCCTTCCGGGGTATCCCCCTTTCCCGGTCCCTGTTGCAAGAGAGAGAAAGAGGAAAAAAAAGGAAAAGGATACGAAATCGAACGACGCGGCGTACCTTTTTTGACGCGGTCATTATGGCGAAGGCGAAGCGTCACTCGCTTCTCCTGCCAGAGGCGCCGCCTGTCCCACTGTGGAGTTAATGCGACGAGGCGAGTGGTTCGCAGGGCAGCCGTTGCGCGTGCGCGAGCCGTTCGAGGAACGGAACACGGGCGCGTTGCCTTCACGCCGTGGGAGAGGGTTCTCTCGCTACCCCCGGATGGGACGTAAGCTTGGTTGACGACGTGACCACTGCTCCTGCCCGCCTGCCACCACCATTACTGTCGGCCCATTTTTGGTCGCATTGACCGTCGCGCCAGGCTAGCACCGCTGGGTCGTGCGCTGGGTCGCCTCGAGTCGCGGTATTGGTTCCGCAGTCGAGGAGGCGCGGTGGTGGCGCAAGTGGCGGTGCAGTTGCATGCACGAAGCATTCGGCGCGCCGGTTGCATGACGCGTGGGCCTGGGCCTCCATGCTGGGCGTGTTGGGAGTCGGAGAAGTGCGCCCACTTGGCGCGGTTGCATGCCGCCTGCATGGCTACCCGCCCTTTCGCCCGCTGGTCTGGGCAAAAGTGGAGAGCCGCTTGTAACCGCTGGGCGGTTGCACGCACCGCGCACGGCGGTTTGGCCTCTTCTGCTCTGGGCCGGCTTGCATGATGTGTGGGACCCAGCCCCCGCGCCGTAGGGGAGGACCTTGGAGCGTGTTGGAGAAGACTCAGCCCACGACGGCTGGGGACGCAAGTAGGGAGAGTCGCCTTTAAAAGAAGGGTGACTCTCTTGGAAGGCGACCGTGTCTTCGCGCTCCCTTATGCATCGTGTCTTTCCACCTTCCAAGCCCCCGGATGGGGGATACCCGTCGTCTTTCCGCTTCGTCGTTGGAGGAACGCAACTCTGCGGGAGTTGGTACCTTTCAGCCGTCGTTCGGCTTCAAGGATTTTCATCATGCAGCCCGGTCGCACCCCTCCGCCGGCGGTCACCCAAGATGGTGACCTCCAGTTCGATGGCGGGAGAGAGCGAACCGGGCCGCGGCCTCTGCCCCTCCCTCAGCCTCATGGATTTTCATCACCAGGGCTGGGGAGGGGAGTGTGCCGAGTTGGGGTCGGCCCCTGCGTGTGCGGTGGCCCGCTCCTTCCCTCAGTGATCGGGGGGAAGGGAGGGAGTCGTCCGTGGCGCTGGCAGTTGCATCGTGCCCGGCTCTCTGAGCCGAGCGGCTTCGGAGCCGCTCCCGGTGCCGCCTCCCGCCACGGCAGCTGGAAGAGGTTCCGCCACCGACGAGCTCGCCGGCGCCACCCGCGGACCGACCTCCAACTCTACGGCCTTCTGCCCGTCCTTGCCTCACGAGTTTGGGCACGGGCGAGGGCCTCCTGGTAGCAGCATCCGCCCTGAGGTCATCGCTGCTGCTGTTCGGCCCCCTGGAGCAGAAGTCTTCATCGTCGCCGCTGCTAGGGCGGGCGACAGCGAGCCGTTCGTCGGTCTTCTGTTGCTCCGCAGGCCCCTCCCCCATCGAGTGGGGTTGTTCGTACCTGCGGAGGTGGAACCGGAGTTCCGTTTGTAATGGCACTTCGAATGCCAGTGTTTTTGTTCACTGTGGCTGTCGAGGCCTGAACATGTATGTAAATTCGGCACGGAGTCGTGTTTTTTCCCCATTTTCGAGCACTAAGACTCGCCTGTTGGTTGTCTGAACCGCTTCACTAAGCGTGAGTCGCCCCGTGTAAAGGTGACGAGTGAGGTATCCGTATCCCGGAGGCGTAGGAGTCCCTCGGCTCGGTCAGCCTTGTTGTCCAAGGCTTCCCTTGCTTAGTTAGAGGAAACCCTCGGTCGCTCTTCGATGAGCCGAGGCCAGGGGTAGCAGTGCCAGCGCGAACAGAGGCATAGATGGTTCGAAAAGAAGACCAGGTCGGTCGGAGCCTGGCCGGGTCGTCCGTTAGCGGGACCGACGCCGGAATTGACCTGCCGAGGCCTCGGGCCGGGCTGATGTCCTTGGGGGACAGCTAGCCGAGGCCTCGGGGTGCCCGGCCGAGCCGCCTGCTCGGGCCGGATTCTTGGAGAAGACTCTGGCGGCGATGGCCCGGGCTTGGTGATGACGTTGTCCTTTAGAGCGGATACCCTTGGACCGTGTCGCCGTCCGAGGCTAGGTCGGACCTCGCCAGAGGTGTTGTCGACGCCGAGGGTGCTGCTGCTCCCTTTAGCCGTCAAGATCCGAGCCTGCAGGATCAGATTATCTTGTAGCGTGTGTTTTCTGCGGCCGCCGAGGCCAAAACACACCCTCGCCGTATTGTAAAGCTGCGTCTCCTTTCCTCTTGTTTCGAGTATCTGGACTTTTTTGTCGGTAACAAGACTGTTTGTGCGAACGAGAGTTGCTTCTCACGGAAGGTGATGAGTGAGGTATCCGTATCCCGGAGGCGTAGGAGTCCCTCGGCTCGGTCGGCCTTGCCGCTTACGCGCACTCTTACCCGTCCATGGGGTTCTGTCACCGACGCAGTCGAGAAAGCTCGAAGAATCGCTCCGGCAGAAGAGCTTCCGAATGTGAAGACTTGTTCGGTCCGCGGAATCACTTATCCGAACGTGAGTTACTTATGGCAGAAGGTGATGAGTGAGGTATCTGTATCCCGGAGGCGTAGGAGTCCCTCGGCTCTGTCAGCCTTGGCTGCTTACGTGTACTCTGTCGTTTTCAGGATCCACTTTCGAAGTAGTCGAAAAGCACGAAAGACATTCCGGCGAAAAAGATCTTTTTTCGAGGAAAATTTTGACGCAGAGAGGGTTCCCCCCTTTTAGCCCCCGAGGGAGGGTCGGGCTTTGCCGAGGCAAGGCTGACCCTTCCTTGATGACTAAACTTTGCGTGGGAGCGAGGTATATGAACAACTTGAAAATATCTTAAGGCTAGAAGTGATGTAGCTGTTGGATGTTCCAAGCGTTGCTGTAGACCTCGCCTTGACTGTTGGCCAGCTTGTATGTTCCGGGTTTTAGAACTTTGGCGATGACGAACGGCCCCTCCCAGGGGGGCGTGAGCTTGTGTCGACCTTGGGCGTCTTGTCGCAGCCGAAGCACCAGGTCGCCCACCTGGAGGTCTCGGGACCGGACCCATCGGGCGTGGTAGCGTCGCATGGAATGCTGGTACCGCGCCGAGTGTAGTAAGGCCTTGTCCCGAGCCTCTTCCAGCTGGTCCAGTGAGTCTTCTCGACTAGCTTGGTTGCTTTGGTCGGCATAGGCCCTCGTCCTCGGGGAACCGTATTCTAGGTTTGTGGGCAAGATGGCCTCGGCCCCATAGACTAGAAAGAACGGTGTGAAGCCCGTGGCTTGGCTCGGTGTCGTCCTTATGCTCCAGACCACCGAGGGGAGTTCCTTCATCCATCGCTTGCCGAACTCGTTGAGGTCGTTGTAAATCCGAGGCTTGAGTCCTTGTAGAATCATGCCGTTGGCACGCTCTACTTGCCCATTCGTCATGGGATGAACCACGGCGGCCCAGTCCACCCGGATGTGGTGATCCTCGCAGAAGTCCAGGAACTTTCTACCGGTGAACTGGGTGCCGTTGTCGGTGATGATGGAGTTCGGGACCCCGAAACGATGGATGATGTTGGTGAAGAACGCCACCGCCTGCTCGGACCTGATGCTGTTCAGGGGTCGGACCTCGATCCACTTGGAAAATTTGTCGATGGCGACCAATAGGTGCGTGTAGCCCCCGGGTGCCTTCTGCAAGGGGCCGACGAGGTCCAGACCCCACACAACAAAAGGCCATGTGATGGGTATTGTCTGCAGAGCCTGAGCGGGCAGGTGGGTCTGCCTTGCGTAGAACTGACACCCTTTGCAGGCGCGGACAATTCTAGGGGCGTCGGCCACCGCCGTTGGCCAGTAGAAACCTTGTCGGAAAGCATTTCCGACAAGGGCTCGGGGTGCTGCGTGGTGGCCGCAAGTCCCCAAGTGTATTTCTCGGAGGAGTTCCTGACCTTCGGTGGTGGAGATGCATCGCTGGAGGATGCCTGAGGGGCTGCAGTGGTAGAGCTCCTTCCCTTCTCCCAGCAAGACGAATGACTTGGCGCGCCGCGCCAACCGCCGGGCTTCGGCTCGGTCGAGGGGTAGCTCTCCTCGATGGAGATATTGCAGGTACGGGGTCTGCCAGTTTTGATCGGGCGTGACCCCGCTTTGCTCCCCCTCGACGTGCAGCGTCTCGCCCTCGGGGGCCGAGGGTACCTCGGGCCGAACCGAGGGTGCCTCGGGCCGAGCCGAGGGTGCCTCGGACTGTGCCGAGGGTACCTCGGGCTGGGCCGAGGGTGCCTCAGGCTCGGGCGTGTCGTCGATCTTGACGGAGGGTTGATGCAGATCTTGGGAGAAGACGTCCGGGGGAACCGTTGTTCGCCCCGAGGCTATTTTAGCCAGCTCGTCCGCAGTCTCGTTGTAGCGCCGAGCGATGTGGTTGAGCTCGAGCCTGTAGAACTTGTCTTCCAGGCGCCGAACCTCATCGCAGTAGGCCAACATCTTCGGGTCGCGGCAGTGGGAGTTCTTCATGACTTGGTCGATGACGAGCTGCGAGTCACCGCGAGCGTCGAGGCGTCGGACCCCTAGCTCGACGGCAATCCGCAACCCGTTGACCAGAGCCTCGTACTCAGCTACATTGTTGGACGCCGGGAAGTGGAGGCGTAGCACATAGCGTAGGTGCTTCCCGAGGGGCGAGATGAAGAGTAGGCCTGCGCCGGCTCCTGTCTTCATCAGCGACCCATCGAAGAACATGGTCCAGAGCTCCGGTTGGATCGGAGCTGTTGGTAGCTGGGTGTCGACCCATTCAACCACGAAGTCCGCCAAGACCTGGGATTTGATGGCCTTCCGAGGGGCGAACGAGATCGTTTCGCCCATGATTTCCACCACCCACTTTGCAATCCTACCCGAGGCTTCTCGGCAATGGATGATCTCCCCCAAGGGGAAGGATGACACCACAGTTACCGGATGAGACTCGAAGTAGTGTCGCAACTTCCGCCGTGTCAGGATTACCGCGTACAGCAGCTTCTGAACTTGTGGGTAGCGGATCTTGGTTTCGGACAGTACCTCGCTGACGAAGTAGACTAGCCTCTGAACGGGCAATGCATGCCCCTCTTCTTGCCTCTCGACCACAATCGCGGCGCTAACCACCTGAGTGGTCGCGGCGACATAGACCAAGAGGGCTTCTCTGACAGCTGGGGGCACCAAGATAGGCGCCTTCGTGAGGAGCGCCTTCAGGTTCCCGAGGGCTTCCTAGGCCTCAGGGGTCCAAGTGAAGCGCTCGGCCTTCCTTAAGAGGCGGTACAGGGGTAGACCTCTTTCGCCGAGGCGTGAGATGAAGCGGCTCAGAGCCGCGAGACATCCCATGACCCTCTGTACGCCTTTCAAGTCCTGGATGGGCCCCATGCTGGTGATGGCTGCAATCTTCTCCGGGTTGGCTTCAATGCCCCGCTTGGAGACGATGAACCCCAAGAGCATGCCTCGGGGCACCTCGAAGACACACTTTTCGGGATTGAGCTTGACGCCTTTCGCCTTGAGACATCGGAATGTCACTTCAAGGTCAGAAAGGAGGTCGGAGGCTTTCCTCGTCTTGACTATGATGTCATCGACGTAGGCCTCGACCGTGCGACCAATGTGTTCGCCGAACACATGGTTCATGCACCGCTGGTACGTCGCGCCCGCATTCCTCAAGCCGAACGGCATGGTGACATAACAGTACATGCCGAAGGGTGTGATGAAAGAAGTCGCGAGCTGGTCGGACTCTTTCATCCTGATTTGGTGATACCCTGAGTAGGCATCGAGGAAAGACAGGGTTTCGCACCCAGCAGTGGAATCCACGATCTGATCGATACGAGGCAGAGGGTAGGGAACCTTCGGACATGCTTTGTTCAGACCAGTGTAGTCTACACACATCCGCCATTTCCCCCCTTTCTTTCTCACAAGCACAGGGTTGGCAAGCCATTCGGGATGGAATACCTCTTTGATGAACCCTGCCGTTATTAGCTTGTGGATCTCCTCGCCTATGGCTCTGCGCTTCTCCTTGTCGAATCGGCGCAGAGGCTGCTTGACGGGTCGGGCTCTGGCTCGGATGTCCAGCGAGTGCTCGGCAACATCCCTCGGTATGTCGGGCATGTCCGAGGGACTCCACGCGAAGACGTCGGCGTTCGCGCGGAGAAAGTCGACGAGCACTGCTTCCTATTTGGGATCGAGCCCGGAGCCGATCCGGACTTGCTTGGAGGCGTCGCTGCTGGGGTCGAGGGGGGACGGACTTAACCGTCTCCGCTGGCTCGAAGTTGCCGGCATGACGCTTCACGTCTGGTACCTCCTTAGAGAGGCTCTCCAGGTCGGCGATGAGGGCCTCGGACTCGACGAGGGCCTCGGCGTACTCCACGCACTCCACGTCGCATTCGAACGCGTGTTTGTACATGGGGTCGATGGTGATGACCCCGTTGGGGCCCGGCATCTTGAGCTTGAGGTAGGTGTAGTTGGGGACGGCCATGAACTTCGCGTAGCAGGGCCTCCCCAATACCGCGTGGTAGATTCCTCGGAACCCGACCACCTCGAACGTCAGGGTCTCCCTTCGGAAGTTGGAGGGTGTTCCGAAGCAGACAGGAAGATCGAGTTGTCCGAGGGGCTGGACGCGCTTCCCGGGGATGATCCCATGGAAAGGCGCAGCGCCCGCCCGGACCGAGGACAGATCGATACGCAGAAGCCCGAGGATCTCGGCGTAGATGATGTTGAGGCTGCTGCCTCCGTCCATGAGGACCTTGGTGAGCCTGACGTCGCCGATGATGGGGTCGACGACGAGCGGGTATTTCCCCGGGCTCGGCACATGGTCGGGGTGGTCGGCTTGGTCGAAGGTGATGGGCTTGTCGGACCAGTCTAGGTAGACTGGCGCTGCCACCTTCACCGAACAGACCTCCCGGCGCTCTTGCTTGCGGTGCCGAGCCGAGGCGTTCGCCGCTTGCCCGCCGTAGATCATGAAGCAGTCGCGGACCTCGGGGAACTCTCCTACCTGGTGATCTTCCTTCTTGTCGTCGTCACAGGCCCTGCCACCCTCCGCGGGTGGCCCGGCCCTGTGGAAGTGGCGCCGAAGCATGACGCACTCCTCAAGGGAGTGCTTGACGGGCCCCTGGTGATAGGGGCACGACTCCTTGAGCGTCTTGTCGAAGAGGTTGGGACCTCCGGGGGGCTTCCGAGGGTTCTTGTGCTCGGCGGCGGCGACAAGGTCCACGTCGGCGGCGTCGCGTTTCGCTTGCGACTTCTTCTTGCCCTTCTTCCTGGCGCCGCGCTGAGCTGACGCCTCGGGGGCATCTTCCGATGGGCGGCCCTGGGGCTGCTTGTCCTTCCGGAAGATAGCCTCGACCGCCTCCTGGCCGGAGGCGAACTTGGTGGCGATGTCCATTAGCTCGCTCGCCCTGGTGGGGGTCTTGCGACCCAGCTTGCTCACCAGGTCGCGGCAGGTGGTGCCGGCGAGGAACGCGCCGATGACATCCGAGTCGGTGATGTTGGGCAGCTCGGTGCGCTGCTTCGAGAATCGCCGGATGTAGTCTCGGAGAGACTCTCCCGGCTGCTGTCGGCAGCTTCGGAGGTCCCAGGAATTCCCAGGGCGCACGTACGTGCCCTGGAAATTGCCGGCGAAAGCTTGGACTAGGTCGTCCCAGTTGGAGATCTGCCCCGGAGGCAGGTGCTCCAACCAGGCGCGAGCGGTGTCGGAGAGGAACAGGGGGAGGTTGCGGATGATGAGGTTGTCATCGTCCGTTCCACCCAGTTGGCAGGCCAGATGGTAGTCCATGAGCCACAGTTCCGGTCTCGTCTCTGAAAGGGAAATGTGCCCTTGGGCCATTTCTAAGTATTTTGGTGATTAAGTGCCAACACATGTGCTTAATTGTGAATTTATGTACATGGATGAACAAGGTGAAAATCATGAAGTAAAGGTATGTTTCTAAGCCTTAGTACATTGGTTTTGTGTACTAATATATTTGTCTAAGTGTTAGAAACAGAAAGAAGAAGAAGAGAGAAGAGGAGAAAAGACTTGGCTGTGTGCTGCCAAGACCCAGCTCGGTATGGAGCACCGGACTGTCCGGTGTGCACCGGACAGTGTCCGGTGCGCCAGGCTGACTCGGCTCGAACTGGCCGCTCTCGGGAATTCGCCGACGGCGTACGGCTAAAATTCACCGGACTGTCCGGTGTGCACCGGACTGTCCGGTGAGCCAACGGTCGGCCGGGCCAACGGTCGGCCGCGCAATCTGCGCGGGACACGTGGCGGAGCCAACGGTCGGAAGATGTCACCGGACTGTCCGGTGTGCACCGGACATGTCCGGTGCGCCAACGGCTCCCAGATCTACAACGGTCGGCAACGGTCGGAAGCGCCAGTTATGGAAACAAATCGGGCACCGGACAGTGTCCGGTGTGCACCGGACTGTCCGGTGCCCCCGACGACAGAAGGCAAGGATGGCCTTCCGAATTTGCTCTCAACGGCTCCTAGCTGCCTTGGGGCTATAAAAGGGGCCCCTAGACGCATGGAGGAGACACACAAGCAACCTTTGAGCATTCTTGATCATCCACACTCAGTCTTTGCGCATTCATTTGTCATTCTAAGTGATTCGAGCTCTGTTCTAGTGAGAACTTTGAGATAGTCTTGTGAGCTCGATTCTTGGCCGTGTGTGTGCGCGTTTCGCTGTGGATTTGTGTGTGTTGCTTCCCTCCCTTACTCTGTGCTTCTTTGTGATCATATACTTGTAAGGGCAAGAGACTCCAATTTGTGGAGATTCCTTGCAAACGGGATAGTGAAAGGAAAAACAAAACACCGTGGTATTCAAGTGGGTCTTTGGACCGCTTGAGAGGGGTTGATTGCAACCCTCGTCCGTTGGGACGCCACAACGTGGAGTAGGCAAGCGTTGGTCTTGGCCGAACCACGGGATAAACCACTGTGTCACCTCTGTGCTTGATCTCTTGTGGTACTGTGTTTTGTTGAGACTTCTCTTTAGCCACTTGGCAATTATTGTGCTAACACTTAACAAGTTTTTGTGGCTTAAGTTTTAAGTTTCACAGGATCACCTATTCACCCCCCCCCCCCCTCTAGGTGCTCTCAATTGGTATCGGAGTCGTTCTCTTCACAAAGGGACTAACCGCCCGAAGAGATGGATCCTAAGGGGAAGGGTATCGTGATCAACGACAAAGAGAAGGAATCCTTCGTCAACGAGCCGAAGGACGACAAGCCTACCGACTCCGGCTCGGGTCATAGACGGAAGGAAGGGAAGAAGAAGAAGACAAGGCGCATCAAGGAGATCGTCTACTACGACAGCGATGAGTCTACTTCTTCCCAAAAGGACGAAGACCACAACGACTACGAGAGAAGGAAACCGGTTAATTCGAACTTTTCTTTTGATTACTCTCGTATTCCGCAAAGTTCACATTCACATTTGCTCTCCATTCCACTCGGCAAGCCCCCACACTTTGATGGAGAGGACTACGGATTTTGGAGCCACAAAATGCGTAGTCACCTATTCTCTCTCCATCCTAGTATATGGGAGATTGTAGAGAGTGGAATGCACTTTGATAGTTCGGATAGTCCCATGTTCATTAATGAACAAATTCATAAGAATGCACAAGCTACTACTGTTCTTCTAGCTTCCTTGTGCAGGGATGAATACCATAAAGTGAGCGGCTTGGATAACGCCAAGCAAATCTGGGACACCCTCAAGATTTCTCATGAGGGGAACGACGTCACCTTGCTCACCAAGATGGAGTTGGTGGAGGGTGAGCTTGGACGATTCGCAATGATAAGGGGCGAGGAGCCGACGCAAACATACAACCGGCTCAAGACCCTTATCAACAAGATAAGGAGCTACGGAAGCACACGATGGACGGACCACGACGTCGTCCGCCTAATGCTCAGGTCATTTACCGTTCTTGATCCTCATTTGGTGAACAATATACGTGAAAATCCCAGGTACACCAAGATGTCGCCCGAAGAAGTTCTTGGGAAATTCGTTAGCGGGCGAATGATGATCAAGGAGGCGAGGTATGTGGACGACGCCTTGAATGGTCCGATCAACGAGCCGCAACCTCTTGCTCTCAAGGCAACACGAAGCAAGGAGGCGCTACCTAGCAAGGTGGCACAAATTGAGGCGGCCGGACTCAATGATGAAGAGATGGCTCTCATCATCAAGAGATTCAAGACGGCGCTAAATGGTCGCAAGGGGCAGCCAAGCAAGACCAGGACAAAGGGGAAGCGCTCATGCTTCAAATGCGGTAAGCTTGGTCATTTTATCGCTAACTGTCCCGATAATGAAAGTGACCAGGAAAAGGGGAACAAAAGAGAGAAGAAGAAGCAATACAAGAAGGCAAAGGGCGAGGCACATCTAGGAAAGGAGTGGGACTCGGATTGCTCTTCGTCCGACTCCGACAACGAAGGACTCGCCGCCACTGCCTTCAACAAATCGGCTCTCTTCCCCAACGAGCGTCTCACATGTCTTATGGCAAGGGAGAAGAAGGTGAGTACTCAAGACTCCACTTATGCTTCTTCTAGTGATAGTGAGTCTAGTGATGATGATGACATAGATTATTCATGCTTGTTCAAGGGCTTAGATAGATCAAAGATAGATAAAATTAATGAGTTGATTGATGCTTTGAATGATAAAAATAGATTACTGGAAAAACAAGAGGATCTTTTATATGAGGAGCATGATAAATTTGTTAGTGCACAAAATTCTCTTGCTCTAGAAATTAAAAGAAATGAAGTGCTTTCTAGTGAATTATCTTCCTGTCATGAAACCATTGCTACTTTAAAAGGTGTTAATAATGATTTAAATGCTGAATTAGAAGTAGCAAATAAATCTAATTCTTGTGTAGAACATGTTATGATTTGCACTAGGTGTGAGGATTTCGATATTGATGCCTGTAGTGAACACCTAGTTTTAATCACAAAATTAAATGAGGAATTGGCTAGTCTTAATGCCCAACTTAAGACTAGCAAGAGTGAAGTTGATAAAATAAAATTTGCAAGGGATGCCTACACGGTTGGTAGACACCCCTCAATTAAGGATGGTCTTGGCTTCAAGAGAGAAGCCAAGAACTTAACCAGCCATAAGGCTCCCATCTTCGTCAAGGAGAAGGGGAAGGCCCCTATGGCTAGTGGTGCTAAAAAGAACCATGCTTTCTTATACCATGATAGGAGACATGATAGAAATGCTTATAATGATTTTGATGTTTATGATTCTCATGCCATGTTTGCTTCTAGTTCTTCCTATAAGCACGATAGAGATATGTGTAGGAGAAATGTTGTACATATGCCTAGAAGAAATATTGCTCATGTGCCTAGAAAGAATGTTATTCATGCTCCTAGGAAAGTAGTGAATGAACCTTCTATAATTTATTGTGCTTTAAACACTTCCTTTGCTATTTGTAGAAAGGATAGGAAAATAGTTGCTAGGAAGTTAGGGGCAAAATGCAAGGGAGACAGGACTTGCATTTGGGTCCCTAAGGACATTTGTGCTAACCTTGCAGGACCCAACATGAGTTGGGTACCTAAGACCCAAGCCTAAATTTGCCTTGCAGGTTTATGCATCCGGGGGTTCAAGCTGGATTATCGACAGCGGATGCACAAACCATATGACGGGGGAGAAGAAGATGTTCACCTCCTACGTCAAAAATAAGGATTCCCAAGATTCAATTATATTCGGTGATGGGAATCAAGGCAAGGTAAAAGGGTTAGGTAAAATTGCAATTTCTAATGAGCACTCAATTTCAAATGTGTTTTTAGTTGAGTCTCTTGGTTACAATTTGCTATCTGTTAGTCAACTATGCAACATGGGATATAATTGCCTTTTTACTAATGTAGATGTGTCTGTCTTTAGAAGATGTGATGGTTCACTAGCTTTTAAGGGTGTACTAGACGGCAAGCTTTACTTAGTTGATTTTGCAAAAGAAGAGGCCGGTCTAGATGCATGCTTAATGGCTAAGACTTGCATGGGCTGGCTGTGGCATCGCCGCTTAGCACATGTGGGGATGAAGAACCTCCACAAGCTTCTAAAGGGAGAACACGTGATAGGTCTAACAAATGTTTATTTCGAAAAAGATAGACCTTGTGCAGCTTGTCAGGCAGGTAAACAAGTGGGAGGAACACATCACAGCAAGAATGTGATGACCACGTCAAGACCTCTGGAGCTGCTGCATATGGACCTCTTCGGACCCGTCGCCTATCTAAGCATAGGAGGAAGTAAGTATGGTCTAGTTATTGTTGATGACTTTTCCCGCTTCACTTGGGTGTTCTTTTTGCAGGATAAGTCTGAAACCCAAGGGACCCTCAAGCGCTTCCTCAGGAGAGCTCAAAATGAGTTTGAGCTCAAGGTGAAGAAGATTAGGAGCGACAACGGGTCCGAGTTCAAGAACCTTCAAGTGGAGGAGTTTCTTGAGGAGGAAGGGATCAAGCACGAGTTCTCCGCTCCCTACACACCACAACAAAATGGTGTGGTAGAGAGGAAGAACAGGACGCTAATTGATATGGCGAGGACGATGCTTGGAGAGTTCAAGACCCCCGAGTGCTTTTGGTCGGAAGCTGTGAACACGGCTTGCCACGCCATCAACAGGGTCTATCTTCATCGACTCCTCAAGAAGACTTCGTATGAGCTACTAACCGGTAACAAACCCAATGTATCGTACTTTCGTGTATTTGGGAGCAAGTGTTACATTCTAGTGAAGAAGGGTAGAAATTCTAAGTTTGCTCCCAAAGCTGTAGAAGGGTTTTTATTAGGTTATGATTCAAATACAAAGGCGTATAGAGTCTTCAACAAATCATCGGGTTTGGTTGAAGTCTCTAGCGACGTTGTATTTGATGAGACTAATGGCTCTCCAAGAGAGCAAGTTATTGATTGTGATGATGTAGATGAAGAAGATGTTCCGACGGCCGCTATACGAACCATGGCGATTGGAGATGTTCGGCCACAGGAACAAGATGAACGAGATCAACCTTCTTCCTCAACGAAGGTGCATCCCCCAACTCAAGACGATGAACAGGTTCATCAACAGGAGGCGTGTGATCAAGGGGGAGCACAAGATGATCACGTGATGGAGGAAGAAGCGCAACCGGCACCTCCAACTCAAGTTCGAGCGATGATTCAAAGGGATCATCCCGTCGACCAAATTCTGGGTGACATTAGCAAGGGAGTAACTACTCGGTCTCGACTAGTTAATTTTTGTGAACATTACTCTTTTGTCTCCTCTATTGAGCCTTTCAGGGTAGAGGAGGCCTTGCTAGATCCGGATTGGGTGTTGGCCATGCAGGAGGAACTTAACAACTTCAAGCGCAATGAAGTTTGGACGCTGGTGCCTCGTCCCAAGCAAAATGTTGTGGGAACCAAGTGGGTTTTTCGCAACAAACAGGACGAGCACGGGGTGGTGACAAGGAACAAGGCTCGACTTGTGGCAAAAGGTTATGCCCAAGTCGCAGGTTTGGACTTTGAGGAGACTTTTGCTCCTGTGGCTAGGCTAGAGTCCATTCGTATCTTGCTAGCATATGCCGCTCACCATTCTTTCAGGTTGTACCAAATGGATGTGAAGAGCGCCTTCCTCAACGGGCCAATAAAGGAGGAGGTGTACGTGGAGCAACCCCCTGGCTTCGAGGATGAGCGGTACCCCGACCACGTGTGTAAGCTCTCTAAGGCGCTCTATGGACTTAAACAAGCCCCAAGAGCATGGTATGAATGCCTTAGAGATTTCTTAATTGCTAATGCTTTCAAGGTTGGGAAAGCCGATCCAACTCTTTTCACTAAGACTTGTGATGGTGATTTGTTTGTGTGCCAAATTTATGTCGATGACATAATATTTGGTTCTACTAATCAAAAGTCTTGTGAAGAGTTTAGCAGGGTGATGACGCAGAAATTCGAGATGTCGATGATGGGCGAGTTAAACTACTTCCTTGGGTTCCAAGTGAAGCAACTCAAGGACGGCACCTTCATCTCCCAAACGAAGTACATGCAAGATCTGCTAAAGAGGTTTGGGATGAAGGACGCCAAGCCCGCAAAGACGCCGATGGGAACCGACGGACACACCGACCTCAACAAAGGAGGTAAGTCCGTTGATCAAAAAGCATACCGGTCAATGATAGGTTCTTTGCTTTATTTATGTGCTAGTAGACCGGATATTATGCTTAGCGTATGCATGTGTGCTAGATTTCAATCCGATCCTAAGGAGTGTCACTTGGTGGCGGTGAAGCGAATTCTTAGATATTTAGTCGCTACGCCTTGCTTCGGGATCTGGTATCCAAAGGGGTCTAACTTTGACTTGATTGGGTACTCAGATTCCGACTATGCTGGATGTAAGGTCGATAGGAAGAGTACATCGGGGACGTGCCAATTCTTAGGAAGGTCCCTGGTGTCATGGAACTCTAAGAAACAAACCTCCGTTGCCCTATCCACCGCTGAGGCCGAGTATGTTGCCGCAGGACAGTGTTGCGCGCAACTACTTTGGATGAGGCAAACCCTCCGGGACTTTGGCTACAATCTGAGCAAAGTCCCACTCCTATGTGATAATGAGAGTGCTATCCGAATAGCGGAAAATCCTGTTGAGCACAGCCGCACAAAGCACATTGACATCCGGCATCACTTTTTGAGAGACCACCAGCAAAAGGGAGATATCGAAGTGTTTTATGTTAGCACCGAGAACCAGCTAGCCGATATCTTTACCAAGCCTTTAGATGAGAAGACCTTTTGCAGGCTGCGTAGTGAGCTAAATGTCTTAGATTCGCGGAACTTGGATTGAATTGTAGCATACATGTGCTTATGCCTTTGATCATGTTCATTCTGCATTTTGTTGCTTATTATGGTGCTCAAGTTGTACAAACACTCCCTGGACCTCACAAGTCCGTTGCAAAGTGATGCACATGTTTAGGGGGAGATGTGTTACAACTTGATCCCTTGAGACTAACCATATGCTTGAGTTTGTTTGATTTAGTCTCAAAGGAGAATTGAAAGGGAAAAGGTGGACTTGGATCATGCAAGACTTCCACTGCACTCCGATGAGAGGGTAACTTATTCCAAGTCCATCTCATGAACTCTTATTGCCATTTGCTCTAAATTGAAGATTTTGGTGAGGCAATGGGGTTAAAGGGCCAAGATTGATTCCGTTTTGGTGCTTGATGCCAAAGGGGGAGAAAATAAAGACTAAAGCGATAAATGGATCAGCTACCACTTGAGAGATTTTGAAAATAGTAGAGTAGAGCTTTTGGTTTGTCAAAACTCTTTTTGTTGTCTCTCTTATCAAAGTTGGCTTCTTTTGGGAAAAGTAGTAATTATGGGAAAAAGGGGGAGTTTTTGAAATCTTTGATCAATCTCTTTTGGAATGACTCTCTTTATGCATCAACATGTGTGTTTAACTTAGAGATAGAGATTTGAGTTTGATTTGCAAAAACAAACCAAGTGGTGGCAAAGGATGATCCATATATGCCAAAATTGATTCAAAATAAATTTAAGTTTTATTTGAAGTAAGTTTGCACTTGTTCTAGTTGCTTTATGTTGTGTTGGCATAAATCACCAAAAAGGGGGAGATTGAAAGGGAAATGTGCCCTTGGGCCATTTCTAAGTATTTTGGTGATTAAGTGCCAACACATGTGCTTAATTGTGAATTTATGTACATGGATGAACAAGGTGAAAATCATGAAGTAAAGGTATGTTTCTAAGCCTTAGTACATTGGTTTTGTGTACTAATATATTTGTCTAAGTGTTAGAAACAGAAAGAAGAAGAAGAGAGAAGAGGAGAAAAGACTTGGCTGTGTGCTGCCAAGACCCAGCTCGGTATGGAGCACCGGACTGTCCGGTGTGCACCGGACAGTGTCCGGTGCGCCAGGCTGACTCGGCTCGAACTGGCCGCACTCGGGAATTCGCCGACGGCGTACGGCTAAAATTCATCGGACTGTCCGGTGTGCACCGGACTGTCCGGTGAGCCAACGGTCGGCTGGGCCAACGGTCGGCCGCGCAATCTGCGCGGGACACGTGGCGGAGCCAACGGTCGGAAGATGTCACCGGACTGTCCGGTGTGCACCGGACATGTCCGGTGCGCCAACGGCTCCCAGATCTACAACGGTCGGCAACGGTCGGAAGCGCCAGTTATGGAAACAAATCGGGCACCGGACAGTGTCCGGTGTGCACCGGACTGTCCGGTGCCCCGACGACAGAAGGCAAGGATGGCCTTCCGAATTTGCTCTCAACGGCTCCTAGCTGCCTTGGGGCTATAAAAGGGGCCCCTAGACGCATGGAGGAGACACACAAGCAACCTTTGAGCATTCTTGATCATCCACACTCAGTCTTTGCGCATTCATTTGTCATTCTAAGTGATTCGAGCTCTGTTCTAGTGAGAACTTTGAGATAGTCTTGTGAGCTCGATTCTTGGCCGTGTGTGTGCGCGTTTCGCTGTGGATTTGTGTGTGTTGCTTCCCTCCCTTACTCTGTGCTTCTTTGTGATCATATACTTGTAAGGGCAAGAGACTCCAATTTGTGGAGATTCCTTGCAAACGGGATAGTGAAAGGAAAAACAAAACACCGTGGTATTCAAGTGGGTCTTTAGACCGCTTGAGAGGGGTTGATTGCAACCCTCGTCCGTTGGGACGCCACAACGTGGAGTAGGCAAGCGTTGGTCTTGGCCGAACCACGGGATAAACCACTGTGTCACCTCTGTGCTTGATCTCTTGTGGTACTGTGTTTTGTTGAGACTTCTCTTTAGCCACTTGGCAATTATTGTGCTAACACTTAACAAGTTTTTGTGGCTTAAGTTTTAAGTTTCACAGGATCACCTATTCACCCCCTCCCTCTAGGTGCTCTCAGTCTCCCCCGAGTACTTTGTGATAGTAGTCGGGGGTCGGAACCGGGTCGGGAACGGCGCCCGTCGTATGGCCCGGCTGAAGGCCTGCGGACCGGGTGGTTCGGGCGAGGGACTCCGATCCTCCCCGCTGTCGTAGCGTCCCCCACGCCTGGGGTGGTAGCCTCGGCGCACCCTCTCGTCGAGGTGGGCCCGACGATCGCGGTGATGGTGCTCGTTGCCGAGGTGACCCGGGGCCGCAGGCGCTGTGTTGCGCGTGCGCCCGGTGTAGACCGAGGCTTCCCGCATGAACCGGGAAGTCACGGCATGATGTTCCGAGGGGTACCACTGCCTTCGGGAGGCGGAGCTCTCGGCCCGCCGGACCGCGACGCCTTCCAGGAGATCCTTGAGCTCTCCCTGGATTCGCCGCCCCTCGGTGGTTGATGGCTCCAGCATCGCGCGGAGGAGCATTGCTGCTGCAGCCAGGTTCTGGCCGACCCCACTGGATGCGGGTGGCGGCCTGACCCTGACATCGTCGGCGATGAGGTGCTAGAAGCCCTAGGGTAGATGACACATTTCTCCGGCCGGAGGTTGGCCCGCCCTGCCTGCCTGACGTCCCGGCGGATTGGCTCAAGCGCTCCTGCTCCCTCGTCGAGCCTGGCCTGCACCCCGCGGATTTGCTCGAGTTATGGGTCGTGACCCCCCGCCGAAACGGGGACCACAGCTAGCTCTCGCGGGATGTCAACGCGAGGCACCGGCCTAGGGAGATCACCATCCTCCGGCATGCCGAGATGGTTGCCTTCGGAGGGACCCCCTAGATCGACGTGGAAACATTCGCGGCTCGGGCCGTAGTCCTCGTCGCCGAGGCTACGGCTACCGTCGGAACAGTCGGAAAGGCAGTAGTCACATGCGGTCATGAGGTCCCGCATGGCACTGGGGTTGCTAAGTCCGGAGAAATCCCAATGGAAGCTAGGCTCGTCGTCTTCCTCGGACCCAGAGGGCCCGTAGGTCAAGACGTCCGTCAGCCGGTCCCAAGGTGACCGCATACGAAACCCCAGAGGGTTCGGATTCGCCTCTACGAAAGCGTCTGCCAAAGCGGAGCCGCTAGGCGGGTCGAGGCTAAATCCGAGAGGCGTGGGATGGGAATCGGTCGGTACCTCTTGGTCGACGGGCGGTGATGAGGTCACGTCGAGGACTGACTGCACCGTCGTCTCAGGTACGAGGGCGACACCCAGCAAGCCTTTCGCGAGCGTGCTGGCGCCGTCCGTTTTCTTGGGATTGACTCGTCGCGGGGAGACAGCGCTCGTCTTCGTCTCGAGCGCGAGGCCGATGCCCGGCGCGCCCCCCGTTGGAGTGCTGGCGTTGTCGGCTCGCTCGACGGCCGACGAGGCGCCACCTCCTGCTTGGCCTTGGTTGCCCCGCCTCCTCCTCCGTCGACGGGGAAGAGGACGGGGCGAGCTCGAAGGTTGTTCTTCCACCACGCTGGGAAGACGTCGTCGATCCCGCCGCCGGCGGGCGGACTGTCGGCCGCCACTGTCGCTGTCGCCCGGCGGTGGAAAGAGTATCATGTCGTAGCTGCCGTCGAGGGACATGAACTCAAGGCTCCCGAAATGGAGCACCGTCCCGGGCCGGAGAGGTTGCTGGAGACTACCCATCTGGAGCTTGACGGGAAGCTGTTCGTCAACATGCAGCATGCCCCTACCTGGCGCGCCAACTGTCGGCGTTTCGAGACCGGGGGGTCTCTGAGCCGACGAGTGAAGTGTCGCCGCGTGCCCCAGCCCAGATGGGTCGACGCGAGGCCGAGCACGAAGGGGGGAAGTGCGGTGGCCGGAGATGGGCGTGAGAGAGGCAGAAATCCTGCGGCCTTCGTGTTCGTCCCGCGCCCAGGTCGGGTGCGCTTGCAGTAGGGGGTTACAAGCGTCCACACGGGGGAAGGAGCGAGTGGCCTCACGCGAGCGCCCGTCTCGTCCTCGTCCCCGCGCGGCCAACCCTCTCTAAGAGCGCCCTGGTCCTTCCTTTTATAGGCGTAAGGAGAGGATCCAGGTGTACAATGGGGGGTGTAGCAGAGTGCTACGTGTCTAGCGGAGGGGAGCTAGCGCCCTAAGTACACGCCATCGTGGCAGCCGGAGAGATTTTGGCGCCCGGTTTATGTGATGTCGTGGCCGTCAGAGGAGCGTTGGAGCCTGGCGGAGGGACAGCTGTCGGGGCCGTCGAGTCCTTGCTGACATCCTCTTGCTTCCGTAAGGGGGCCAAGAGCCGCCATCGTCAGGGAGCGTGCGGGGCGCCATCATCGCCTATCTGGCGGAGCGAGCCAGATGGGACGCCGGTTTTGTTCCCCGTAGCCTGAGTCAGCTTGGAGTAGGGTAATGATGGCGCCTCCTGTTGACGTGGCTGGTCCGTGCCCTAGGTTGGGCGATGTGGAAGCTCCTCCGAGGTCGAGGTCGAGTCCGTCTTCCGTGGCCGAGGCCGAGTCCGAGCCCCTAGGTCGGGCGAGGCGGAGGCCGTTGGCTAAGGCCAGGGCGGAATTTGAGTCCTGGAGTCGGGCGAAGCGGAGTTCGTCGTCTTCTGGGGCTGAGCCCAAGTCCGAGCCCTGGGTCGGGCGGAGCGGAGTTCGCCGTCTTCCGGGGCTTAGCCCGAGTCCGAGCCCTAGGTCAGGCGGAGCGGAGTTCACCGTCTTCCGGGGCTTAGCCCGAGTCCGAGCCCTGGGTCGGGCGGAGCGGAGTTCGCCGTCTTCCGGGGCTTAGCCCGAGTCCGAGCCCTGGGTCGGGCGGAGCGGAGTTTCCTATGGTGTGCGGCCGGGCCCGACTGCCTGTCAGCCTCACTCTGTCAAGTGGCACCACAGTCGGAGCGGCGCAGGCGTCGCTATCTTTCTGTCAGACCGGTCAGTGGAGCGGCGAAGTGACGGCGGTCACTTCGGCTCTGTCAGCTGAGGGGCACGCGTCAGGATAAAGGTGTCAGGCCACCTTTGCATTAAATGCTCCTGCGATTTGGTCGGGGTTGCTTCTCTGTGAGGATAGAGTGTGTAAGTCTACTGGAGACAACCTAACCACCTTATTTGCCATTTTATTATGCCTTTGTGATAAAAGTCATGGCCTACCAAATCTCTGTGAGGATAGAGTGGCCTAACGATCGTTGTCTCTATCTGAAAGCATTAAAAGTTGGTGCCACTCCACGTTCCTCATGTTATGAACCCAAAAGCCAAAGCCTACAATATCTCTACCCAAAGTCCCCCTGTTCCTCATTGGATTTCATTTCCCCTCATTTTTCGCAGTACATGACCACATGCTCATTGGAACCGTGGCTATTGATGTATGTGCAGAGTTGGTTCCTTTCCTGACGATGGATTCAGTGATAGTTTTGTTTTGCTATACAGATTGATTATTTTTCTCTAACTATTTTCTCTCTTAAATGAAAGGCAGAGCTCCTACCATTTGGTTTTAAAAAAAATCCTGTAACTGATTTAGATGCTGGCAAAACGGAATCTTTTTTCCAACTCTATCACATACCAACTTGTTTGAAACTAAAAGGTTTTATTATTGTCGGTGAAGTGGTGTGCTTGACATCCTCAAATTCCGATGCAGGATTTCAGGCTTCACAGGTATGTACTACTATATGAATATGCATATTAGTTCGACCTTATTATGAAAATTTGTTCCGAACTACATTTTACTCTTAATATGGTCCCAATTTATGCGGAAGAGATTTGTACTTCTTATTGTTATGTAGTGGCTAGACAGTTGTCGGTATTGCCATTGCTCTGGTTTTCTATCCATAATAATTTTTTTAGAATACGTAGGATAGTCGCTTATCATTGCATTAAGGAGAGACGTCAATAAGATATTTGTTCTATATATAATGTGTACCATATTTTGTTTGCTTCTCAAACTAAATATGTCCTAAACATGTAATTGTTTGTTCTACCACAGAACTATTCTTCCTCAAGAATAGCATTTGTCATAGTACCATTTGTTTGCAGCTTTGATTTCTTCATTGGATATGTGTACCACAGATAGAAGCTTAGAGCTTGTTCGGTTTGAGGTGGACTGAGGAGGATTAGAGGGGGTTAAATCTCCTACAATCCCTTTAATTCAACACTCACCGAACAGGCCCTTAGGTGTATCAATACAATTTGATACATGGATAGCTTCAATAAACTGTACAGATGAATGAAGGCATTTAAGAATGGAATGAGAACATGATTTAAGCATCACGCCCCTTCGTTTGTATTCCAACCTTGTCCTTATAATAAATAGAAGGAATACTCTTATGACAGTTCTAAGCCGCTGCTTTGGGACCTCAAACATTAAAAGTGCCCCACCCTTTACGATTCCATTTCATATACAATTTAAAAGACGGTTAACCGTGACTGAAGCACACGCACGAGTTGGTAGTATGGGATTCTAGCCCCTTCAATCCACTCTATTACCCTTTGTCCCAAACAAGCCCTAAAGCTGCGATACTTTTTTTGTGTGTGTGTCTAAGTGAACTGAGTTGGAAATCTGCAGGACTTGTAGCTGTCAAGTATGAGTTGGAAAGCTGTATTTGCACATGTGCGTAACTGATAGTACATGATAATGATATGCATGATCCATGCGGTCGTTTGCTTGTGCTGTCGTCTGCATGACTGCATACGCATCATTGGGTGTGTTCTCTGTGGGCCAAGGCGGCCGTATACCTAGTGACGCCCGTAATTACCACTTTATCAGCACATAAACATGAGCACACAGTTATTTATATTTACTCTCTGTTATAAATTATAAATTATTTTGTTTTTTTAAGTCAAAGCAACAAAAATTATATAGTAATTGATAAATATTTGCGATATTAAATAAATATTTTATATTATATCTTTTGATGTCCCAATTTTTTATATTTTTATCAAAGTGGATATTTAAAACGGATGGAGTAAATATTACTACTAAATAAAGCGGGACGCAAACGCTGTCGTCCGTGCGTCCACGTCGGCTGAAAAAACAAGGTGCGCACGATGTTTGATCAACGTACTTAATTTCTTCTCTGTCTGTTTGCCTTTGGAGCCTTCCAGAGTCTCCACACGACCACACCACTAAAGCTTTCCAGAAATTACCGCTACCCGAATATCTCAGCTCTGTCCGCCTGCTCTCAAACGCTCTGCGGTCTCTAGCGACGGCAACGGCGACACCGAATGCCAACGGCCGTCCATCCTCGCTCCTCGTGCACTACGTTCGCCTCCACATCTTCTACAGGTTCGTCCAACACTTTATGGCCTTTTCTTCTTCGTCAGTAGCGCAAAGCGGTATCTAGCTTTTTTCCAGTCTCTCTATCTTCGCGACCGTCAATGTCGATCTTGCCCTTGCTCTTCTTCTTCACCCAGAAAACAACGAGTCAGCTTGTGCCGGAAGCTGGTTCGGTCAGCACCTTATTATGACATTTTCTTCTTCCTTGATAGCGTATACTGGTATCTAGGGTTTCCAAATCTCCCAAATATTTGCAGTCGTCGATGTCTCCTTCGCCGTCGCTCTTCTCCCTAACTTTGAAAATAGGATGTGAATCCATATCGGATCTGAAAGATGGAGCTACGGCAAGGTGATTAGCGGATAGTCCACAAGGCTCCTAATACTATTTGAAGCGAATTATTACTGGTGCACACAATGCGAGCAACATGTTCGATCAAATGCCTAAATAGATATTTGGAATACATATTTTAGTACAAAATACTCCAATTTCCAGTTACATGCTCCAGTTTAAGTTTAAGCTCCATTTTTTCAATAAATGTGTATACTGGTAGTAATGTGCATACTGGTAGTTGGGGTTTTTTAACCTCTCAATCTTGGCCACCGTCAATACATAAATTCTCCTTGCACTAATTAGTATAGGAAAAGCAGATGACATTATACTTTGTCCACCAGAGCAAACGTGATTTAGCTTTGGCAATCCTTAACTGAACTTTATTTGTTTACAAAAAGCATCATCAGCTAATCTTGATTTGTTTACTAGGGTACCATCATAACTCTATTTTCACTGTCGTTGGTATGTACAAAACAAGATTTGATATGATAATTCTACATCTTACAGACCCTCTCGCTAGACCGTTTCGGTGCTTAGAGTCATCGAGAATCTGTTATTACATCCTACTTCTATCTATCAAGATTATGTTCATCCACCATACAAATAATAATAATAAAAAAAAACTTCTGATTGATACATTTAACTATTGTATGTAACAACGTATAAATTTATTATCCTTCCTTATAAATAAATTCTTTAACTTAAATGTGGCAACTTATTGTTTGGTCCTAATTGAACAGATCGCAGAAACATCTGGAACCAACAGAGCTTGACCTGAAGGGATACACCTCGAAGGATCAGGTATCATCAACGAATGTAATAAGAAATTTACCCACCACTTCTCAACATCGACGAAATATCTTCTGACCAGTTCATTCGTAACTATTAAAAGGTGTTTACGCTCTTCCATCTACTGCAAAATTCATTTTGGAAGGATATCTACTGCATCTATTTCCAAAAAAAAAGGTACGAGATATTTTATTTAGACAATATGCTCACTTCTGTGTCTTTTCGATATGTTGCTCAACTAAATATACCAAAAAAATAAATGGTTATATTGCCAGATATTTATGTATGTTGTTGTGTTAAATTGTGGAAGCATAGATGATTAGCATCGCCAATGCCCACATGTTTACATATTCATATGCCTTATAAATATGCATGTGCATACATATAGTACGCACACGTATGTATTCATGTTCGTTGAACACAAATACCTTTTCCTTGTCTTCCTTAATCCAGTGTAAATCATCAAATGATCTCCATTTAGCTCTCTTTTTTTAATTTCTCTTTATTTATTGAATCTATACTCATATAAAAGGTCATTCAAAAATAACAGGTTACAAGTATAATTTATATTAAAAAAAATGAATCCCCAGACGACAGATGCAGCAAGCAGCAACAACAAACGCATGAACAAAAGAAAACGCAGTACGTTCTTATCTTGCACATTCGTAGCAAATTAGAGAATGAATGTAGAAAACAATCACTTAGTGACTTCATGGATGACCCCTGTTTTCAGACTCTTTTACTCCATATATACCACTAGCCACAAATGCTGCAGAAGCAAGAAGAACTCGAAGATTAATACTTAACCAAAATAGACTCGGCAGAAGAGGTAATGCCAACTTAACTGAATGTGATGGCATCAAACTTGATTACAATTCCTCCATGGATAAATAAATGAAATTTCTAACTACCTTACTTCTTTTGTTAAAAAAAAGATTCAATGTTGACAACAATGACGACTTCACAGTGTGGCTATTTCACAGATGAGTACATACAATCACTTAAAGGTAATGTAATATACGATTACCTCTGTTTCCAAACAGACCTTCCTTACCTTTCTTGAAAAGATCTTTCTAACGTTGAACCATTTTTCTCTGCAAAGCGCAGCTTCATATCCAAATAGATCATATCATGGGAAACCTGAATATGAGTGCTCATACTGTCATGCTATTTTTTGGTATGCTGAAAGAGTACGAAATCGGCACGGTGCTACATCTATTACATATAACAATTGCTGCAAAGGTGGCAAGATCAGCATACCTCCATATAGGCCTAGACCTGAACCTCTATTTTCTCTTGCAAGATTTGACGGTGATACAACTTCAAAGAGATTTATCAGAAGCATAAGGCAATACAATTGCTTATTTGCTTTCACATCAATGGGTGCACAAATAGATAATTCAGTCAATGATGGTCGTGGTCCACCACTATTTAAAATATGTGGACAAGTGCATCATCGGATTGGATCTCTATTACCTCCAGATGGATCATCACCAAAATTCATTCAGTTGTACATTTACGACACTGCCAATGAGGTTCAAAACAGAATGAAATGCCTAGGAGATGAGATCAACAACCAAGATAATTTGGATACTGATATAGTCAATGAATTAATTAAGATGCTAGACAATCATAATCCATTCGCAAAAAAATTTCGCATGGCAAGAGACCGTCTATCTGATAATGAAAGTGAAAATTTCATTATTAGACTCATTGGTGCTAAAGAAGGTGACCCTATCCAGTATAATTTACCAACGACAGATCAACTTGCCATGTTAATTGTTGGAGATTTTAGTTTGGACACATTCAAGCGTGATATTATCATTGAAACTCGAAACAATGAACTTAAACGAATATCCTCACTTCATCCAGCTTATATGGCTCTACAATACCCATTGCTTTTTCCATTTGGTGAACGTGGCTTCCAAGTTGGAATCCTATACAATGACCTAAGTCCAGCTCAAAACAATGCAAGAAGACATATGACGATGCAAGAATACTATTGCTACCAATTTCATTACAGGAAAAATCAACCAAATCCATATTTGTGCTACGGTTTATTATCAAGTCAGGCTAAAGTGGATGCCAGAGCATGCATTGATGAAAATAGATTGAACTATATTATTGCCAATCAAAAAAACTTGAGGATTGAAAGCATACAAGGTATTACAGATGCAGTTAGCCGTGGTTGTATTAGTGGCGACGAAATTACTACTAAATAAAGCGGGACGCAAACGCTGTCGTCCGTGCGTCCACGTCGGCTGAAAAAACAAGGTGCGCACGATGTTTGATCAACGTACTTAATTTCTTCTCTGTCTGTTTGCCTTTGGAGCCTTCCAGAGTCTCCACACGACCACACCACTAAAGCTTTCCAGAAATTACCGCTACCCGAATATCTCAGCTCTGTCCGCCTGCTCTCAAACGCTCTGCGGTCTCTAGCGACGGCAACGGCGACACCGAATGCCAACGGCCGTCCATCCTCGCTCCTCGTGCACTACGTTCGCCTCCACATCTTCTACAGGTTCGTCCAACACTTTATGGCCTTTTCTTCTTCGTCAGTAGCGCAAAGCGGTATCTAGCTTTTTTCCAGTCTCTCTATCTTCGCGACCGTCAATGTCGATCTTGCCCTTGCTCTTCTTCTTCACCCAGAAAACAACGAGTCAGCTTGTGCCGGAAGCTGGTTCGGTCAGCACCTTATTATGACATTTTCTTCTTCCTTGATAGCGTATACTGGTATCTAGGGTTTCCAAATCTCCCAAATATTTGCAGTCGTCGATGTCTCCTTCGCCGTCGCTCTTCTCCCTAACTTTGAAAATAGGATGTGAATCCATATCGGATCTGAAAGATGGAGCTACGGCAAGGTGATTAGCGGATAGTCCACAAGGCTCCTAATACTATTTGAAGCGAATTATTACTGGTGCACACAATGCGAGCAACATGTTCGATCAAATGCCTAAATAGATATTTGGAATACATATTTTAGTACAAAATACTCCAATTTCCAGTTACATGCTCCAGTTTAAGTTTAAGCTCCATTTTTTCAATAAATGTGTATACTGGTAGTAATGTGCATACTGGTAGTTGGGGTTTTTTAACCTCTCAATCTTGGCCACCGTCAATACATAAATTCTCCTTGCACTAATTAGTATAGGAAAAGCAGATGACATTATACTTTGTCCACCAGAGCAAACGTGATTTAGCTTTGGCAATCCTTAACTGAACTTTATTTGTTTACAAAAAGCATCATCAGCTAATCTTGATTTGTTTACTAGGGTACCATCATAACTCTATTTTCACTGTCGTTGGTATGTACAAAACAAGATTTGATATGATAATTCTACATCTTACAGACCCTCTCGCTAGACCGTTTCGGTGCTTAGAGTCATCGAGAATCTGTTATTACATCCTACTTCTATCTATCAAGATTATGTTCATCCACCATACAAATAATAATAATAAAAAAAAACTTCTGATTGATACATTTAACTATTGTATGTAACAACGTATAAATTTATTATCCTTCCTTATAAATAAATTCTTTAACTTAAATGTGGCAACTTATTGTTTGGTCCTAATTGAACAGATCGCAGAAACATCTGGAACCAACAGAGCTTGACCTGAAGGGATACACCTCGAAGGATCAGGTATCATCAACGAATGTAATAAGAAATTTACCCACCACTTCTCAACATCGACGAAATATCTTCTGACCAGTTCATTCGTAACTATTAAAAGGTGTTTACGCTCTTCCATCTACTGCAAAATTCATTTTGGAAGGATATCTACTGCATCTATTTCCAAAAAAAAAGGTACGAGATATTTTATTTAGACAATATGCTCACTTCTGTGTCTTTTCGATATGTTGCTCAACTAAATATACCAAAAAAATAAATGGTTATATTGCCAGATATTTATGTATGTTGTTGTGTTAAATTGTGGAAGCATAGATGATTAGCATCGCCAATGCCCACATGTTTACATATTCATATGCCTTATAAATATGCATGTGCATACATATAGTACGCACACGTATGTATTCATGTTCGTTGAACACAAATACCTTTTCCTTGTCTTCCTTAATCCAGTGTAAATCATCAAATGATCTCCATTTAGCTCTCTTTTTTTAATTTCTCTTTATTTATTGAATCTATACTCATATAAAAGGTCATTCAAAAATAACAGGTTACAAGTATAATTTATATTAAAAAAAATGAATCCCCAGACGACAGATGCAGCAAGCAGCAACAACAAACGCATGAACAAAAGAAAACGCAGTACGTTCTTATCTTGCACATTCGTAGCAAATTAGAGAATGAATGTAGAAAACAATCACTTAGTGACTTCATGGATGACCCCTGTTTTCAGACTCTTTTACTCCATATATACCACTAGCCACAAATGCTGCAGAAGCAAGAAGAACTCGAAGATTAATACTTAACCAAAATAGACTCGGCAGAAGAGGTAATGCCAACTTAACTGAATGTGATGGCATCAAACTTGATTACAATTCCTCCATGGATAAATAAATGAAATTTCTAACTACCTTACTTCTTTTGTTAAAAAAAAGATTCAATGTTGACAACAATGACGACTTCACAGTGTGGCTATTTCACAGATGAGTACATACAATCACTTAAAGGTAATGTAATATACGATTACCTCTGTTTCCAAACAGACCTTCCTTACCTTTCTTGAAAAGATCTTTCTAACGTTGAACCATTTTTCTCTGCAAAGCGCAGCTTCATATCCAAATAGATCATATCATGGGAAACCTGAATATGAGTGCTCATACTGTCATGCTATTTTTTGGTATGCTGAAAGAGTACGAAATCGGCACGGTGCTACATCTATTACATATAACAATTGCTGCAAAGGTGGCAAGATCAGCATACCTCCATATAGGCCTAGACCTGAACCTCTATTTTCTCTTGCAAGATTTGACGGTGATACAACTTCAAAGAGATTTATCAGAAGCATAAGGCAATACAATTGCTTATTTGCTTTCACATCAATGGGTGCACAAATAGATAATTCAGTCAATGATGGTCGTGGTCCACCACTATTTAAAATATGTGGACAAGTGCATCATCGGATTGGATCTCTATTACCTCCAGATGGATCATCACCAAAATTCATTCAGTTGTACATTTACGACACTGCCAATGAGGTTCAAAACAGAATGAAATGCCTAGGAGATGAGATCAACAACCAAGATAATTTGGATACTGATATAGTCAATGAATTAATTAAGATGCTAGACAATCATAATCCATTCGCAAAAAAATTTCGCATGGCAAGAGACCGTCTATCTGATAATGAAAGTGAAAATTTCATTATTAGACTCATTGGTGCTAAAGAAGGTGACCCTATCCAGTATAATTTACCAACGACAGATCAACTTGCCATGTTAATTGTTGGAGATTTTAGTTTGGACACATTCAAGCGTGATATTATCATTGAAACTCGAAACAATGAACTTAAACGAATATCCTCACTTCATCCAGCTTATATGGCTCTACAATACCCATTGCTTTTTCCATTTGGTGAACGTGGCTTCCAAGTTGGAATCCTATACAATGACCTAAGTCCAGCTCAAAACAATGCAAGAAGACATATGACGATGCAAGAATACTATTGCTACCAATTTCATTACAGGAAAAATCAACCAAATCCATATTTGTGCTACGGTTTATTATCAAGTCAGGCTAAAGTGGATGCCAGAGCATGCATTGATGAAAATAGATTGAACTATATTATTGCCAATCAAAAAAACTTGAGGATTGAAAGCATACAAGGTATTACAGATGCAGTTAGCCGTGGTTGTATTAGTGGCGACGAAATTACTACTAAATAAAGCGGGACGCAAACGCTGTCGTCCGTGCGTCCACGTCGGCTGAAAAAACAAGGTGCGCACGATGTTTGATCAACGTACTTAATTTCTTCTCTGTCTGTTTGCCTTTGGAGCCTTCCAGAGTCTCCACACGACCACACCACTAAAGCTTTCCAGAAATTACCGCTACCCGAATATCTCAGCTCTGTCCGCCTGCTCTCAAACGCTCTGCGGTCTCTAGCGACGGCAACGGCGACACCGAATGCCAACGGCCGTCCATCCTCGCTCCTCGTGCACTACGTTCGCCTCCACATCTTCTACAGGTTCGTCCAACACTTTATGGCCTTTTCTTCTTCGTCAGTAGCGCAAAGCGGTATCTAGCTTTTTTCCAGTCTCTCTATCTTCGCGACCGTCAATGTCGATCTTGCCCTTGCTTTTCTTCTTCACCCAGAAAACAACGAGTCAGCTTGTGCCGGAAGCTGGTTCGGTCAGCACCTTATTATGACATTTTCTTCTTCCTTGATAGCGTATACTGGTATCTAGGGTTTCCAAATCTCCCAAATATTTGCAGTCGTCGATGTCTCCTTCGCCGTCGCTCTTCTCCCTAACTTTGAAAATAGGATGTGAATCCATATCGGATCTGAAAGATGGAGCTACGGCAAGGTGATTAGCGGATAGTCCACAAGGCTCCTAATACTATTTGAAGCGAATTATTACTGGTGCACACAATGCGAGCAACATGTTCGATCAAATGCCTAAATAGATATTTGGAATACATATTTTAGTACAAAATACTCCAATTTCCAGTTACATGCTCCAGTTTAAGTTTAAGCTCCATTTTTTCAATAAATGTGTATACTGGTAGTAATGTGCATACTGGTAGTTGGGGTTTTTTAACCTCTCAATCTTGGCCACCGTCAATACATAAATTCTCCTTGCACTAATTAGTATAGGAAAAGCAGATGACATTATACTTTGTCCACCAGAGCAAACGTGATTTAGCTTTGGCAATCCTTAACTGAACTTTATTTGTTTACAAAAAGCATCATCAGCTAATCTTGATTTGTTTACTAGGGTACCATCATAACTCTATTTTCACTGTCGTTGGTATGTACAAAACAAGATTTGATATGATAATTCTACATCTTACAGACCCTCTCGCTAGACCGTTTCGGTGCTTAGAGTCATCGAGAATCTGTTATTACATCCTACTTCTATCTATCAAGATTATGTTCATCCACCATACAAATAATAATAATAAAAAAAAACTTCTGATTGATACATTTAACTATTGTATGTAACAACGTATAAATTTATTATCCTTCCTTATAAATAAATTCTTTAACTTAAATGTGGCAACTTATTGTTTGGTCCTAATTGAACAGATCGCAGAAACATCTGGAACCAACAGAGCTTGACCTGAAGGGATACACCTCGAAGGATCAGGTATCATCAACGAATGTAAAAAGAAATTTACCCACCACTTCTCAACATCGACGAAATATCTTCTGACCAGTTCATTCGTAACTATTAAAAGGTGTTTACGCTCTTCCATCTACTGCAAAATTCATTTTGGAAGGATATCTACTGCATCTATTTCCAAAAAAAAAGGTACGAGATATTTTATTTAGACAATATGCTCACTTCTGTGTCTTTTCGATATGTTGCTCAACTAAATATACCAAAAAAATAAATGGTTATATTGCCAGATATTTATGTATGTTGTTGTGTTAAATTGTGGAAGCATAGATGATTAGCATCGCCAATGCCCACATGTTTACATATTCATATGCCTTATAAATATGCATGTGCATACATATAGTACGCACACGTATGTATTCATGTTCGTTGAACACAAATACCTTTTCCTTGTCTTCCTTAATCCAGTGTAAATCATCAAATGATCTCCATTTAGCTCTCTTTTTTTAATTTCTCTTTATTTATTGAATCTATACTCATATAAAAGGTCATTCAAAAAATAACAGGTTACAAGTATAATTTATATTAAAAAAAAATGAATCCCCAGACGACAGATGCAGCAAGCAGCAACAACAAACGCATGAACAAAAGAAAACGCAGTACGTTCTTATCTTGCACATTCGTAGCAAATTAGAGAATGAATGTAGAAAACAATCACTTAGTGACTTCATGATGACCCCTGTTTTCAGACTCTTTTACTCCATATATACCACTAGCCACAAATGCTGCAGAAGCAAGAAGAACTCGAAGATTAATACTTAACCAAAATAGACTCGGCAGAAGAGGTAATGCCAACTTAACTGAATGTGATGGCATCAAACTTGATTACAATTCCTCCATGGATAAATAAATGAAATTTCTAACTACCTTACTTCTTTTGTTAAAAAAAAGATTCAATGTTGACAACAATGACGACTTCACAGTGTGGCTATTTCACAGATGAGTACATACAATCACTTAAAGGTAATGTAATATACGATTACCTCTGTTTCCAAACAGACCTTCCTTACCTTTCTTGAAAAGATCTTTCTAACGTTGAACCATTTTTCTCTGCAAAGCGCAGCTTCATATCCAAATAGATCATATCATGGGAAACCTGAATATGAGTGCTCATACTGTCATGCTATTTTTTGGTATGCTGAAAGAGTACGAAATCGGCACGGTGCTACATCTATTACATATAACAATTGCTGCAAAGGTGGCAAGATCAGCATACCTCCATATAGGCCTAGACCTGAACCTCTATTTTCTCTTGCAAGATTTGACGGTGATACAACTTCAAAGAGATTTATCAGAAGCATAAGGCAATACAATTGCTTATTTGCTTTCACATCAATGGGTGCACAAATAGATAATTCAGTCAATGATGGTCGTGGTCCACCACTATTTAAAATATGTGGACAAGTGCATCATCGGATTGGATCTCTATTACCTCCAGATGGATCATCACCAAAATTCATTCAGTTGTACATTTACGACACTGCCAATGAGGTTCAAAACAGAATGAAATGCCTAGGAGATGAGATCAACAACCAAGATAATTTGGATACTGATATAGTCAATGAATTAATTAAGATGCTAGACAATCATAATCCATTCGCAAAAAAATTTCGCATGGCAAGAGACCGTCTATCTGATAATGAAAGTGAAAATTTCATTATTAGACTCATTGGTGCTAAAGAAGGTGACCCTATCCAGTATAATTTACCAACGACAGATCAACTTGCCATGTTAATTGTTGGAGATTTTAGTTTGGACACATTCAAGCGTGATATTATCATTGAAACTCGAAACAATGAACTTAAACGAATATCCTCACTTCATCCAGCTTATATGGCTCTACAATACCCATTGCTTTTTCCATTTGGTGAACGTGGCTTCCAAGTTGGAATCCTATACAATGACCTAAGTCCAGCTCAAAACAATGCAAGAAGACATATGACGATGCAAGAATACTATTGCTACCAATTTCATTACAGGAAAAATCAACCAAATCCATATTTGTGCTACGGTTTATTATCAAGTCAGGCTAAAGTGGATGCCAGAGCATGCATTGATGAAAATAGATTGAACTATATTATTGCCAATCAAAAAAACTTGAGGATTGAAAGCATACAAGGTATTACAGATGCAGTTAGCCGTGGTTGTATTAGTGGCGACGAAATTGGGAAAACTATCATACTTCCTGCGTCACATACAGGAGGTCGAAGATATATGATTCAAAATTATCATGACAGCATAGCTATCTGCCGAGTTCATGGTCCGCCTGATTTTTTTGTCACTTTTACATGCAATGCAAACTGGCCTGAGATTTTGGACAGCATGTTCGAGCGCGGACAGAGCCCTCCAGACAGATCTGATGTTATAGTTCGAGTATACCATATGAAATTAGAAGATCTAATGCATGATATAAAAAATGGATCTATTTTTGGCACATGCATTGCAGGTACGGCCACTTACGTACTCAACAACACATGCACACATATAATAAACTGTAAATAAATGTAGGAAACAAATAATGTATAAATACTTCACAAACTAATAAAATTACCATCATCTTCTACATGCAGTGCTTTACACAATTGAGTTTCAGAAACGAGGGCTACCTCACTCGCACATCATATTTTGGATATCGAATTCTCCATCGCAAGCTACATCCACTTTCATAGACTCTTTTATCAGTGCTGAAATTCCAGATCCAATGACCGATCCTCTTGGATATTGTTTAGTGGCAGAACATATGATGCATGGTCCATGTGGAGCATTGAACCCAAATTCTCCATGTATGAAAAACAATAAATGCTCAAAGAGGTATCCAAAAGAATTCCATGAAGAAACTAACTTGGATGAACAAGGATTTGCTACATACAGACGAATAAACAATGGACGCTATGTTATGAAAGGCGGTTACAAATTGGATAATAGGTGGGTAGTGCCATATAATCAGATTCTATTGAAGACTTACCAAGCCCACATCAACATTGAATGGTGCAATAAAACTATCTTTGTAAAATATCTTTTCAAGTATGTTACAAAAGGTCCAGATTATAGCAAAGTATATTTGCAGAGAGTAAGAAATGGCGAAGACATACCTTACGACGAAGAAACTAATACAAGAAACGAGGTCAAAGAATATTTGGATACTCGCTATCTATGTGATAAGGATTCCTGTTGGCGTGTGCTTGGATATGAGATACACAGACACTATCCTGCAGTAGAACGAATGCCAGTACATTTACCTAATGAAAATTACATAACATATAATGCAGCAAGTAATATATCCAATATATTAACTGAATCTTTTCTTCGGAAAACAATGCTCACTGAGTGGTTCACTACCAATTCAAATACAAATGCAGCGCACAATCTAACATATATTGAATTCCCATCTAAATGGCGTTGGGACGACAAAACAAGAACCTGGAAACCGAGACATGGAAGAGAAAGAAAAATTGGTCGTATATACTATGTACATCCATCTACAGGGGAAAGATACTATTTGAGGATGCTGCTAATGATCGTCAAAGGTGCTCAGAGCTATGAAGACTTAAGGACATATAACAATATATTACACCCAACATTCAAAGAAGCATGTAAAGCACGTGGCCTTCTTAGTGATGATAATGAGTGGTATAATGCTTTTGATGAAGCTGCCAGATGGGCAACCTCAGATCAACTACGACATCTATTCGTTACTATGCTTCTTTATTGCGAAGTTGGAGATGAGTATACATTTTTTGAAAAAATATGGCAACTGCTAGCAGATGATATTCAGTACAATATGAGAAAAACATTGAACCTTCCCTCTTACCAGATGCCCATAAATGAAATAAAGGATCATTTAATTGACAAATTATCTGTACTTTTCAACAAATATGGCTCAAATATAAGAGATTATAATTTGCCACAAAAAAAAATTCTACGGGGTCATCCTATGGTAATCAATATATTGAAGAAGAGTTATCATACGACTTCAATGCTTTATTAAATGAATCACAGGATCTCCACACGAAATTAAATGAGCAGCAATTACATGCTTTTAATACCATAGTTCATGTTGTTTTATCAAATAAATCTGGATTCTTCTTATCTGGGTATGGAGGCACCGGAAAAACTTTTCTTTGGAATGCAATCGTAACACATTTGAGGGCGCAGAGAAGAATAGTCTTAACAGTTGCATCTTCAGGTGTTGCTTCCCTACTCCTTCCAGGTGGCCGCACAGCACATTCAAGATTCAAAATACCTTGTGAGCTAGATGAAACATCAATATGCGATATTAAAAGAGGTTCAAAGCTTGCCGAGCTAATTGAGGCAACTTCTTTAATAATATGGGATGAGGCATTCATGACACATAGGCATGCTTTCGAAGCTCTAGATCGTTCACTTCGTGATTTGCTTTCTTTGAAATCTGCCCACGCCGCTCAATTTCCCTTTGGTGGTAAAACCATTGTGTTAGGAGGCGATCCTAGACAAATACTACCTGTGATAGAAGGTGGCACTCGGGCACAAATTATTAATGCTGCTATAACTAACTCACCGCTTTGGAGTTCAGTAACAGTCTTACATCTTACACAGAACATGAGACTTTGTTCAACACATTTAACAGAGAGCGAACGAGCTCAACTTGCACATTTCAGTGCATGGATTTTAGATATTGGCAATGGTACTATACCAGCTATAGAAAGAGCAGGTGAATCTGAACCTACTTGGATACAAATACCTGATGAATTTCTATTACCCGCCCGAAAAAAATCAGGTTTCAGCATTCATTGAAGAAATATACCCAAAATTAGCAGAAAACTACAGTGATCCAAACTACCTACGTCAACGGGCTATTTTAACACCGACAAATGATGTAGCTGACTTAATTAACGACCATATTGTCGACCTCATTCCAGGACTTCACAGACAATATCTAAGTTGTGACAGAATTGCACCACAATCAAATGTGGGAGGGACATTAGATCTGTTGTATCCAATTGAATTTCTAAATTCAATAGATGGCAACAATTTCCCACAGCACAAGTTGTTACTTAAAAAGGGAGTGCCTATTATGTTGCTTCGAAATCTAAATCAATCTGAAGGATTATGTAATGGTACAAGGCTCATTATAACCGCTCTAGGAGACATGATCTTAGAGGCTCAGATAATAACTGGAACGCATATTGGAAAAATTGTTCTCATTCCAAGGATATGTCTACCGCTGAAAACAATCAGAGTTCCTTTTGTGCTACAAAGAAGACAATATCCTATAAAAATTTGTTATGCTATGACAATCAACAAAAGTCAAGGTCAAACACTATCACAAGTAGGTATCTACCTCAAAAAACCTGTATTCACCCATGGGCAGCTTTATGTAGCTATATCTCGAGTGACTTCCAAAGAAGGTTTGAAAATATTGATTGAAGATGACGATGGAAGGTCAAGCAAAGAGACAAAGAATATAGTTTACAAAGAAATATTCAGTCGCATTGCCACTGATGCTACTATCATGTCCTCATAGCCCTCAAGAATACTCATTATCTGTACATTTTGTACATTATGCTGTAAGATATCTTTTCAATCAGAAATAATAATACAATGTATACATATGACAAAATTATTTCCAACTAAAATAATGTGTCACTCAATTTTTTGCAGGTTTCCAAGAAGCTTACATATCCAACAAATGACAGCACATCAAAACCGTACTAACTCTCTTTCATTTAATATATATTTTCATCCATGTTAAAATGTATAGTCACACATTATGCTAACAACTATTTATATCACACCTGTTCCATATTCACAGACCAGCCAATATTGATATTACCGATGGAGAAAACGACGATATCAACGTGCATGGGAAACATAAAGGTACAATCTTCTTTGTTTCATCGATCTACCATATTCAGTTCTTTTCTTAAATAACAGTTAAATGCAAACAAAAAATATAACACATAGTATCTTTTAGCACAATATAATAAAATTCATTAATGTGCTTACAGTATCCTGTACTAAGACCTATAGCTGTTACTCCAGCAACAAAGCAATCATTGACTTGAACTGGAATTAGATACATTTGCCAAATAAATGGTCGCTGTTCTTTACTATAATCAGCTTTTTGCATACAAAAAAAAACTCCCTGTTTGCACAGATTAGCTGAGGCAAGGGGGAAGCCATTACAGATACTTATTATGCCATTCACACTTATCATACCGGCACGGTAAAAAAAATGCCGACCCTGTGTGACAGATATTAAGGAAACACGAGCTGAAGTACTTCAGGAGCTGAACTAGAACAACAAGACAACAGAAATAGCCTAACCGGTTGTGTAATTTGCAATACGAATTTGCTTTTGCTGATTAGATCCTCATGAAAATCTACCACGTCTTTCACCTTCTCAACTAACTCCTCCAGATGGGTGACACCTAAGCTCTCATAGGCAGTGATCTTCTTTTACCGTCGCTCATATAAATTCTCAAAATTACTAAGCAGAACAGGGCAGGAGTAGCAAACAAGGAGCTCCTAAGTCTCCCTTCTGAAGCTGTCTAGATGCTCATTGAACACACATGCAACATTTATATCTGGGTTGATAATACAACATTTATATCTGGGTTGGCAATTGGTTCATCCTCTGCCCTGCACACTTAGTATGGGTCCGTGAATCATTTATCACATAGCGGTGTTCGATAACAGATTATTACATAAATTATTCTTATCATGAATGATATCATTCCTTGATATTGAATCTAAGCTATCTTCTCTTCGTATTCAAACACTGTATTAACTCATTTATAAATATTTTTTACATATACAGCATGATGCAATACTTGATGACAAAGGAAAAGGTCCAACAGCTACAATTGAATCTCCACCCAAAAGGTTATACTCTACTACACAATATCCTACATGTATTATTTTCTATCTATTATAAAAAGCATCATTCCATTTTTTTTATTTGATAATTGTTGCGACTTCATAAGTAAATTATCCAAAACTATAGTTCTTTCATATATATATTTTTCCTATATTTAAATTATCCAAATTTTAACAGCACATATACATGCAAATAGAAAACATAAATTATTTGTGATAACCATTTATAATGAACACTTCCATCATTTTATCTTCTGCTTCCATAAACTAATACAATAAAAGAGCTCCAGATCTTCATTCTCCTCCTACCTCAGTGATGTTCCTCCTGACCCTGTCAACCTCTCCTCCTCAATATGGTTGGTTGCTTGCCCCATATATAGCCTACTGGGGAGCTCCGACGCTCAGCAATCCCATGTGTCTCCCAAATCTATGGTAGCAAGCCAAGCAGCGGCAAGATCCAAGATTCTTCGATTCCATGGCTCACAAAATGTCATCAAATTTCCTAGCTACTTCTCGCTGCTCACTAGAAGCTCTCTCCATCGCGCCTCTACTTGCTTCTTTTTTCACATTTGATATCTCTCCACTCCATCGCGCATCTACAGGCTTCTTTTTAAAAACTTTTATCTCTCTCCACTGCACGAGCTATCATTGCTTCTATTCCATTCTTCTGCTATGCTAATTTAATCATAATAGGTACCTAACTAGATAAGTTGCATATTTTTTGTATAATCTAAACTGACAAGTCCAATTATATGCATAGGTGGCATACACATAGTATATTCACTGTAACTTTTTTATGATTAAGCTGCTCTTGTTTTCCAATTATACAGGTTTAAACATGGACCTCTGCGTATTAAAGAAAGGTCAGACACAAGATCTTCCAACAACTGAAGATTTACTCATATTATCAGTAGCTTTTTAGGTTGTAGAATACCCTCTATATAATTATATATAAGTACTCAACTCTCAACTCTTATGAAGACATTTCATGTAAATATAACAAGGTAGCTTGAAATGTTGCAACAAACATATTACCTTCTACCAGTGCTCACTTAACTCTATTTTACTTTATATAGATCTACTATGCTCTAAACTGTCTTTGACTCTGTGTCATTAAAAAGAATCGCTTGCTTTATTAGTACAGCAATATTGCATACCATTTACCGTGCGCGCCAAGCGCGCACCCGTTACTAGTTTATATAATTCCTTGGCGTAATGGCGTGTGGCTACCCTACCTCTCACAAGTCCAAATCAGTTTGTCTGCTACTCTGCTCCGCCCGTTGCCCGTGGCCCGTCGGTCTCTCTCGCTGCTCCCCTTCCTCTCCCGCAGGAATCCGAATCAATAAGGTCAGCTCCAATCTTTAGCCTTACTGGCGGCATGCTGCCACCGAGAGAAACTGGTTTATTTCCCTCTTTTCTTCTTGGAACTGGAGGCTATCCTCTAGCTTGGGAACCTCACCTGCAAGATTCGTTTTTTTTTTGGCTAATCCAGTCCGGCGACCTAGGTCTCTCCGCTTGCCCGCAGCCCACCGGTCAGTAATGGCGCAGGATGATCCGGTTGTTTCTGCTCAGTGGCTGCACGAGCACCTAGGAATGCCTGATGTTAAGGTAAAAAAAACATCTAGTTTGCGTGTTCATATTCACTTCAGAGACACTTAAATAATGCTTCCTTCATCGGAGAAGAAAGTTCAGAGATATACTTCTTCTATTCCCTGCGTTAGTGGTATGTGGAGAATATAACAGTTTGGTTGTCTATCAATTTGATCTTCCTTTTATGGGTCGTGTTCTTATTACTCCCTGAAATAATTAGAGGGTTAGGGACATATGTGCTCTGTGACAGTTATCAGCTTGTTTTAGGTTTTGGATGCTTCCTGGTACATGCCGGTAGAGAACAGGGATCCATGGAAAGAATATCAGGTTTTCAGCATCAGCTATAACGTGTCTCATCTTCCTTTTTGAGATAATTGTTGGAGCTAAAGTGTTCTAATATCCGCAGGTGGCACACATCCCCGGTGCGCTATTCTTCGACTTAGATGGCATAGTTGATCGGACAACTGATGTGAGAATTATTTCTAGATATACTTTGCACCCTCATTTTTTTTATTGTTTTAGCTGAAGGATATATACAGCAACGATTTCCCACGGTTGTGGTGGTTCATACAGCTTTCTGCAAATCTCATGTACTTAGATTTTGCCACCATCTGGAGACTTATTCTTTCAATTAGTTTGCGCAAGACAGTAGCGATATATGGCTTGTCATTTTTCCTAATGCATACTAAGTTTATTGTTTCAGTTACCACACATGCTGCCATCAGAAGAGGCTTTCGCAGCAGCAATTTCTGAGCTGGATATAAAAAACCAGGATAAAGTTATTGTTTATGATGGAAAGGGATTCTTCAGTGCGCCTCGTGTTTGGTGGTAAGCGCTGAAGTCTGTATCCAGTATCCACTTCATCAAAAATGATGAAACCAGTACTCCAGTAGAAACTTGCTATTCAGTTGTGCTGTCGATATAAGAAGCGATAAAAAAATAATGACGATCTTATCAAGGACACTATTTCTTTGTCATAAGAGTGATCTGATTGTTTCACTTAACTAACATGATTTCGTTCAAGATGTTTAGGATGTTTAGAGTGTTTGGGCACAAGAAAGTGTGGGTATTAGACGGTGGTTTGCCTCAGTGGCGAGCTTCTGGGTTCAACGTGGAAAAGGCCAGCCCTGACGACGACGCAGTTCTGAAATCAATCGCTGCAAACAGGGCTGTCGAAAGGGTTTATAATGGTGAACAGGTGAGCTCAAATGATGCTACCCATATGGTTACTAAACATTCTTTTTTTGCTTATTGGATAATTACAGTTTTTCTTTGGTCTGTGCAGATAAATACAATCTCGTTTAAGACTGAATTTCAGCCTAATCTATTCTGGGCACTGGAAAAGGCTAGTAACTTTTTTCTTAACCTGAAAGTACTAGCTTTGCATGGGTAGAATGAAATATGTATCAGTGTGGCCATATGATCCCCTTTTGCTTTCTTTGATTTTACATTGATGCCCCCCCCCCCAAAAAAAAAACGTGGAACTACACAAACTTGATCGATTCTGAAGTAATAGGATCAGCTCCGAATTCTGTAAATATGATCAACTCAAAAAGGAGCTATGAAGATCATCACTAAGCGAAACATTAATGTCAGTCCCATGCAAACTGAACTGTCTAATTCATGCGACAGGTCGCACATAACATCACTGCTAAGACGTACCAACAGATAGATGCCAGAGCAAAGGGCAGGTACCATCTCACTCTTTATATGGTTGGTTTGCAAGTACAAGCTTAGGTTAGTAAACGCAGTGCTCCTCCATTTTCAAGCAAGGCTCCGCCCGCCCTCGCTCTGAATCCAAAGGAACCACATTAATTTAAACTGTTAGATGTACAAATGAAACCATTTTGTGAACCTGCTAATTGGCAAACGAATTGTTACAAAGACGTGTTATACGCATTGGCAGCTGATAGCATTTTTCTTCTTCTTGTTACTCCGTCATCGTCCTAATAAAGTTGCCTTGTGGTTCCTTCTACTTCTGAAGAAACTGACCCATGTTAAAACCCCGCAGATTCGACGGCGTAGCGCCAGAGCCACGGGAAGGGGTAAGGAGTGGGCATATACCAGGAAGCGTCTGCGTTCCGTTCCCCGAGGTTGGTATGGTTCGTCCAAGGATTATTATTCGGTAGTTACGTTACGTAGCTTGGAATAATAACCCACCGGCTGTTGCTAATAAGAGATGGTGGTGGTGGTGTGTTTTGTGGCTCCACTAACTACCCCCTAGATGTTCGACGGCGCACCACCACCGAGCCTTCTCCTCCCCGCCAACGAGCTGCAGCGGAAGTTTCAGCACGCAGGTCTCCCCGTTCTCTCGCAGCTCAGTTTTTAACAGTCCCGAGACAAGTAGTTTTTGCTGTGTGTTCTTGGCGAGAAAGAACGCAAACATATATGAGAATTCTGACAGTCCGAGACAAGTTCTGAAAAGTTTTTTTTTTCCAAGTAATAACAGTATGGTGGTGCTTCTTCAGGAATCTGCCTGGACCGACCCATCGTCGTGACCTGCGGATCCGGCGTGACTGCCTGCATACTCGCTCTGGTCCGGAACCTTCCCAGTTCATCTTGGACTTCACTACCAGTACCAGGCGCTAGCAGAGCCGATCCCTGATGACATCTGTCTTTAATTAACAGGGTCTGTACAGGCTCGGAAAGCGTGATGTGCCAGTCTACGACGGGTCCTGGACGGAGTGGGAGGCGCAGTCGGACTCCGATTACCCCAAAGTCACCGCTCCTGCTCGTTAAAACTCGCCGGCTCTGGTCTCTGGATCGGTGCAGCTTGAGCGTGTGGGAAGTTGGCAGTTTTAGACTGCCAGCAAGATGGCATTGTGTGTGTTTGCAACAGGCTTAAGCTATCCTGGGCCACGGAGACGTGAAGTCTTGTGGGCCTTTAAGCTCGGGCCGACACACTTTCCTTTAAGCAATATGGTGGGGGGAAAAAGTGGTTCGTGCAGCTAGGCTGCCGGCATACCAGGTTGTATATCGACTAGTGCTGGGAGCTCATCGTGCTTTATACCAAACGGGTTTGGATCAAGAAAGCTCAAAAAACTTTTGGGTCGTGTCGTACCAGACCAAAGTACAAAAACAGTGACTCAGTTCGTCCCTAAATCACGTTGTGTCTTCGTTGGGTTGTGCCGGCCCAAGCTCGGCCTGTATATTTAACCGCATAATATTAAAATATTACAACCGCATAAAGTTTATAGCTTACTAAATTAAAGATATTAAACAATTTTAGCATCATTTAACCACATAAACTCTAAACATCACAACAATATAAAGTCGATATCTTAATAAATTAAAGAAATTAAATAAATTGGACTTAATTGGGTCATGCCGATCCAAGCCTAGCCCATTAGTGCGGGCTTTGCTGGAGGCCCGACGGGTCGGAATTTGAGGCCCGGTCCAAGCTTGACTTCAGATCGTACTAGTCCGGCCTATATTATTTCGTGCCGGACCGTGCTTTGGGCTCTTGTTTTTGGGCCGTGCTCATGCTGGCCCGAAAAACCTGGTCTATATTATTTCGTGCTGAACCGTGCTTTGGACTCTTTCGGGTCGTGCTCATGCTGGCGAAAAGCCCGGTCCATATTCCTAGCACTATGGCAGACCGGAGCAGCGCGTGCAGACACGAGTCATCACTCATGAGAACTAAAGCGACGTGCCAACAGTTTTTCTCCGCCAACGAAAAATCCCGTGGCGATATATATTTTGTATCAAAAAATGAAGTAATTAATTATACACGCTGTTGTGCCGACGGCGACGACTGACCGTTGACAAGTCTCGGTCAAGAGTCTCCAACTCGTGCGTGGCGCGTGCTGGTGGCAACTGGCAAGGAGCAAGGAAGAGAGAGAGAGAGGGGTCACCAGCACCATTCGCCAAATGCAGTGCAAAAGGTCGTTCGTCGCTCGTTTTGATACTCTCTCAAGAAACACCGCAACAATAGATGGAGACAAAGACTGGGGACGGACAGGACATCAACAATAGATGAGAGGTGAGAGGTACACCGGCAGCCGGGCCGGGAGACGTGCAGGTAGATGCACGGGCACGGCACAAGGGTTCTCGTTCTAGAAGTACGGCCGGTCGAGGCAGCGAGAGAGTCACCGGCCCTGCCGTGGACCGACCTTCGATCCGAAGCGGCTCGAGAGAGAGACTCGCGCACGCACAGAAGCGAGGGGTACGGCGTCCGTGATTCCGGGCTGTACGGTAGGTGTTTGGCCGAGGCCGTTACCTACCGTACATCCAAGTACTACTACCGATTACCGAACAGTGCTGCGAGTCTTTCAATTTCGGGTGTGGGGACCGCGGGCGGGCAGGCAGCCACGCAATGAAATGAATGCCGGGCGCGACAGGAGTCGTAGCCGCATGGGACGTCAGCTGAGGTCAGCAGCTGCAGCCTCGCTCTCGCGTTCGCCGCCGGCCACCCCAGTCCCCCCCAGCCCAGCGAGCCCCAGTTCCCGCGCGGCCGTACGGGTCCGGACCACGGACGTGGACGCGGCACGGTCGCCGCCTGCCTGCCTGCCCCATGCACCGCCCGAAGCTGGGTGGTGGAGCTGGCACGGCAGCAAAGCAAGGTGCAAGGACCAGGGCAGCCGGCACCCGGCAGCGCAGTCCCACCGGTGGGTGGCTCCTTAAAAGGCCCTGTCATGGTTCATGAGGCCGGCAACTCGGGCCCAGTGTGGCAGAACCACCCGAATTATTCCAGCTTAAGTGCCTAAGTCATGCCTCAAGGGCCGTGACGCACTTAAATCGGAATAATCCGTCAGTCCTTCAGATCTAGTCTGATAGAGCCACTTAACCAGGATCAAATTCCACAATCTCACTCGAAGGTGAGTCACAGAAGAAATACAATAAAACAGGAAACCTCAAATTAAGCACTGAATTATTACATGAATCGGAGTTTTTGAGTAGCAAATAAAGTTCATAAAGTAAAGTGCAGCGGATAATCGATGTCGTCGGTAATGAGGAAATGGGCAAGGCCTAGCCCACTACTCCTCAAGCTCCTCTCCTGCCGGAGCAACATCCCACTCGACCGTCCAACCCGGTGGCAGGGTGGTAGGCCAAGTCACACCATCAACCAATTCCTGCATGGTACCTGCAAAAAGGGTGCCACAAGCAAGGCTGAGTATACTAATACTCAGCTAGACTTACCCGGTGTGAGGAGTCTACTCCTCTACCTCTAGACTATGCAGCTGTTTGGCTGAGGGGTTTGGTTTGCCAAAAGCACTAGCTGTTACTAAAATCCATTTTTAGCTTTTCCAAATTTTACCATCATTAACTTAGCTAGATTTGCTCCTTCTAAGCATACATGGTAACAATCATTTAATTCAAACAACAAGTTATCTCGTGTAACCACATTTCACTTCTTACTCGATGCAGTACAAGGAATCAAGCAGTCTCATTAGATGCGAGAAGCAGACGATTCGAATCGAGTTTTAACCTTGCAAGGTAAACCTAAACACACGGCATGTCAGGGTACTCCGACCCTGCACATGACAACCGTCCCCATCGATTCCCCGTTCGCGTCCAGGCCTCACCGCCTTGGCATACAATGCTCCACTGACCCCGGCTGCCGCCGTGCAGTGACCGCACTTGTACCCACCATAGCTAGCATGGGAGACCCAGTCTCATGTCGCATGAGGGATAAAGTCCGCGCCCGGCTTCACTCAGGTACTAGGTTTACCGGTTACCATTTTTCCCGGCATGTGTTTAGTACGTTCAAAAGCTTGACTCAGGTATCCACACATTAATCCTTAATTCATTTTCCCGTCTCATAGACAAGGCATCCTCCCTGGATCCAAGTCCATAGACCAACATCCATCCTGTTATCAAGATGAATACAATCAATTCCTGACCTCGCGCGAGTGCTAGAAAAATCACTCGACTTCTACCGAGATCCTGATTAGCAAGCAGCTACTCGACCTAGCATACTAGTATTCATCTCAAAAAGGAATCCTAAGTTTATGCAACTAGAGGTTTCAAGCAACTCCTACACTTAAGTGCACATTGCAATCCTACAAGCATTAAGTGTAGTAAAGTAGCATATAATAACATGGTTATGCATAAGACCGGGGCTTGCCTTCAATTGCTGGGGCTGTGGGGAGATCCTCAATAGCAGCCTCTGAAGTCTGCTCCTGGTCCTCTTCTTGGACAGGTCCTTGCTCGGGGATGAGCACGTACTCTCCGTCGGCAAGTTTACAATCTAATGAATGCAATGCGTAAGATATATGCATGATATGATATGTGCTTTTAGAAAACACAACTTAAAAGGTGTATGATCTTTCTTGAGTTAAACAAAGTTAACTTTACTTATGCAAGACCCTTGGGTGGTATACTTGGTAAAATGGGTTAAACTTTAGCTAAGGTAAGTGGTAGGTTTAATTTTGGGGTTCCACTGAATTCTTTTTAAGTCTTAGGGATGTATGATAAGTACTCAAGTTAGACTTATTGAGGTGGGGTTTATTTCTTCTTTCCTTTTCTTTTATTCTCTTTAATGTTTTGGAGTAGGTTTGAACTACAAGTTGCCTTTATAAAATTCTAAAAATTCTGCAAAAATTTCAGTGGCTTGATACTGGTGTGTGTTTCTCTGTCTTAAAATTTGGGGATCAGAAAGTGAATAGTTTTCTCTGCACCAAATTATTAAACTCTAGGGTAGAAGGGGTGCTTTGAACTACAACTACCATTTAACAGTGGGTAATTCTTCAAAACTTATTTTTGCTGGCTTTTAGGTGTCATAACATGACTTGATACAAATTTCTAGTCATTAATACCTTTTAATTATTTTTCTATGGTTTTCTCAAGTTTCTAGCCAAATGGGTGCTTTCTACTACCATTATATTTGAAAAATATCAAACAACAGAGTTCTCATTTTTCTTAGTTATTGTTTTGTGCAAGAGCAATTATTCTGAAGTTTGGCATCTTTTTGCTTAAGGGAAGGGGTGGTATGCATTATTTGAATTAAGTGGCTTTTCTCTTAAATCATTAGCAATTGGTAAGAGTTTGCTTCCTTTTCATGGGTTTGCATTTTTCTCTGGTAGTTTATCACATCATGGACTTAGTTAATTTTTGGTTGCCCATTATCATATTATTTGGGGTTGTTCATGATTTAGTTGGGAAAATGCCTTATTATCACTTTGTATTTATTTCTCTTACTTAAAAAGTTGGGCTGAGGTGCTCTGTATTTTTGTAGTGGGGCTCTGGTGGTTATAAGTTCACTGGATTTTTGTTAAGCATTTTGGTTATAGTTTTGCCTCTTTAATAATTGATTTTCAATCTTATTTAGGCTAAGCAATTCATTTTAATTTAAAACTGGTCCAAATTAATGGTCTCTGTATTTTTTCTAAGTTCTTTGTTACATAAGTAAACTAGGAAAAATAATATTAATCACTGTTCATTAATTTCTAATATCTTTCTGATTTTCCCTAAGTTTTGGACAAATTAGCTTTAAATGAATAACTACATCATAATTTCTAATGCTGGGGTTCCTACTATTTTTAAACAGTGTCTAAATAAGGTATAAACATCTACAAATTTTCTTAAGCTCAGCACAAAAGAAAAACTAATTTTCCTTAATTAAATAAGGTTTAGTGGGTTTCTGTTTTTAATTTTAAACTCTAAAATTTTGAACAGAAAGTATAGGGTCTACTATTTTTAAATGACAGATTATAATATACAGGAGCTAGCAAAATTGGTTTGACATCTTTTGATTAGAAATTCATCAAGTTATGAATTTTACAAGTTCTCTGGTCATTTAAAAAGATTAACAGAATTATTTTAAATGAAAATCCACTTTGCACTGGGGTCCCTGGCGGGTTTTCTAGGTTTTCTTCGCGAATCAGTCCTCAGGCTACTATTCACATGAGTCTCTGACATTACAGAAAACCCCTCGGGTTCTACAAAACCTAACCCGAGGTCCTTCTTCTACCTCAAACAGTAGCCGCGGCGGAGAAAAGGGCGGAGGGGCTTACCGGCGGCGAGACTGTTCCGGTGAAGTGGTCGAGGATGAAGGGGAGGTCTCGGGGATCACAACGGTGTGCGGAACGCCGTCGGAGTTGGCCGGAGTCGGTCGGTCCACGCGCGCAGGCGGGGATGCTCGTCGGCGGCGAGGAGACCGGCCTGGTCACGGCGAGATAGTTCAATCAAATGGGTCAGGGAGGACCACGGGGTGCCAGAGAAGACATGAGCGCAAGGAATTGGGCGGAGACTCACTGGATAGCTCAGTCCACGCGCGGCGGCGGAAGACCGAAGTCCGGTGAAGTCAATCTCGGGCCTCCGGTGAAGTCCGGCCGGGTCCGAGGGCTTGGCAAGCTTCACGGGCTACTGGCGGAGCTAGCCGAGGCACTGGCTTGCCCGGAGGATGGCTGGGGTGGGCTGGCCTCGGTGGCCGAAGCTTTGGCGGCAATGGCGGGCGGAATTGAGCTCGCCGGAGCTAAGGGAAAGTGGCTGGCCGGTGAGGGTGAGTGCGGGGCGAAGTGAGGTGCGCCTGGGGAGGCTTTATAGGCACGGCGCGGTGCACGGGCGGTCGTGGACCGGCGAGTGCGCGCGGGCGTGCACTGGGAAGGCGCGGTGCGCGAACGGGCGTGAACCGGGGTGTCAGCCACGGTCGAACACGTGTTCCCGTTGCCTCTGCCCCTGTTCAAGCGCCGATTGGGAGCAAATCTTCGCGAATTTGGGCAAGATCACTGCAAGGGATTTGTTCACCAGACTAAGCTTTGTCTTTTGTGTGTGGACGACGTGCGGTTTTAGGCTAGGGACAGGGAGTTGTAGCGTCACCAAGGTGCCAGTGTCAGAATGCCTGGTCCCGAGGTTAAGCTGCGCCAAAATCGTGTCAAATGAATTTGGTTTGAATTCAAACTTTCCCAGAATGTGTTCAAGGTAATTTGGCACGACTTTGATATTTGGATCTTCTGGCTTTGAGTTTTGAAAAGCAGAGAACACAGATGATCTTTGGAAAGAGGTCTGAAATTCAGAAATTCAGAAATCTGAATTTCCCAAGGGTTCATAGATCAAGGGCTGATTTGGGGATTTAATTGAATTATTTTGGCTAAGCCTTCTCAATCTTTCTTGTTGCTTAATAAACATACTTTAACTTATATAATTGGCTCAATTCAAAATTTTAAACTTTTCACTCCCTTTTTCTTACTTTCTTGTATTTTGCTTATGGGGCTTATTTAGGGTTTTTATCAGGGTTACATATTCTTACCTTTTAAAATACTCAATTGTCTTGATCATGACACTTCTAAGTACATGCTTGGGGAAATCTTTATTCTTAAGTTAATTTGATGCTCATGCTTACTTTGGTTCTCATAAAATGGTGGTTCTTGGTTTGGCTTTTTAAGAGAAGCCCTAAGTGACACTGGGGTGTCACAGCCTTCCCCCCTTAAAGGAATCTCGTCCCGAGATTCGGGCCAGAGTCCTCCCGGGGTAAAGCGAAGGGTGAGACTGATAGGAAAAAGGGTGATGATTGCCATTATTAGGATAAACTGCTCTTCGAATGTCATTCTCTTTGCAACTTCAGAAGGAAGTCCTTTTAAGTTTTACCTTATAGTTACTTCATTCTGAATTAAGATTATATTTTTGAAAATTAGATTCGAAAGGCAGGAGGAGGGGTTTGGGGGTGATTACTTACCAGCTTCCTTAGGTAGGCAATCGGGGAAGTTGGATCTCAGGAATTCCTCGGTTTCCCAAGTAGCTTCCTCCTCTGAGTGATTACTCCACTGGACCTTGAACATCTTGATCGATTTAGCCCGAGTTGATCTTTCCTTGCAATCCAGAATCTTGGAGGGGTACTCTTGGTACGATAGATCTGACTCTATCTCCAATTCTGGCTCTGCTATGATCTCAGTCGGCAATCGAACACACTTCTTCAACTGAGATACATGGAAAACATCGTGAATGGCAGACATCTTTGAAGGTAACTTCAGCTTGTATGCCACGGGTCCACATGCTTCTATGATCTCATAGGGTCCAATGTAACGAGGGGCTAGCTTGCCTTTGATCCCAAACCTCTACATTCCCTTGGTGGGTGATACCTTGAGGTATACAAAACTTCCCACCTCGAACTGGAGAGGTTTCCTTCTTCTATCATGATAGCTCTTCTACCTGGCCTGAGCAGCTTCTAGATTCTTCCTGATTAGCTTGACCTTCCTTTCGGCTTCAGTCACTAAATCAGGTCCAAAAACTTCTCTTTCACCGGGTTGAGACCAATTGAGGGGTGTCCTGCACCTTCTTCCATAGAGAGCTTCAAAAGGTGCCATCTTTAGGCTGGATTGATAACTATTGTTATAAGCGAACTCTGCCAAGGAGAGGTGCTTATCCCAGTTCTTGCCACAATCGATCACACAAGCTCTCAGCATATCCTCCAGGATTTGGTTTACCCTTTCCGTCTGACCATCAGTCTGTGGGTGGTAAGCTGAACTCCTGATTAGCTTGGTTCCCAAAGACTCTTGCAATTGTTCCCAAAATCTGGCAACAAATTGGGCTCCTCGGTCAGAAACAATGGTCCGAGGTAATCCGTGCAAACACACGATCCGGTCAATATACAATTCTGCATATCTCTGAGCCTTATCAGTGGTGTGCACAGGAAGAAAATGTGCCACTTTCGTCAATCGGTCCACAATAACCCAAATTGAATCATGATGACGAGAGGTGTTGGGCAGACCCACAATGAAATCCATGCTGATGTCGTCCCACTTCCATGAAGGTACGGATAGTGGTTGCAAAGCTCCAGCTGACTTCAAGTGGCTTGCCTTTATCCTCTGACAGGTGTCACACTCTGATACATACTGGGCTATTTCCCTCTTCATTCTGGTCCACCAGTACAAAGGCTTCAAATCATGGTACATCTTGGTGCTTCCCGGATGCATAGAGAATTTGGAGAGATGAGCTTCATCCAAAATTTTCCTCTTGAGATCCTGGTCTTTAGGAATCACCAATCTGCTTTTGAACCATAACACACCCTTCTCATCCTGGCGGAAACAATTATACTTCTCAGCCTTCTGATGGAGATTCCTCTTGATAATCTGCACTCCCTTGTCACTGAGCTGGGCCATGATAATCTGGTCTTGCAAAGCTGGCTCAACAGAAATGTGAGACAAAGAACCAGAAGGAATCACTTCAATTTGCATCTTGCTCAACTCATCACACAAGGTGTTAATGCGAGAATCCATCAGAACACAATTGCATTGCAACTTCCGACTCAAGGCATCAGCTACCACATTAGCTTTCCCTGGGTGATAATGTACCTCCAGGTCATAATCCTTGATCAGCTCTAGCCATCTTCTCTGCCTCATGTTAAGATCAGCCTGAGTAAAAATGTACTTGAGGCTCTTATGATCAGTGAAGATGTTGCAGTGGGTTCCCATTAGATAGTGCCTCCACATCTTCAATGCATGAACCACTGCTGCTAACTCAAGGTCATGAGTGGGGTAATTTTGCTCATGAGGCCTGAGTGCTCTTGAAGCATAAGCAATGACTCGGTTGTCTTGCATCAAGACACAACCTAGCCCGGTGCCCGAGGCATCACAATATACATCAAAAGGTTTGCTGCTGTCGGGTTGCGCCAATACTGGTGCTGTGGTCAGATGCTGCCTTAATGCATGGAAGGCATCCTCGCACTCCTGACTCCACACAAATTTGACTTCTTTCTTCAGCAACTCAGTAATAGGCTTCGCAATTCGAGAGAAATCCGGAACAAATCTTCGGTAATAACCAGCTAATCCCAGAAAACTCCGAATCTGACGAACAGTTGTTGGTGGCTTCCAGTTCATCACCTCTTGCACTTTATCTGGATCAACAGCTATTCCAGCCTGAGAAATAGTGTGACCCAAGAATTTGATTTCCTTCAGCCAAAAATCACACTTGGATAACTTGGCATAAAGGTGGTGCTCTCGCAGACGTTGAAGCACTACATGCAAATGCCCGGCATGTTCTTCTTCGTTCTTTGAGTACACCAGAATATCATCGATGAAAACCACCACGAACTTGTCCAATTCTGGCATAAAAACAGAATTCATCAGATACATGAAATATGCTGGTGCATTTGTCAGCCCAAATGACATCACCAAGAATTCATATAGCCCATATCTGGTTGAGAATGCCGTCTTCGGAATATCACTTGCTCGTATTTTGATCTGATGGTAGCCAGAGCGAAGGTCTATCTTGGAAAACACCTTGGCCCCGACCAACTGGTCAAAGAGAACATCAATACGAGGCAAAGGATACTTGTTCTTGATAGTTACCGCATTAAGAGGGCGGTAATCTATACACAGCCTCAAGCTTTCATCCTTCTTCTTCACAAACAGTGCTGGACATCCCCAAGGCGAAGTGCTTGGGCGAATAAAACCCTTATCTAGCAACTCTTGCAATTGCTTCTTCAACTCTGCCAACTCAGCGGGTGGCATTCGGTAGGGCCTCTTGGAAATTGGGGCCGTTCCCGGTTGCAACTCGATGGCGAATTCAATATCCCGATCTGGTGGCATTCCTGGCAATTCATCAGGAAAGACATCTGCATACTCACAGATCACTGGGATCTTCTTCAGGGGTAACTCCGTCATAGAGAAAGCACACGACTGAGTAGAACCCTGACTAGGCAAAATCAAAGTGAAGTTCCCGCAGAAAGGGGAATTAACTTCCACGGTACGACTGGCTACATCAAGCACAACTTGGTGCAAGGTCATCCAATTTGCCCCTAGAATAATATCCACATTTTCCAATCCCAACACAAGAAGAGTGGTTTTGACAATGTGGCTTCCCAGTTGAATAGGCACACTTTGGTTTAATTGATTAGTTGCAATTTTACCCCCAGGTGTGACTATCATGAATGACCCTTTTGAGTGAGAGAATGGCAGTTTGCATTTAGCACTGAACTTTTGGCTAATGAAACTATGAGATGCACCAGAATCAAACAGAATTAAAGCAGGTTGATTATAAACTGAAAAGATACCAGTCATGATAGGAGCTCCTTCTGGCACTTCCTCAAGAGCAGTGAAGTTGAGCTTCCCTTGCCTGACTTGCACCTTCTGCTTTCTTCCCTTGTCTTGATTGGGTGCTGGCATCTGCCTCTGCTGGTTCCTGGGACAATTCTTGGCATAGTGGCCCACATTGCCACAAGTGAAACACTTGTTCCCATTGCCCTGGCGGAACTGCTGCTGCTGCGGAGGCTGATTGCTCCTTGGGGCGGGAGCTGGGTAGCGGTTGGGTGCCGGCTGCTGCTGCTGCTGAGGTGGCCTGATCACCCATCTGCCTGCCTGCTGCCGAAAACCCCTGCTCTGATTGTGGGAAACAATCCGGAACCTCTGAGCCTGAGCGGATGGTGCTGCCATTGGTGCCTTTCTCTTCTTCTCTGCCCGGTGAGCAACAATGCAATCCTCCTGAGAGATGGCCATGTTGACCAACTCATTGAAGCTATCAGCCCGGACAGTATTGAGTCGTTCCCGCAGCTTGGTATTGAGACCCCTGCGGAAGCGATCCCTCTTCTTTTCATCAGAATCAGCATGATACCCTGCATACTGGCATAAGTCGTTGAAGGCTTGTGCATACTGCAGTACCGTGCGGGTTCCTTGATTGAGGGCCAGAAACTCATTCAACTTCCGATCAAGAATGCCAGCTGGAATGTGGTGTCCTCTGAAGGCAGTCTTGAATTCCTCCCAAGATACCTCACGATCATCAGGGAGCATAGCACGGAAGTGATCCCACCAAGTCCGAGCAGATCCGCGAAGCTGCTGCGCGGCGAAGCGGGTCTTGGTAGCATCAGGGCAGTCTCCCGTGAGGAGGGGAAACTTGGACTCGACGACGCGAAGCCACACGTCGGCGTCCAACGGATCCTCTGCCTTGGTGAACAAGCGTGCTCAGAAACTCCTGGTATGTTGCCATAGCCGGAGGTCGCTGATGCTGGCCTCCACCATGCTGCTGGGGGTGGGGCTGGCGCTGCAAGAGCTGTCGCAGAATCTCATTCTGCTAGGCCATCAGCTCCTGCACTGTGGGAGCTGGAGGAGGTGACGGGGGAACTTGCTCGTTCTGCCCGCGACGCTGCCTAGCTGCCATCTGAAAACAGAGATTGCCGCCATTGTTATCCCAACTCACAGTTTCGAACGGCAAGATATCATATCATATGGGAAAAAATGCCATAATCATAATATTAGGTTCGAAATGAAGATAACATGGTGACAAAGATCCCACAGTTTTCAAAAGTTTACAGGGTTACATCAATCAGGGGAAAGTACCCACAAGCCTAGTCCAAAATGTGATACTACTAAGCTCGCATAGGTTTCTATCCACCTAAAAACGTCAAGCGACTGCTTAACCCTGAGCGGTGGAAGCGACACTGGATACGGGTGAAGGAGGCATCGCGGAGGTAGTCCCATTGGCACCAGGGGCTGGTCCTAACTCCTCGGGAGCCTCTTCTCCCTCACTTCCTGCTTCATTGGCCTCCATCTCTAGGTGGTGCATGTCCAAGTGGTCATTTGCTTCCTCGAGTTCCCTCTGCACATCGTGAAGCTGGTTCTCCAAGACATCGATAGTGTTGTCTCGGATCTCCACTTGCTGCTCCAAGGTAGCGATACGCTGGCGCAGCCTCTCCACCTGCAGATCCTTCTCCACCAACTCTGTGGATAGGTCGACCACAAAATCTTCCCGACTGTCGAGAGTGATCTTGGTGGTCTGAGCGGTGTTAGCAAGAAGTGTCATAGCATCGCTCTGAAGGGCCTGAAGGCGGTACAACGCACTCATGCACTGAACGGTGACCCTCCCAACCAAGTCAGGATACATTGCCCACACATCCTTCACATGGCTCACGCGGTTACACCACATGGGATCATCCTTCTTCTCAGCAGGGAAGAGTCCCAAGGGGTGCATCACCATCTCCAGGGGATGGTAGCCACAGAAAGTCGTCAGAGTCTTCATGGCTGCTGCCTCAATGGTGTCGTCCGTCCTGAGTCCAATCGTCTCAGAGTCAAGAGAACGCCAACCCGGCTGAAGGGGATGAGCCTCCAAGGTCAGCCAGACCCGACAACGAGGTACCCGATGCTCCTCATACAACTGCACCGTGTACAAAGGGGGCGTAGGGTAACCGGCGGAGTTAAGCACTTCCCACAAGATGGAGGGAAAGCCATCGCGAGAAAGGAAGTCAGAACTGAAACGAGAGTCTCCTCCACTGGCGGGGGTGGGTGAATTCATCTGCGGAAGGGAAGCGAAGGTAAAGATTATGGTGGAAGGAAAAAGAAAAAGAGAGTCCGGATGGTTTTAAAGAAAAAGGGGTTAGCTCAAATTTTAATTCCTCTTTATGTTTTATAATGCATGCATGCTGGAAGAAACGTTGCCTCTCAAAAAGAAAATAGGGTGCCTTTTTAGGGCATCCTTAATATAAGTATTGGCCCACGGGGCCTAATTAATTAGCCACCTATTTCTCCCTCTATGCCTAAGGCCTTTCGTCCTAGGTCTAGCGGTCTAGTCCTGACGATCTATAGCAGTTTCTAAGCAAGTTTTAGATTTTGAAAATTGGTATTCATGGTTTATTGTCCTTCTCTGTGGTGGAATTTGCTCCGATACCAGCTGTGGCAGAACCACCCGAATTATTCCAGCTTAAGTGCCTAAGTCATGCCTCAAGGGCCGTGACGCACTTAAATCGGAATAACCCGTCAGTCCTTCAGATCTAGTCTGATAGAGCCACTTAACCAGGATCAAATTCCACAATCTCACTCGAAGGTGAGTCACAGAAGAAATACAATAAAACAGGAAACCTCAAATTAAGCACTGAATTATTACATGAATCGGAGTTTTTGAGTAGCAAATAAAGTTCATAAAGTAAAGTGCAGCGGATAATCGATGTCGTCGGTAATGAGGAAATGGGCAAGGCCTAGCCCACTACTCCTCAAGCTCCTCTCCTGCCGGAGCAACATCCCACTCGACCGTCCAACCCGGTGGCAGGGTGGTAGGCCAAGTCACACCATCAACCAATTCCTGCATGGTACCTGCAAAAAGGGTGCCACAAGCAAGGCTGAGTATACTAATACTCAGCTAGACTTACCCGGTGTGAGGAGTCTACTCCTCTACCTCTAGACTATGCAGCTGTTTGGCTGAGGGGTTTGGTTTGCCAAAAGCACTAGCTGTTACTAAAATCCATTTTTAGCTTTTCCAAATTTTACCATCATTAACTTAGCTAGATTTGCTCCTTCTAAGCATACATGGTAACAATCATTTAATTCAAACAACAAGTTATCTCGTGTAACCACATTTCACTTCTTACTCGATGCAGTACAAGGAATCAAGCAGTCTCATTAGCTGCGAGAAGCAGACGATTCGAATCGAGTTTTAACCTTGCAAGGTAAACCTAAACACACGGCATGTCAGGGTACTCCGACCCTGCACATGACAACCGTCCCCATCGATTCCCCGTTCGCGTCCAGGCCTCACCGCCTTGGCATACAATGCTCCACTGACCCCGGCTGCCGCCGTGCAGTGACCGCACTTGTACCCACCATAGCTAGCATGGGAGACCCAGTCTCAGGTCGCATGAGGGATAAAGTCCGCGCCCGGCTTCACTCAGGTACTAGGTTTACCGGTTACCATTTTTCCCGGCATGTGTTTAGTACGTTCAAAAGCTTGACTCAGGTATCCACACATTAATCCTTAATTCATTTTCCCGTCTCATAGACAAGGCATCCTCCCTGGATCCAAGTCCATAGACCAACATCCATCCCGTTATCAAGATGAATACAATCAATTCCTGACCTCGCGCGAGTGCTAGAAAAATCACTCGACTTCTACCGAGATCCTGATTAGCAAGCAGCTACTCGACCTAGCATACTAGTATTCATCTCAAAAAGCAATCCTAAGTTTATGCAACTAGAGGTTTCAAGCAACTCCTACACTTAAGTGCACATTGCAATCCTACAAGCATTAAGTGTAGTAAAGTAGCATATAATAACATGGTTATGCATAAGACCGGGGCTTGCCTTCAATTGCTGGGGCTGCGGGGAGATCCTCAATAGCAGCCTCTGAAGTCTGCTCCTGGTCCTCTTCTTGGACAGGTCCTTGCTCGGGGATGAGCACGTACTCTCCGTCGGCAAGTTTACAATCTAATGAATGCAATGCGTAATATATATGCATGATATAATATGTGCTTTTAGAAAACACAACTTAAAAGGTGTATGATCTTTCTTGAGTTAAACAAAGTTAACTTTACTTATGCAAGACCCTTGGGTGGTATACTTGGTAAAATGGGTTAAACTTTAGCTAAGGTAAGTGGTAGGTTTAATTTTGGGGTTCCACTGAATTCTTTTTAAGTCTTAGGGATGTATGATAAGTACTCAAGTTAGACTTATTGAGGTGGGGTTTATTTCTTCTTTCCTTTTCTTTTATTCTCTTTAATGTTTTGGAGTAGGTTTGAACTACAAGTTGCCTTTATAAAATTCTAAAAATTCTGCAAAAATTTCAGTGGCTTGATACTGGTGTGTGTTTCTCTGTCTTAAAATTTGGGGATCAGAAAGTGAATAGTTTTCTCTGCACCAAATTATTAAACTCTAGGGTAGAAGGGGTGCTTTGAACTACAACTACCATTTAACAGTGGGTAATTCTTCAAAACTTATTTTTGCTGGCTTTTAGGTGTCATAACATGACTTGATACAAATTTCTAGTCATTAATACCTTTTAATTATTTTTCTATGGTTTTCTCAAGTTTCTAGCCAAATGGGTGCTTTCTACTACCATTATATTTGAAAAATATCAAACAACAGAGTTCTCATTTTTCTTAGTTATTGTTTTGTGCAAGAGCAATTATTCTGAAGTTTGACATCTTTTTGCTTAAGGGAAGGGGTGGTATGCATTATTTGAATTAAGTGGCTTTTCTCTTAAATCATTAGCAATTGGTAAGAGTTTGCTTCCTTTTCATTGGTTTGCATTTTTCTCTGGTAGTTTATCACATCATGGACTTAGCTAATTTTTGGTTGCCCATTATCACATTATTTGGGGTTGTTCATGATTTAGTTGGGAAAATGCCTTATTATCACTTTGTATTTATTTCTCTTACTTAAAAAGTTGGGCTGAGGTGCTCTGTATTTTTGTAGTGGGGCTCTGGTGGTTATAAGTTCACTGGATTTTTGTTAAGCATTTTGGTTATAGTTTTGCCTCTTTAATAATTGATTTTCAATCTTATTTAGGCTAAGCAATTCATTTTAATTTAAAACTGGTCCAAATTAATGGTCTCTGTATTTTTACTAAGTTCTTTGTTACATAAGTAAACTAGAAAAAATAATATTAATCACTGTTCATTAATTTCTAATATCTTTCTGATTTTCCCTAAGTTTTGGACAAATTAGCTTTAAATGAATAACTACATCATAATTTCTAATGCTGGGGTTCCTACTATTTTTAAACAGTGTCTAAATAAGGTATAAACATCTACAAATTTTCTTAAGCTCAGCACAAAAGAAAAACTAATTTTTCTTAATTAAATAAGGTTTAGTGGGTTTCTGTTTTTAATTTTAAACTCTAAAATTTTGAACAGAAAGTATAGGGTCTACTATTTTTAAATGACAGATTATAATATACAGGAGCTAGCAAAATTGGTTTGACATCTTTTGATTAGAAATTCATCAAGTTATGAATTTTACAAGTTCTCTGGTCATTTAAAAAGATTAACAGAATTGATTTAAATGAAAATCCACTTTGCACTGGGGTCCCTGGCGGGTTTTCTAGGTTTTCTTCGCGAATCAGTCCTCAGGCTACTATTCACATGAGTCTCTGACATTACAGAAAACCCCTCGGGTTCTACAAAACCTAACCCGAGGTCCTTCTTCTACCTCAAACAGTAGCCGCGGCGGAGAAAAGGGCGGAGGGGCTTACCGGCGGCGAGACTGTTCCGGTGAAGTGGTCGAGGATGAAGGGGAGGTCTCGGGGATCACAACGGTGTGCGGAACGCCGTCAGAGTTGGCCGGAGTCGGTCGGTCCACGCGCGCGGGCGGGGATGCTCGTCGGCGGCGAGGAGACCGGCCTGGTCACGGCGAGATAGTTCAATCAAATGGGTCAGGGAGGACCACGGGGTGCTAGAGAAGACATGAGCGCAAGGAATTGGGCGGAGACTCACTGGATAGCTCGGTCCACGCGCGGCGGCGGAAGACCGAAGTCCGGTGAAGTCAATCTCGGGCCTCCGGTGAAGTCCGGCCGGGTCCGAGGGCTTGGCAAGCTTCACGGGCTACTGGCGGAGCTAGCCGAGGCACTGGCTTGCCCGGAGGATGGCTGGGGTGGGCTGGCCTCGGTGGCCGAAGCTTTGGCGGCAATGGCGGGCGGAATTGAGCTCGCCGGAGCTAAGGGAAAGTGGCTGGCCGGTGAGGGTGAGTGCGGGGCGAAGTGAGGTGCGCCTGGGGAGGCTTTATAGGCACGGCGCGGTGCACGGGCGGTCGTGGACCGGCGAGTGCGCGCGGGCGTGCACTGGGAAGGCGCGGTGCGCGAACGGGCGTGAACCGGGGTGTCAGCCACGGTCGAACACGTGTTCCCGTTGCCTCTGCCCCTGTTCAAGCGCCGATTGGGAGCAAATCTTCGCAAATTTGGGCAAGATCACTGCAAGGGATTTGTTCACCAGACTAAGCTTTGTCTTTTGTGTGTGGACGACGTGCGGTTTTAGGCTAGGGACAGGGAGTTGTAGCGTCACCAAGGTGCCAGTGTCAGAATGCCTGGTCCCGAGGTTAAGCTGCGCCAAAATCGTGTCAAATGAATTTGGTTTGAATTCAAACTTTCCCAGAATGTGTTCAAGGTAATTTAGCACGACTTTGATATTTGGATCTTCTAGCTTTGAGTTTTGAAAAGCAGAGAACACAGATGATCTTTGGAAAGAGGTCTGAAATTCAGAAATTCAGAAATCTGAATTTCCCAAGGGTTCATAGATCAAGGGCTGATTTGGGGATTTAATTGAATTATTTTGGCTAAGCCTTCTCAATCTTTCTTGTTGCTTAATAAACATACTTTAACTTATATAATTGGCTCAATTCAAAATTTTAAACTTTTCACTCCCTTTTTCTTACTTTCTTCTATTTTGCTTATGGGGCTTATTTAGGGTTTTTATCAGGGTTACATATTCTTACCTTTTAAAATACTCAATTGTCTTGATCATGACACTTCTAAGTATATGCTTGGGGAAATCTTTATTCTTAAGTTAATTTGATGCTCATGCTTACTTTGGTTCTCATAAAATGGTGGTTCTTGGTTTGGCTTTTTAAGAGAAGCACTAAGTGACACTGGGGTGTCACACCCGGCCCACCGGCTTTCTGAGTTTCTGTCCCCCCGCCCCGGTGTACCTGCCGGGTACAAATCTTGTACGACGACGCGACGCGCGCGCGCGCTCTCTCTCTCTGCTTGTATAAAGTCTTCCTGGAGTACGGAGCTGCAGCTGCCCAGCTCCTAGTCCCACTCCCCTCCCGCATCAGCAGCCAAACGCCCCCGGCCTCCACAGCCAGGAACATCCTCCTTTCTCCCGAGCTCCTACTCCACCACGTACGCTCGGAGCTTACCATAGGACGCCAGTTGCCAGACATGAAGCGGCTCCTGAGGCGGCTCTCCCGCACGGTGGCGGTATCGGTGGCGGGCGAGGACGGCGGCCCGGCGGCGCGGGCCAGCAGCAAGCACAAGCACCGGAGGAGGAGGAAGGGGAAGAAGGCGGTGCCGCAGGGCCACGTGCCCGTGTGCGTGGGCGAGGAGGGCGGCCCCGCGGAGCGCTTCGCCGTGCGCGCCGAGCTGCTCGGCGAGCCGCCCTTGGCCGCGCTGCTCCGCCGCGCCGCGCAGGAGTACGGCTACGCGCGCCCGGGCGCGCTCCGCATCCCCTGCCCCGTCGACGACTTCCGCAGCCTCCTGCTCCGCCTCTCCCACGGCCCCTCGTCGCCCGCCGCCGGATGCTATGCCTAGGCCCTAGGCGCCGCTCCTGCCCTGCTTAGCTAACCAGCCAGTGTAGTGTAGCAGCACTAGTACTAGCAGTAGCCGGGTGTCCGTTTTTTCTTTAACACCCCCTTCTAGTTCTAGGACTCGCTAGTGTGCGTGTTAGGGAATCTGGTCGATTTGAGGCTGGCTGTCCATGGTGATTTAATTTCCATATATTCTAGCACTGCGGTATATACATTGTTTCAAATCCTCCCTTTCCCAGCCTTCCCTATATCAAATTTAGTGTTATATTATATAATTTGGTTTCCCCTGTTGAGATGTCGCCTGCCTCTGGTTAAAGCTGCGATGCTGGTGGTCCGGTCCGGGCAAAGAGAGCAGAACCTACTCACACATCCGAAGCAAAATGCCGGGGCACTGCAGCCTTGCACGTCGTCGACGTCTCGTCCAGGGCAACGGTGCAAACCTCAATTCCGTTGCGTCGAGACAACCGCGTCTGGGCCAGTCGTACGCCTAGCCTAGGCCCGCGAGATATTTATGGTGTGTTTGGTTTGAGGTTAAAGTTGGATGAGTCGGGGGCGACACCGTCCCTTCGATTTTTTGGGATCACGCCGCCCCCAAAAATCACTTCGGGTTCACCTCACCCTTGCTTGACTCTCAACCAAACACTATAGAAAACGTGGCCGCCTCATTCCATCCATCCTCGTACATTCAACCAAACGCACCTAATTCAACTGCCGGTTTTGGGAACATCCGTGGAGCTTGGAAATTCTGGAGGCGCCGTTGTAGGTGTTTTCAGCGTCTGGAGTTACCATTCAACTTTTCTGGGTTTTTTTAAAAGAAAGAAAGAAAAGAACAGCTGCCAGAATAGTATGATCTGTATCGACTGCCTGTTTTTTTTTTAAAAAAAATGCGTAGAATCAGAGCTGCCACAACAATGACGTCCTCGAAATACCGGTAGAAGATATGTATGGCCAATTGGCCAGTGGAGCAGGCGGCAGGGCCACAGTTCCCTTGTCGCCACGGCATTCGTGTCATGAGGACGACGTTGGACGCAACGCAACCGAATGGAACACACAGCAGTAATATGTAACTGGCTTTGGGCCCAGCCAGCCGAAGAGCGATGGTGACAAGTGAAGGCAAGGGCACTGGGCGGGAAACCTTGCCGGCAATGGCTGCGCGCTAGTGCTTAGGCTGCAACGCAGTCAACCACACAGGCCGGGTTGCTTGAGGCCACGTGCACCTGTGCCAGCTGGTCGATGCTGCTACCCGGGCGTCCTGAGATGTGTATGTCTAGCCCCAAACTTTTGCCTAGCCTGCCAGCCTGCCAGACTAAAGATAGAAGCAGCGAAATGCAGGCACCGCCGCATCAGCGCTGCATAGGTCAACTGAAACTGAACTGCGACAAGAGAGAAAGCCACCAGGTAAATGTATCGGCGGCAATTCTACTGAATTACCACCAGATTTTGTACAGACACTATGTCCAGCAGTCAAAAATCAACCACCGTCATCATCAGAGTACAGACTTTGCCTCAGCAACCATGCGGGGAAGCGGCAACAGGATGCACGAGCGCGCGACAACTCTGGGTCTTAACCTATTCCTCTACCATGTACAGAATCCAGGTCTCATTCGCCGCGCACCGAGTTGTACTTCTCGGCGAGCGCAGGGGTGGTCGTTATCTTGTTCATCAGATTCTTGAACCGTATGCTGTAGTCGCTGCCACTGCATTACATTATGTAACGTAGTTCATAGGGCGAAATGAAGGCGAGAGATGGTAAAGGGTTGGAACCTTTTTGTCAAACAATCGAACAGTAAAGGACGAGGGTAAAGATAGAATGGCGGGAACGAATCAAGCTTTTACCTTATGCGGCTTAGAGAAGATATAGCCCTGAGAGCGCTGCGGATCATGTCCTCGTTTCGATCAACCTCCTGCTTCACTGCATCCCCCTTGGGTTTGTGGCTTATAGTTTTCTCGATTGGTTCAACTATGGAGTCCAGGACTGAAATGGTAGAGCTGCAATATCAGAGCAACATCGGAACCGCTCGCAATGTCACTTACAAGGTTCTTGGTTATTAGAACAAACCAGCAAGGACAGCGGAAGGGCACTTGTCTGCTAGCTTTGATAGAATCAAATGGCAAGGCATTTTCACATCGTAATGGTCTGCAGAAAGCATAGTAAATAAATCCCTCTCGTGTTGAGAAACAATTTTCAGTCATGCAGTACATATAAAGATTTAAAGGAAGGTGGGTATGAAAACAAGTTCATTCAAGAAATGGTGTTATATTGATGATAAATGTTTAATATGCTGATGCAGGTCATATGTTTAAAAGGAAAGCAGACATGTAATGTTTTTTTTCTCGAATAAGCAAGAGAGCTGTGTATCATTGCATTAAGAAGAAAGCTCGATACAAACAACCTCCAAAACCCTGGGCAAAGGAGGCCGAAGAGGAAACCAAAAGAAAGGCTAAAAAAACTAACAAACAAGAGAAGGCCTGACCAACGACTAGACTAAAAGTTCCTTCCCCTGTTTTCAAGAGCACGCAGATTGTATTATCTAATGTCACCAGTGATAACAGCCTAATAGGACAGGAAAGTAATACGGAGTACACTGTATTATTTAATTAAAACCGAAATGCATACACGCAAAGTTTTTATACAATTAAATGGAAAAAGATAAATATGATAGCACCTAAGTACCATGCTGATAACATAGATGATAAGCAAATAGACTTTTATTGTGATGAGCATCCAAGACTCTAAATGACTACAGATGGTATCACATTAGATAAGTCATGCATTTTCCAGGACTATACCAAATGGTTGACTTGATCACAAGTGAAGAAACCGTACTTACCACCTAAACCAGACAAGAGGAAAGGTACAATGAAGGACGATGGATTCACTTGATCAAGACAACTGTCCAATAAAGTATCCACACATTCAAAGGCAGCTTTCCTGAGTTCAAGGCCATCATCTACAACATGTTTGAAAGGCCCAAGATCAACTGTCCTGATTAACTCTTGCTGCAAAGAAAGGAAATCGTCACTTCCTGAATGGATAAGATATAATGCAACTGTAATGTCGGTTTTATTATAATTATGAGGCAACTCCCTCAGTTAAGAGAGCTCAAAAAACTGAGTCAATACCTTAATAACAGTTTGGTCGTATAGAAGAGGTAATATCTCTGGAAGAAGACCTTTAATCAAATTTGGCTTGTTGTGCGCTGCTGTGCTCAAAGCCAGAACTGCTGCTCTTCTCACATGCTATGAATGCAAACAAAAGGAAAAAAAAAGAATGCTGCTGTGAGTTCCACATCCTGTCACTATCATTCAGTATGATGAAAAATAATAAATTATGTAAACAAGTGTGTCATTACCCTATCGCTGTCTTTAATCAACATCAAGAAAGTAGATATCTTGGAGTACATGATTTCATCTATTTTCTCAGGTCGTTCAACAATTGAATATTTTATAGCAATAGCAACCGTAGCTCTTGTATTTGCTGCTGGGCTAGACGTGCGTACCTAGAGAGAGATTTCATTAGGATGACAAAGCAATATAGCTGCAATGTGGAGAATAAATTTGCTGGTTAGCCATGTCACACCTCCAAAGCAGGGACTAGTTTTTTTGGTTCAATTAGAGAAATTTTTCCTAAACACTCTGCAACAACATTCCGAACTCCCTCCTCCTCACTTTCACAGTGATTGAAGAGCAATGCCAATATCTTCTCAATGTTTGAATCCTGTAGCTCACTCTGGCCAGTATGATCAACAGATTGTCGCACGATTACCTGGCAGTTTTTTAGTACGAGCATGTGTTAGGCAACAGTTAGATGGGGAATGCATTTTAAGATCAAAATTCAAATAGAAATAAACCTCTTTAAGTGAATGGAGCAACAGATATTGCTTCTTCTGTTGATTGTCAATCTGATCCAAAATAAATGGTAAATACTTGGAGAGGTTGCCAACAGCAATGTTTCCAAGTGCATAGGATGCTGCGGACTTAATCTCCTCAAAAGGTGATTGAAACGATTCAATGACGATGTTCTCAATTTGAACATGATTGCTGAGGTCCTTCCTCCTCCCAATTTCTCCCAGACATAATAAGGCCATGTGTTGTTTAGCCTGAGATGAAGATAATACACACTTAGCAGATGAGATTCTTATTTACACACACAAACCAATCATCCTGATAGCAACTAAAGTTTGGTGATGCCTACATAGCTATAGAATCAATAGCATGTGTTAATTAATTAACTATAATTGTAAGGGCTAATGCATGCAACAAAAGGTTTTATGGATTACCCAATAGCAACCATAGAAAGGTGTATGATTAACATACAGCAGATCATATGCCAATAACAAGCTATAAATTCAATTACATAGTTTTTAATCGACCTTCCAAAAAAACAAATGGATCGTGAAATATCCGTCGCAGGCAAATTACATCACAGGAGATTTCAAAATCAAACAATATCAGAATCAAGATCATGTACTTTCTCAATTAACAACTGCCTAGTGTAAGTCCCACAGCCTATGCCCATGAACCACTTTTAAAACACTGATAAGATTACATCAAAGGGTAGAGGCATGGCACAGATGAAAATGAGTAAACATATCCTCTCAGGAGCAGGACTTACAGAGTTAGTAGCGCTGTCGTCTTTCAAAATGCCTTTAAGCATTTCAATTGTAGATGCACACTTCTGGTCACCAGCTGCTAAGCATAGAACAGCAACACACTTAGCAATAGAAGACAGTGCTTGCTTAGCAAGACTACCTGAATGTGATGGCTTAGCAGCAGAAATAAGGGACTCCAACAAAGCATCAAAGCTAGTATTTGCAGATTGAACAAGTGATGCAAAAAACCTCTGAAGAGCCTGTAACAATATTAATATCATATGTTAGTAGTCACCTAAAAATAAAGTGCTCAGATCTTTTTTTTGGTGTGTGGGTGGGAGGGTGGGGGTGGGGGTACCTGCAGTGCCTGCCCTTGCAACAGGGCACTCCTGATCAAAACAAGGGCCTGAGGCAAAACTTTATCTCTAACAGCTAAACCAACGTTTTGAATGGATTTTCTGTCAACCATTATTGTGCAACAAAGTTCCAATGCAAGAGCGGTCATATGCAAATCCATGTCACTACCACAAATTAAAAACAAATCAGCATCACTAGTCATGGCAAGGGCATATGCAGAAGGAAGAATACTACAAGGAAAAACCTTATGAGGGTTGAAAGTTCCGCGATTATTGTCTCATACGAAGAAGAGCCAATCTGACCACCATATGTGACAACCAAAGAATTTAGAGTTCCTAACGTCGCCTGCCTAAGAGCTCTGTTGGCCTGTTACATAAGAGAGAGAAAATGAAGGAATTATCTTGCTCTTTGCTATGCTTTTCAGAGAAAATAAAAATCAAATGAAGGCAGCAAAGATCCATGCAACTATGCAAGTACCTTACGAAGGAAAGCTGTGAGCTCAGAAACAACATGATCCAGGACACACGAGAGATCAATACGTAGAGGTGAATTCGCAATAACTGAAAATGCCTGTCAAGTGAAACAGTTTAGGTGCCACAGAAGAAAATAAGAAATAAACAAAAATTAGACAACATATTCTCATGCATAAGCAGACAGAAATTGGTATGACTAAATTATGCAATATTAGATATCCTTAATCAAGTGTTTCAGCATTTCTTATTTAATATTAAATATGCAATAAACAAACGTTTCACTATGTTAAAACCTCCAATTAAGTATTGGTATCAAACGCAAGCAATCAAAAACTTACCTTGACAGCTGTAAGTCTTGTAATTTCATTACCCATCCTGTCAACGAGTATGGGAAGGCATGCTGGTAATTCTCTTTCAAGACCATCACCAAAAGTAGAGACCACCAAACTCATGCAAGATATGGCGCATTCTTTTACCTCCTGGGAGAACACAAATTTGCATGATAAATGAGAGTGCACTGCAAGCCCACAAGAGAGGGAGTGAGAAAAGAGAATTTTGCCAAACCTGATCCTGATCTTGATTGGCCAAACGTCCCAGTATCGCATTATAGATTGGACCAATGTATGGCTTAAAATCAACTGAGGTTGTCTGCACCACAAAATAACAAAAATAAATAAATAAAAAGATAACAGGGTACTTCATGTCCGCAAGGCATGGAATACAATATGACCTCGAGATTTGGACGAAGGACACGGACTAGCTCTCCACACACCCGCAAAGCCTCAGCAGTGACTTTATAATATCTATCTCTGATAGCAGACAGTATAGGTGCAGAAAGTGCCTGAAAATTTTATTTACAATCAGTAGCCACTCCGATAGTCTCCAAATTCTACTCAACATTGATAGACTACAATACCTTGATGTATGGATGAAACACAGATGGCGAATGTGAAGCCATAACAAGCCTCGTTAATACAAGGGCTTCAATCTTCAGGTTGGAGGTAGAAGACTTGTCCTGTCAAATCGACTACAGGTTAAAAAATGGTTTCACAAGAAGTTTTTTAGGGGCTGAAAGTTTTCGTCCAAAAAAATAGGGAGTGAAAGTCACAGCTAACATTCAAAGCCTTCTCAATCCCAGGTACAAGTGATCCGAAATGATCAGCAAGACAGTCTGGTAATACAACCACAAGCTCCTTCAGTACTGAAAATGCCCCAACCTGGAAAATGTTAGGAATATAATCAGACTTACAGTTCCAGAAGCATGAATTGCAGGAAAACTGAAGGACTGACCTTTGTCTTGATTGATTTTTCACGTAGCTGCCTGTTGATAGACTTGACAACTTTTGGGACCTCTTGCTTCAGCAACCAGCGAGGGCTGCAAAGCAAAACAGAATGATGCATGGGGACAGGAGACAGAACATGCAATCTAAATGCAGAATTTTTCTGCTAAGCATAGCAACAAAAACAAGATACATATTCATATCTAGTGCCCAGTATGAGACCAGATTACCACGTTATAATAATGGCACCAGTTTTTCTAACTGCAGTTCGATGAACCTCACCTGGACTCATCGATGTCGCCTTGCCCTTTCGTAACATTACCAGTTTGGCGTAACAGCTCAATGAAGGTGTTAAATATATCCATCTAGAATCGGATAGAAGCTTCATAAGATTTAGAAAATAAGAAGTTTTACATACGAATCTATCATGTATTTACCTTTACATTCTCCTCTCTTTCCCGAAATCGTTCAATTAACCTTGGACAAGCCTGCACAAACGAAATATATTAGTCAAAAGAATCAGAAGGCATTTCCTTCACAAATTATTGAAGGAAAATTATTAGGCTCATTTTTGTTGCATTTATTAGTATTTGGCTAAATGACATCTCAAAAACATTGAAAAAAATGTCATAGATATGAACTATTATTGTCAACAAACCTCTAGAAACATCTTCGACAACATTTCAGGACGAGACACTATAATTGCAGATAGGCACTTTGCTGATGCCCTACGGACTTTCCAGCTTGCATCCTCATCATCTGTGTACTCATTTGCACTCTCACTGGAACAAAATGTTAAAAGTTTTAATTACACAAACTGAAGCTAATTAATCTGTATGGAATCGCTGTCAGCATAATAGTGACGTACTCGTCATCATCCTCTTCCTTCGCTTCCTCATCAGTATCCTCATCCATGCTATCAGTGAAATTAGGATCATAGCTCACATATTCCAAAGCAAGATTCAAGATGCCCTCACAATATGGGGATATATCCCTTGGGCACCTGAGCATAAAGCTCTCAAGAGCCTATATGGCAGAAAGATTTTAGAGGTAATTCAAAGAACACAGATACAAAACAAAATATTAAATCAAAACAGATTCACACCTGCAAGCTATATTCACGAAGCTCTTCATCATTTTCAGATGCACTTGTACAATAGCTTATAAGCAAAGGAACAGTTTCAGCAAGGTGTGGCCCAAAACGGTACCCAACAGAACGACTGCATGCCAAAACGCATAGTGTTATAGCAAGCCTCGGTATCAGACTTTATTCTATAAGTTTGTAATCTCAACCTACGGTAGAAGCAAACAAAACATTTACTACTAATGTAAATCACATTCAAAGTTACCCAGAAAAAACATATAATTCCAAACATCTGCAATATTTGGTTTAGAAGAATCTAAATCACATATTCCTTACAATTACTAATGGTGGCTTGCCTCCACAGTTTTGAGATAAAGAAGTACCTTAGAGAACCAATCATCTGGATATTTGTTCGGGTAATTTCAGATTTTGCACCTCTATTTTTCAGCAACTGGACAACTTGAAAAGTTGCCTTTGCTAACAAATCATCTGATAAACTTGGAGCAAGTGATGCTACAAAACAGAAGCAATTGTGGTTCTAAATACCTAGATATGTCTATGAGATCATAAGATCTAGAAAACATTTGAAGACTATGAAATGCACAATTAATACAAATAAATCAAATGTATGTTGACTTACCAATGCAAGAAATAGATTTCTTTCTGACGCTTGCTGGGTTGGAACCCAGTTGGGATAAAAGTGCATTGAGCATGTACTCATGATCTTTTGTGATCAAGTTGCCAAATCTATGAAGCACATCCGCCAATATATCAAGACATTCGCATTTAATTTCAGCACCTTTTGCCTGCCAACAGATTAGGGGTTAGATTTAATTACATGATGAGCCATGCGACAATAAAAACATTTAGATGTTGTACAATCAAGAAATAGACAAATACTTTCTTACTTCCCAATAGGTGGTGAAACTGCCATGCAATAATGTCATTCCAAAAGTACTAACAAAAAAATAAGAAAGTGGCAAATTACACCAGTAATCGCATAGACTGCAGAATTTCAATCCTACTAATATTCTATGAAATTCAAACTTTCTCGCATTAATTAGCTAAGCTATGAGCAAATTCTAATTTCATTTTTTTTTCAAGCTAAGAATATGTTGCTAAACAGTCGCATCATAATTGTCTTCAAAGAGCCAACTTGATTATACTTTTAGAAACTACATTACCTTCATTGCACTGGACAAAATGTAGTTTATAATATCTAGAGAATTGAAAAGCTTCTGTAGCTGTTTAGTATTGATAATCAGCCAGAAAAAACTTGCTTTAAAGTTCGTTCTGAAGAGACAAGCAAAAGCAACAACAACAACAACAACAAAGCCTTTTATCCCAAGCAAGTTGAGGTAGTCTAGAGTTAAAAACCCAATAGAACCCACAGTCAAGGGTTCAGGCACATTCCAGGCACTCCTATTCAAGGCTAAATCTTTGGGTACATCTCATACTTTGAAGTCTCCTTTTACTGCTTCTTCCCATGTTAATTTCAGTCTTCCTCTTCTCATCTCATTGCTATCACGCTTTAGGATCCCACTACTCACAGAAGCCTCTGCAGGTCTCTTTTGGACTTGGACATGACCAAACCATCTAAATCGATGTTCGACAAGCTTTAGCCTATCACATACATTATCATTCTGAGCTCGATCCCTTCTTCTATGGACACAAATCCGACACGACATATGCATTCCGAAACACTTGACTATTGAACATGTCATCCTTTTGGAGGCCAACATTCTACACCATACAGCATAGCAAGTCTAATCGTCGTCCTATAAAATTTGCCTTTTAACTTCTGCAGTAACATCTTGTCATATAGAACGCGAGATGCCCGATGCCACTTCATCCACCCTGCTTTGATTCTATGGCTAACATCTTCACCGATATTTCCATCGCTCTGTAGCATTGATCCTAAATACCCAAAGGTTCTGAAGAGGCGTGACTTTTATATAAAGAAAAAAGATAAGGCACACCAAAAGTGCTGCTAACAACGGTGGTTGAAACTGCTAGCTGTTGGATAATTAAATAGCTTCAACACCATAGTTTACATGTTTATATGCTTATGTTGCTATCTACAACGGTCTACACATCAGCTCGTTTTTGTTGCAATACACACAGAACATTAAGCTGAGATAGGAAAGGTCGAATATTACAATTCATAACCAGAAAGCTTTGAAATCAAAGGCTAACCAGCTCATAGTGAACATTTTGAGTGGTCTGAATAAATACAGGCCTGAAAATGTAGAATATTTGGCATTCGAGTAGAAAGCTTACAGTATTGACACCCTTGATGAGTTGCGGGGCAAGAGAAAGCAAGATCTTTTCAGCAAGTGATGGTGTAGTAACTTCAGCAATGATTGTCTTGAGGGCTATACTAGCTGTATCCCGATGCTGGTCCTTTCCATTTATCAACTTATCACAAAGTTTATTGGTCATCTCCACAACCCTGTCCTCACCAACCTTCTTGACAAGTGGAGCCAAGCTACAAAGACAACATTACAAGAGTTAGCAAATTCCACAACGTGCAGAAAACAAAAACTGTGGGAAGAACATAATAGAACAACAATTCTCATGCATTGAAATGTTCACACAATTCAACCGAGGCAATGACAACATGATACCCAGCAAACGCATGTCTACTCACTAAGTCACTATAAAATACAAGGTTATTTTAATACACCACTGAGGCACTAACTGCAATTCAAAACAGTAAGTATCCACATCAAAATGCACCCAAATTCCGGCTTTCAGGAGATCTTAGAAATGCATAATTTGCAACCCCAATTACCAACAACATCGAAAACTGTGTGTTCGTTGTTTTATACAGGATTGTTTTTTAACATAGACCCAAACAAATTAAAAGAAGTGCCAGGAACAAAGTCATAGTATGGGATGATATATTATGGATTTGTGGTTAAGGGAGAAAACTTTAAACTACGAACTGAAGCATACCATTTAACAGCTAAACCAGAAACATCTCCCGAAGCATCCTCAAGTTGTTGAAGAACAGTAATCGTTAACTTTGGCTCAAGGTCTTGATCAGCTTTGAAGCTTTCTTTATTCAATTCACTAAGCAGATCTGATGTTGCCATATATCTGTAGTCTTTATCTTTCCCTGTCATCTGTGCAGGCATTTAACAAAGTGCTTTAAAAGTCAAAACGATGCATAGTTGAACCCAATTTCATGTAAATTAGTTTAGGGGTTACCTTCTCCAAGATGTTGGTTATGTTTAAATTTGCCATTTTAGCAAGCCTTTACAAGAGCACACACTTCAGAGAATTCAACAATGTCCTGCTGGAAAACAAAATAGGTAACGAGATTAGTTTAATAGCAGACAGTCTAAACGAACAGATCTGCATGTTGAGTTTTCAGTTGCTGATATATACATAAAAGCACTCAGCAATGGCAGGAAAGCTTAAACAATGGCAATATTATTTCTGATATGATCCTAATAATTCTTCATGCAGCAAATCCCAACAAGGATACCAGTCATTTAACTCCAGAGTCATGCTCAGCAGACAGAAAAAAGGATGCAACTCAAAGGCGTGTATCATTACAATGGAGTACTCTTACTTGTACAAAGAGTATCATTACAGTGGCAACTTAATTTCAATTGTTATTACGATGAACAGGGTTCCAGAAAGCGGCACTAAGCGCACGCTTCCGCGCGCTTAAGCGTTAGGAGGACGGCTAACGCTTCGCTTTGGGGCATAAACGCTCCCAAATCGGCGCGACCGCCTTGGTGGGGCAGCGGCTGCTGGTTCCCGCCCTCAGGCCGGGCGCCGTTGACGATCCAACGGAGGCGGGAGGAGATATAGAGGCACGCACGCAGGGTAACAGGCCGGCGTGCGCAGAACCGGAGGCGAGGGCGCGAGGCGACTGGCGAGAGACGGGAGGGGAAGCCGCTGACGCCGCCGCTGAGAGTCCGAGACTGGGCGCCGCGGCCGTCGCCTGCGTGCCAAGCGCAAGTAAGGGAGGGAGCGGAAGATGCAGCGCCGCCGCGCCGGCGCTGCGAGGAAGATGTAGATGGGAGATGAAGAAACGGCGGCGGGTATCTGCCTTCGCTGGAGCAGTGAAAAGGTTAGGGTAAAGAAACGTGCGGGTCCGGTGGAATTTGGGTTTGTGCTGAATTAGTGGGCTTTTAGATGGGCTACCAAAAAAGTTCATACTATCTATTTTCTTTCTCTTTTTCCCCCTGTTTTCTAACAATTTTTTGACAGATCATCATAATTCAGGATCATCGATAATTCAATGTATGTGTTGCGTTGTATGTTAGGTACTTCCATTGATAAGTTTAGAATCTAACTATAATAGTAAAAAGACTTGTAAAATAATGTTTAAGGACTATTTATAGCCATAAATACTTATTTATAAATACATACTTCACCGGGAGAAATAAGAAAATTGTTCCATCTCCCTTATAAAAGGGAAGAGAAGTGAGGCGGGATGGGGCCTATCATCTCTCAATTGTTGGGTCTGAAACCAACACTGACACCGTGCTTGACAAGTTAAAGTTTCTTCGAGATATAGGATTTGCGAGTGAAAAGAAAAGCTCGTATTTTCAACATTTGTGTAGCAATGTTAGTTTTGCACTCCTTCGTTGTGTACTTGTCTGTATTCGCTTCCCTTCGTACTTGTTCACATCACCTTTGGTTCGACTACCTATGCAAGCACCACTTTGGATGGCCATCAGAACCCGACTAACGAGCTAGAAAGTATAAAACATTGTTGAAGTCATGAGAGCGAAGTCATATAGAAAATTTACATATGTGGTCCTTGAAAGTCGCCTAGAGGGGGGTGAATAGGCGGAATCTGAAAATTATAAACTTAAGCACAACTACAAGTCGGAGTTAGCGTTAGAAATATAATCGAGTCCGAAAGAGATGGCGAAAACAAATCACAAGCAAATGAAGAGTGGGACGCGGTGATCTGTTTTACCGAGGTTCGGTTCTTGCAAACCTACTCCCCGTTGAGGTGGTCACAAAGACCGGGTCTCTTTCAACTCTTTCCCTCTCTCAAACGGTCACCTAGACCGAGTGAGCTTCTCTTCTCAATCAATCAGGACACTAAGTCCCCACAAGGACCACCACACAATTGGTGTCTCTTGCCTTGATTACAATTGAGTTGGAAACAAGAAAGAAAGAAGAAGAAGAAAAGCGATCCAAGTGCAAGAGCTCAAATGAACATGGCAAAACTCTCTCTTCTAGTCACTATTGCTTTGAGTGGAATTGGGACTTGGAGAGATTTTGATTCACTAGAATTGTGTCTTGAATTGAATGTTATAGCTCTTGTATTGAATGTGTTGGCTGAAAACTTGGATTCCTTGAAGTGTGGTGGTTGGGGGTATTTATAGCCCCAACCACCAAAGTGGTCGTTGGGAGGGGCTGCTGTCGTATGGCGCACCGAACAGTCCGGTGCGCCAGCCACGTCACCCAACCGTTAGGGTTCGACCGTTGGAGCTCTGACAGGTGGGGCCACCGGACAGTCCGGTGGTGCGCCGGACAGTCACTGTTCACTGTCCGGTGCGCCTTCTGACGCCTGCTCTGACTTCTGCGCGCGCAGACGCGCACTGTTGAGAGCACCTAGAGGGGGGGTGAATAGGTGATCCTGTAAACTTGAAACTTAAGCCACAAAAACTTGGTTAAGCGTTAGCACAATAATCGCCAAGTGGCTAGAGAGGAGTCTCAACAAAACACAATAACCACAAAAGATCAATCATAGAGTTGGCACGGTGGTTATCCTGTGGTTCGGCCAAGACCAACGCTTGCCTACTCCATGTTGTGGCGTCCCAACGGACGAGGGTTGCAATCAACCCCTCTCAAGTGGTCCAAAGACCCACTTGAATACCACGGTGTTTTACTTGCTTTTCTTAATCCCGTTTGCAAGGAATCTCCATAACTTGGAGCCTCTCGCCCTTACACTTGAAGTTCACAAAGAAGCACGGAGCAAGGGAGGGATTAGCAATGCACATAAGACACAAAAATCAGAGTGTCAATACGCACACAAGTCGCAACAAGAGCTCGCAACGCAACCCAATGAGTTCACAACTCCACTAGAGCTCTATATGCTATCACAAAGAAACAAATGCGCGGAATCGAGGTCTTGGTGCTTAGAAATGTTGTAAGAATGCTTGGTGTGCTCCTCCATGCGCCTAGGGGTCCCTTTTATAGCCCCAAGGCAGCTAGGAGCCGTTGAGAACATTCCTGGAAGGCAGATCTTGCCTTCTGTCGACTGGCGCACCGGATAGTCCGGTGCACCACCGGACACTGTCCGGTGCAGATCTCCTTCCTTATTTGGCGAGGCCGACCGTTGGAGTCTGAGAGCCGTTGGCGCACCGGACATTGTCCGGTGCACACCGGACAGTCCGGTGCACCAATGTGACCGTTGGCTCGGCCACGCGTCACGCGCGGAATCCTCGGCCGACCGTTGCCCCGGCTGACCGTTGACTCACCGGACAGTCCGGTGCACCACCGGACAGACCGGTGAATTTTAGCCGTACGCCGTTAATCATCTCCCGAGAGCGACGAGTTCGCCTGTGAACAGCTCACCGGACAGTCTGTTGCGCCACCGGACCGACCGGTGAATTTTAGCCGTACACCGCCGTCGAAGTCCCGAGAGCAGCCTGTTCGCTAGAGCCAGCCTGGCGCATCGGACACTGTCCGGTGCACCACCGGACAGTTCGGTGCACCCAGACCGTGCTGACTTCGGCTGATCATAGCCATCTCATTTCCAATTCAGTTTTTCCTGTTTCAAGCACCTAGACACAACACATTAGTCCATAAAACAATGTACTAAGTCTAGAAACATACCTTTTGACATGATTTGCACTTTGTCCACCACTTTACATAGATTAGCACCAAAGCACTTGCGTTGGCACTCAATCACCAAAATACTTAGAAATGGCCCAAGGGCACGTTTCCCTTTCAATCTCCCCCTTTTTGGTGATTTATGCCAACACAACATAAAGCAACTAGAACAAGTGCAATATCAATGCAAATGAAAACCAAAAGTTGTTTTAAATCAATTTTGGCATATATGGATCATACTTTGCCACCACTTGGTTTGTTTTTGCAAATCAAACTCAAATTCCTATCTCTAAGTCAAATCCACTTGTAGAGACATAAAGAGAGGTATTCCAAAGGAAATTGATCAAGGATCTCAAAAACTCCCCCTCTTTCCCATAATCAACACTTCTCCCCACAAGAGGCCAACTTTTGACAAAAGAGACAATAAAAGAGTTTTGACAAACCAAAAGCTCTAATCTACTATTTTCAAAATTTCTCAAGTGGTAGCTGATCCATCTATTGCTTTGGCTGTTATTTTCTCCCCCTTTGGCATCAAGCACCAAAACGGGATCAATCTTGGCCCTTTAACCCCATTGCCTCACCAAAATCTTCAAATAAGAGTACAAAGGCAATAAGAGGACATGAGATGAACTTGGAATAAGTTACCCTCTCATCGGAGTGCAGTGGAAGTCTTTCATGGTCCAAGTCCACCTTTTCCCTTTCAACCCTCCTTTGAGACTTAAAACAAGCAAACTCAAGCAAACGGTTAGTCTCAAAGGGTCAAGTTGTAGCACAACTCCCCCTAAATATGTGCATCACTTGCACAAGGACTTGTGAGGTCCGGGAAGTGATTGTACAACTTGAGCACCACGGTAAGCAACAAAATGCATAAGGAACATGATCAAAAGCATAAACACATGTATGCTATAAATCAATCCAGGTTCCGCGAATCTAGGACATTTAGCTCACTACGCAGCCTGCAAAAGGTATTATCATCTAGAGGCTTGGTAAAGATATCGGCTAGCTGGTTCTCGGTGCTAACATGAAACAATTCGATATCTCCCTTTTGGTGGTGGTCTCTCAAAAAGTGATGCCGGATGTCAATGTGCTTTGTGCGGCTGTGCTCAACAGGATTTTCCGCTATTCGGATAGCACTCTCATTGTCACATAGGAGTGGGACTTTGCTCAGATTGTAGCCAAAGTCCCGGAGGGTTTGCCTCATCCAAAGTAGTTGTGCACAACACTGTCCTGTGGCAACGTACTCGGCCTCAGCGGTGGATAGGGCAACGAAAGTTTGTTTCTTAGAGTTCCACGACACCAGGGACCTTCCTAAGAATTGGCACGTCCCTGATGTACTCTTCCTATCGACCTTACATCCAGCATAGTCGGAATCTGAGTATCCAATCAAGTCAAAGTTAGACCCCTTTGGATACCAGATCCCGAAGCAAGGTGTAGCGACTAAATATCGAAGAATTCGCTTCACAGCCACTAAGTGACACTCCTTAGGATCGGATTGAAATCTAGCACACATGCATACGCTAAGCATAATATTCGGTCTACTAGCACACAAATAAAGTAAAGATCCTATCATAGACCGGTATGCCTTTTGATCAACGGACTTACCTCCTTTGTTGAGGTCGGTGTGTCCGTCAGTTCCCATCGGCGTCTTTGCGGGCTTGGCGTCCTTCATCCCAAACCGCTTTAGCAAGTCTTGCGTGTACTTCGTTTGGGAGATGAAAGTGTCGTCCTTGAGTTGCTTCACTTGGAACCCAAGGAAGTAGTTCAACTCGCCCATCATCGACATCTCGAATTTCTGCGTCATCACCCTGCTAAACTCTTCACAAGACTTTTGGTTAGTAGAACCAAATATTATGTCATCGACATAAATTTGGCACACAAAAAGATCACCATCGCAAGTCTTAGTGAAAAGAGTTGGATCGGCTTTCCCAACCTTGAAAGCATTAGCAATTAAAAAGTCTCTAAGGCATTCATACCATGCTCTTGGGGCTTGCTTAAGTCCATAGAGCGCCTTAGAGAGCTTACACACGTGGTCGGGGTACCGTTCATCCTCGAAGCCAGGGGGTTGCTCCACGTACACCTCCTCTTTGATCGGCCCGTTGAGAAAAGCGCTCTTCACATCCATTTGGTACAACCTGAAAGAATGGTGAGCGGCATATGCTAGCAAAATACGAATTGATTCTAGCCTAGCCACAGGAGCGAAAGTCTCCTCAAAGTCCAAACCTGCGACTTGGGCATAACCTTTTGCCACAAGTCGAGCCTTGTTCCTTGTTACCACCCCGTGCTCGTCCTGTTTGTTGCGGAACACCCACTTGGTTCCCACAACATTTTGCTTGGGGCGAGGCACCAGTGTCCAAACTTCATTGCGCTTGAAGTTGTTGAGTTCCTCCTGCATAGCCAACACCCAGTCCGGATCCAGCAAGGCCTCTTCTACCCTGAAAGGCTCAATAGAAGAGACAAAGGAGTAATGCTCACAAAAATTAACTAATCTTGAACGAGTAGTTACTCCCTTGCTAATATCACCCAAAATTTGGTCGACGGGATGATTCCTTTGAATCGTCGCTCGAACTTGGGTTGGAGGTGCCTGAGGTGCTTCTTCCTCTTCAACTTGATCATCCTGTGCTCCCCCTTGATCATGCGCCTCCACTTGAGGTACTTGTTCGTCATCTTGGGTTGGGGGATGCACCATAGTTGAGGAAGACGGATGATCTTGCTCCAATTGTTCTTGAGGCCGCACATCTCCAATCGCCATGGTGCGTATCGCGGCCGTTGGAACGTCTTCTTCATCTACATCATCAAGATCAACAACTTGCTCTCTTGGAGAGCCATTAGTCTCATCAAATACAACGTCGCTAGAGACTTCAACCAAACCCGATGATTTGTTGAAGACCCTATACGCCTTTGTATTTGAATCATAACCTAATAAAAAACCTTCTACAACTTTGGGAGCAAATTTAGAAGTTCTACCTTTCTTCACAAGAATATAACACTTGCTCCCAAATACACGAAAATAAGACACATTGGGTTTGTTACCAGTTAGCAGCTCATATGAAGTCTTCTTGAGGAGGCGGTGAAGATAGACCCTGTTGATGGCGTGGCAAGCCGTGTTCACGGCTTCCGACCAAAAACGCTCGGGGGTCTTGAACTCTCCAAGCATAGTCCTCGCCATATCGATGAGCGTCCTGTTCTTCCTCTCTACCACACCATTTTGCTGAGGTGTGTAGGGAGCGGAGAACTCGTGCTTGATCCCCTCCTCCTCAAGGAACTCCTCCACTTGAAGATTCTTGAATTCGGATCCGTTGTCGCTCCTTATCTTCTTCACTTTGAGCTCAAACTCATTTTGAGCTCTCCTGAGGAAGCGCTTGAGGGTCCCTTGGGTTTCAGATTTATCCTGCAAAAAGAATACCCAAGTGAAGCGGGAAAAATCATCAACTATAACAAGACCATACTTACTTCCTCCTATACTTAGATAGGTGACGGGTCCGAAGAGGTCCATATGAAGCATCTCCAAGGGTCTTGATGTGGTCATCACATTTTTTGTGTGATGAGAGCCTCCCACCTGTTTCCCTGCTTGACAAGCTGCACAAGGTCTATTTTTTTCGAAATGTACATTAGTTAGACCTATCACGTGTTCTCCCTTTAGAAGCTTGTGGAGGTTCTTCATCCCCACATGTGCTAAGCGGCGATGCCACAGCCAGCCCATGCAAGTCTTAGCGATTAAGCATGCATCTAGACCGACCTCTTCTTTTGCAAAATCAACCAAATAAAGTTTGCCGTCTAGTACACCCTTAAAAGCTAGTGAACCATCACATCTTCTAAAGACAGACACATCTACATTTGTAAATAGACAATTATATCCCATATTGCATAATTGACTAACAGATAACAAATTATATCCAAGCGACTCAACTAAAAACACAATAGAAATAGAGTGCTCGGATGAAATAGCAATTTTACCTAACCCTTTTACCTTGCCTTGGTTCCCATCACCGAATATTATTGAATCTTGGGGATCCTTATTCTTGACGTAGGAAGAGAACATCCTGTTTCCCCCCGTCATGTGGTTTGTGCATCCGCTGTCGATAATCCAGCTTGAACCCCCGGATGCATAAACCTGCAAGGCAAATTTAGGCTTGGGTCTTAGGTACCCAACTCTTGTTGGGTCCTACAAGGTTAGTTACAATAGTCTTAGGGACCCAAATGCAAGTTTTGTCACCCTTGCATCTTGCCCCTAACTTCCTAGCAATCACTTTCTTATTCTTTCTATAAATGGCAAAAGAAGCATTGCAAGCATGATATATTGTAGATGGTTCATTAACTTTCCTAGGAACATTAACAATATTTCTCCTGGGCATATTATGAACAACATTTCTCCTACCAACATTCCTATCATGCACATAGGAAGAACTAGAAGCAAACATGGCATGAGAATCAAAAGCATCATAAGCATTATAATTCCTATAAGCATTTCTAGATTGTCTCCTATCATGGTACATAAAAGCGTGGTTCTTTTGCACACTACTAGCCATAGGGGCTTTCCCTTTCTCCTTGGCGGAGATGGGAGCCTTATGGCTTGTCAAGTTCTTGGCTTCCCTCTTGAAGCCAAGACCATCCTTAATAGAGGGGTGTCTACCACTAGTGTAGGCATCCCTTGCAAATTTTAGTTTATCAAAATCATTTTTGCTAGTCTTAAGTTGAGCATTAAGACTGGCCAATTCATCATTCAATTTGGAAATTGAAACTAAGTGATCACTACAAGCATCAACATCGAAATCTTTACATCTCTTACAGATAGTAACATGCTCTACACAAGAGTTAGATTTACTAGCTACTTCTAGTTTAGCATTTAAATCATCATTAACACTTTTTAAAGTAGCAATGGTTTCATGACAAGTAGATAGTTCATAAGAAAGCATTTCATTTCTTTTAACTTCTAAAGCATGAGATTTTTGTGCTTCTACAAATTTATCATGTTCTTCATATAACAAATCCTCTTGCTTTTCTAGTAACCTATTTTTGTCATTCAAGGCATCAATTAACTCATTAATTTTGCCAATTTTAGTTCTATCTAATCCTTTAAATAAACTAGAATAGTCTATTTCATCGTCGTCACTAGAATCATTATCACTAGAAGAATCATAAGTAGTACTGTCTCGAGTACATACCTTCTTCTCCTTTGCCATGAGGCATGTGTGACGCTCGTTGGGGAAGAGGGAAGACTTGTTGAAGGCGGTGGCGGCGAGTCCTTCATTTTCGGAGTCGGAGGAGGAGCAATCCGAATCCCACTCCTTCCCGATATGTGCTTCGCCCTTGGCCTTCTTGTAGTTCTTTTTCTTCTCCCTCTTGTTTCCTTTTTCCTGGTCACTTTCATTATCGGGACAGTTAGCAATAAAATGACCAAGCTTACCACATTTGAAGCATGAGCGCTTCCCCTTTGTCTTGGTCTTGCTTGGCTGTCCCTTGCGACCCTTAAGCGTCGTCTTGAAGCGCTTGATGATGAGGGCCATCTCTTCATCATTGAGCCCCGCCGCCTCAACTTGCGCCACCTTGCTAGGTAACGCCTCCTTGCTCCTTGTTGCCTTGAGAGCAATGGGTTGAGGCTCATGGATTGGACCGTTCAACGCGTCGTCCACATATCTCGCCTCCTTGATCATCATTCGCCCGCTTACGAATTTTCCAAGAACTTCTTCGGGCGACATTTTGGTGTACCTGGGATTCTCACGAATATTATTCACCAAATGTGGATCAAGAACGGTAAATGACCTTAGCATTAGGCGAACGACGTCGTGGTCCGTCCATCGTGTGCTTCCGTAGCTCCTTATTTTGTTGATAAGGGTCTTGAGCCGGTTGTATGTTTGGGTTGGCTCCTCGCCCCTTATCATCGCGAATCTTCCAAGCTCTCCCTCTATCAACTCCATCTTGGTGAGCAAGGTGACATCATTCCCCTCATGAGAGATCTTGAGGGTGTCCCAGATTTGCTTGGCATTGTCCAAGCCGCTCACCTTATGATATTCGTCCATGCACAGAGAGGCTAACAACAGAGTAGTAGCTTGTGCATTTCTATGAATCTGTTCATTGATAAACGTAGGACTATCCGAGCTATCAAATTTCATTCCACTTTCCACAATCTCCCAAATGCTCGGATGGAGAGAGAACAGGTGACTACGCATTTCGTGGCTCCAAAATCCGTAGTCCTCTCCATCAAAGTGAGGAGGTTTGCCAAGTGGAATGGAGAGCAAATGAGTATTTGTACTTTGCGGAATACGAGAGTAGTCAAAAGAAAAGTTCGAATTAACCGGTTTCCTTCTCTCGTAGTCGTTGTCATCATTGTCCTTTTGGGAAGAAGATGACTCATCGCTGTCGTCGTAGTAGACAATCTCCTTGATGCGCCTTGTCTTCTTCTTCTTCCCATCTTTCCGTCTATGGCCCGAGCCCGAGTCGGTAGGCTTGTCATCCTTCAGCTCGTTGACGAAAGATTCCTTCTCTTTATCGTTGATCACGATACCCTTCCCCTTAGGATCCATCTCTTCGGGCGGTTAGTCCCTTTGTGAAGAGAACGGCTCTGATACCAATTGAGAGCACCTAAAGGGGGAGGGGGGTGAATAGGTGATCCTGTAAACTTGAAACTTAAGCCACAAAAACTTGGTTAAGCGTTAGCACAATAATCGCCAAGTGGCTAGAGAGGAGTCTCAACAAAACACAATAACCACAAAAGATCAATCACAGAGTTGGCACGGTGGTTATCCCGTGGTTCGGCCAAGACCAACGCTTGCCTACTCCACGTTGTGGCGTCCCAACAGACGAGGGTTGCAATCAACCCCTCTCAAGTGGTCCAAAGACCCACTTGAATACCACGATGTTTTGCTTGCTTTTCTTAATCCCGTTTGCCAGGAATCTCCACAACTTGGAGCCTCTCGCCCTTACACTTGAAGTTCACAAAGAAGCACGGAGCAAGGGAGGGATTAGCAACGCACACAAGACACAAAAATCAGAGTGTCAATACGCACACAAGTCGCAACAAGAGCTTGCAACGCAACCCAATGAGTTCACAACTCCACTAGAGCTCTATATGCTATCACAAAGAAACAAATGCGCGAAATTGAGGTCTTGGTGCTTAGGAATGTTGTAAGAATGCTTGGTGTGCTCCTCCATGCGCCTAGGGGTCCCTTTTATAGCCCCAAGGCAGCTAGGAGCCGTTGAGAACATTCCTGGAAGGCAGATCTTGCCTTCTGTCGACTAGCGCACCGGACAGTCCGGTGCAGATCTCCTTCCTTATTTGGCGAGGCCGACCGTTGGAGTCTGAGAGCCGTTGGCGCACCGGACACTGTCCGGTGCACACCGGACAGTCCGGTGCACCAATGTGACCGTTGGCTCGGCCACGCGTCACGCACGGAATCCTCGGCCGACCGTTGCCCCGGCTGACCGTTGACTCACCGGACAGTACGGTGCACCACCGGACAGACCGGTGAATTTTAGCCGTACGCCGTTAATCATCTCCCGAGAGCGACGAGTTCGCCTGTGAACGGCTCACCGGACAGTCCGGTGCGCCACCGGACCGACCGGTGAATTTTAGCCGTACACCGCCGTCGAAGTCCCAAGAGTAGCCTGTTCGCCAGAGCCAGCCTGGCGCACCGGACACTGTCTGGTGCACCACCGGACACTGTCCGGTGCACCCAGACCGAGCTGACTTCGGCTGATCATAGCCATCTCATTTCCTATTCAGTTTTTCCTGTTTCAAGCACTTAGACACAACACATTAGTCCATAAAACAATGTACTAAGTCTAGAAACATACCTTTTGACATGATTTGCACTTTGTCCACCACTTTGCATAGATTAGCACCAAAGCACTTGCGTTGGCACTCAATCACCAAAATACTTAGAAATGGCCCAAGGGCACATTTCCCTTTCAACTGTAGCGTTTCACTGTCCGGTACTCCCCCTTTTTTGAACACAATAAGATACCAATTTGAAAACTTCATTTTAAAATTCGGTGGTGGTGCAGTCATTTTGCTTTGGGCTAATACTTTCTCCCCCTTTGGCATGAATCACCAAAAACGGATACTTGAGAGTGAAATATAAGCCCTTTTACTTTCTCCCCAATGGCAAACAAATAGATATGAGTGAAGATTATACCAAAGTGGAGAACAATGCGGAATACCGGCAAAGAGGGGATAATACCGATGGAGTTGAGTGGAAGCGTCGTCTTTGCCGAATACTCCATTTCCCTTTCAATTCTATGACTAAGCATGAGAATACACTTGAAAACACATTAGTCATAGACATAAAAGAGATATGATCAAAGGTATATAAATGAGCTATTTGTGCAAAGTATCAATCAAAATTCCGAGAATCAAGAATGTTTAGCTCATTCCTAAGTTTGTGAAAGGGAAATGTGCCCTTGGGCCATTTCTAAGTATTTTGGTGATTGAGTGCCAACACATGTGTTTAATTATGAATTTGTGTACATGGATGAACAAGGTGCAAATCATGAGATAAAGGTATGTTTCTAAGCCTTAGTACATTGGTTTTATGGACTAACATATTTGTCTAAGTGTTAGAAACAGAAAGAAGAAAAAGAGAAAAGGGGAGAGAAAGACTTGGCTGTGTGCAGCCAAGGCTCAGCTCGGTCTGGAGCACCGGACTGTCCGGTGTGCACCGGACAGTGTCCGGTGCGCCAGGCTGACTCGGCTCGAACTGGCCGCTCTCGGGAATTCGCCGACGGCGTACGGCTAAAATTCACCGGACTGTCCGGTGTGCACCGGACTGTCCGGTGAGCCAACGGTCGGCCAGGGCCAACGGTCGGCCGCGCAATCCGCGCGGGACACGTGGCCGAGCCAACGGTCGGAAGACGGCACCGGACTGTCCGGTGTGCACCGGACTGTCCGGTGCGCCAACGGCTCGCAGATCCACGGCAGTCTTCCAACGGTCGGAAGCACTAAAAAAAGGAAACAAATCGGGCACCGGACAGTGTCCGGTGTGCACCGGACTGTCCGGTGCCCCCGACGACAGAAGGCCAGGATAGCCTTCCAGAATTGCTCTCAACGGCCCCTAGCTGCCTTGGGGCTATAAAAGGAGCCCCTAGGCGCATGGAGGAGACACACAAGCAACTCTTGAGCATTCTTGATCATCCACACAAGTTCTTTGCGCATTCGTTTGTGATTCTAAGTGATTTGAGCTCTGTTCTAGTGTGAACTCTGAGATAGTCATTCGAGCTCGAGTCTTGGCCGTGTGTGTGCGCTTTTGTTGTGGATTTGTGTGTGTTGCTTCCCTCCCTTACTCTGTGCTTTCTTTGTGATCATACACTTGTAAGGGCAAGAGACTCCAATTTGTGGAGATTCCTTGCAAACGGGATAGTGAAAGGAACAACAAAACACCGTGGTATTCAAGTGGGTCTTTGGACCGCTTGAGAGGGGTTGATTGCAACCCTCGTCCGTTGGGACGCCACAACGTGGAAGTAGGCAAGCATTGGCTTGGCCGAACCACGGGATAAACCACCGTGTCCCTCTGTGCTTGATTCTTGTGGTATTGTGTTTTGTTGAGACTTCACCTTAGCCACTTGGCATTAATCGTGCTAACGCTCAACAAGTTTTTGTGGCTTAAGTTTGAGGTTTTTACAGGATCACCTATTCACCCCCCCCCCCTCTAGGTGCTCTCAATTGGTATCGGAGCCGTTCTATTCACAAAGGGACTAACCGCCCGAATAGATGGATCCTAAGGGGAAGGGTATAGTGATCAACGACAAAGAGAAGGAGACCTTCGTCAACGAGCCGAAGGACGACAAGCCTACCGACTCCGGCTCGGGTCAAAGACGAAAGGAAGGGAAGAAGAAGAAGACCAGGCGCATCAAGGAGATCATCTACTACGACAGCGACGAGTCTACTTCTTCCCAAAAGGATGAGGACCACAACGACTACGAGAGGAGAAAACCGGTTAATTCGAACTTTTCCTTTGATTACTCTCGTATTCCGCAAAGTTCACATTCTCATTTGCTCTCCATTCCACTTGGCAAGCCCCCACACTTTGATGGAGAGGACTACGGATTTTGGAGTCACAAAATGCGTAGTCACCTATTCTCTCTCCATCCTAGTATATGGGAGATTGTAGAGAGTGGAATGCACTTTGATAGTTCGGATAGTCCCATGTTCATTAATGAACAAATTCATAAAAATGCACAAGCCACTACTGTTCTTCTAGCTTCCTTGTGCAGGGATGAATACCATAAGGTGAGCGGCTTGGACAACGCCAAGCAAATCTGGGACACCCTCAAGATTTCTCATGAGGGGAACGACGTCACCTTACTCACCAAAATGGAGTTGGTGGAGGGCGAGCTTGGACGGTTCGCGATGATAAGGGGCGAGGAGCCAACGCAAACGTACAACCGGCTCAAGACCCTTATCAACAAGATAAGAAGCTACGGGAGCACGCGATGGACGGACCACGACGTCGTCCGCCTAATGCTCAGGTCCTTTACCGTACTTGATCCTCATCTCGTGAACAATATTCGTGAGAATCCCAGGTACACGATGATGACGCCCGAGGAAGTGCTTGGAAAATTCGTGAGCGGGCGGATGATGATCAAGGAGGCAAGATACGTCGACGACGCGTTGAACGGACCACTCCACGAGCCTCAACCCATTGCTCTAAAGGCAACGAGGAGCAAGGAGTCGCTACCTAGCAAGGTGGCGCAAGTTGAGGCGGCTGGCCTTAATGATGAAGAGATGGCTCTCATCATTAAGAGATTCAAGACGGTGCTTAAAGGTCACAAGGGACAACCAAGCAAGACCAAAGCCAAGGGGAAGCGCTCATGCTTCAAATGCGGTAAGCTTGGTCATTTCATTGCTAACTGTCCTGATAATGAAAGTGACCAGGAAAAGGGGAACAAAAGAGAGAAGAAGAAGCAATACAAGAAGGCAAAAGGCGAGGCGCATCTAGGAAAGGAGTGGGACTCGGATTACTCCTCCTCCGACTCCGACAACGAAGGACTCGCCGCCACTGCCTTCAACAAATCGGCTCTCTTCCCCAACGAGCGTCTCACTTGCCTTATGGCAAGGGAGAAGAAGGTGAGTATTCAAGACTCCACTTATGCTTCATCTAGTGATAGTGAGTCTAGTGATGATGACATAGATTATTCTTGCTTGTTCAAGGGCTTAGATAGATCTAAGATAGAGAAAATCAATGAATTAATTAATGCATTGAATGAAAAGGATAGGCTTTTAGAAAAGCAAGAAGATTTATTGTACGATGAACATGATAAATTTGTAGAGGCACAAAAATCATATGCTTTAGAAGTGAAAAGAAATGAAATGCTTTCTAGTGAAATATCTTCCTGTCATGAAACCATTTCTACCTTAAGAAGTGTTAATATTGATTTAAGTGCTAAACTAAAAGTAGCTAGTAAATCAAATTCTTGTGTTGAACATGTTGAAATTTGTACTAGGTGTAAGGATTTTGATGTTAATGCTTGTAGTGAACACCTAGTTCTAATTTCCAAATTAAATGATGAAGTGGCTAGTCTTAATGCCCAACTTAAGACTAGCAAGAATGAAGTTGATAAAATAAAATTTGCAAGGGATGCCTACACGGTTGGTAGACACCCCTCAATTAAGGATGGGCTTGGCTTCAAGAGGGAAGCCAAGAACTTAACAAGCCATAAAGCTCCCGTCTTCGTCAAGGAGAAAGGGAAGGCCCCTATGGCTAATAGTGCTAAAAAGAATCATGCTTTTATGTATTATGATAGGAGACATGCTAGAAATGCTTATAATCATTTTGATTCATATGCTTATGATTCTCATGCAATGTTTGCTTCTAGTTCTTCTTATAATCATGGTAGAGATATGTGTAGGAGAAATGTTGTACATATGCCTAGGAGAGATATTGCTCATGTACCTAGGAAGAATGTTATTCATGCTCCTAGGAAAGTAGTGAATGAACCTTCTACCATTTATTATGCTTGTAATGCTTCCTTTGCTATTTGTAGAAAGGGTAAGAAGGTAGTTGCTAGGAAATTAGGGGCTAGATGCAAGGTAGATAAATCTTGCATTTGGGTCCCTAAAGATATTTGTGCTAACCTTGCAGGACCCAACATGAGTTGGGTACCTAAGACCCAAGCCTAAATTTGCCTTGCAGGTTTATGCATCCGGGGGTTCAAGCTGGATTATCGACAGCGGATGCACAAACCATATGACGGGGGAGAAGAAGATGTTCACCTCCTACGTCAAGAATAAGGATTCCCAAGACTCAATTATATTCGGTGATGGGAATCAAGGCAAGGTAAAAGGGTTAGGTAAAATTGCAATTTCTAATGAGCATTCTATTTCAAATGTATTCTTAGTGGAGAGTCTTGGATATAATTTGCTATCTGTTAGTCAATTATGTCAAATGGGATATAATTGTTTATTTACAAATGTAGATGTGTCTGTCTTTAGAAGATGTGATGGTTCACTAGCTTTTAAGGGTGTACTAGACGGCAAGCTTTATTTAGTTGATTTTGCAAAAGAAGAGGCCGGTCTAGATGCATGCTTAATGGCTAAGACTTGCATGGGCTGGCTGTGGCATCGCCGCTTAGCACATGTGGGGATGAAGAATCTCCACAAACTTCTAAAGGGAGAACACGTGATAGGTCTAACCAATGTTTATTTCGAAAAAGATAGACCTTGTGCAGCTTGTCAGGCAGGTAAACAAGTTGGAGGAGCACATCACAGCAAGAATGTGATGACCACGTCAAGACCTCTGGAGCTGCTGCATATGGACCTCTTCGGACCCGTCGCCTATCTAAGCATAGGAGGAAGTAAGTATGGTTTAGTTATTGTTGATGACTTTTCCCGCTTCACTTGGGTGTTCTTTTTGCAGGATAAGTCTGAAACCCAAGGGACCCTCAAGCGCTTCCTCAGGAGAGCTCAAAATGAGTTTGAGCTCAAGGTGAAGAAGATAAGGAGCGACAACGGGTCCGAGTTCAAGAACCTTCAAGTGGAGGAGTTTCTTGAGGAGGAAGGGATCAAGCACGAGTTCTCCGCTCCCTACACACCACAGCAAAATGGTGTGGTAGAGAGGAAGAACAGGACGCTAATCGATATGGCGAGGACGATGCTTGGAGAGTTCAAGACCCCCGAGTGCTTTTGGTCGGAAGCCGTGAACACGGCTTGCCACGCCATCAACAGGGTCTACCTTCATCGACTCCTCAAGAAGACTTCGTATGAGCTACTAACCGGTAACAAACCCAATGTATCGTACTTTCGTGTTTTTGGGAGCAAGTGCTACATTCTAGTGAAGAAGGGTAGAAATTCTAAGTTTGCTCCCAAAGCTGTAGAAGGGTTTTTATTAGGTTATGATTCAAATACAAAGGCGTATAGAGTCTTCAACAAATCATCGGGTTTGGTTGAAGTCTCTAGCGACGTTGTATTTGATGAGACTAATGGCTCTCCAAGAGAGCAAGTTGTTGATTGTGATGATGTAGATGAAGAAGATGTTCCGACGGCCGCTATACGAACCATGGCGATTGGAGACGTTCGGCCACAGGAACAGGATGAACGTGATCAACCTTCTTCCTCATCGACGGTGCATCCCCCAACTCAAGACGATGAACAGGTTCATCAAAAGGAGGCGTGTGATCAAGGGGGAGCACAAGACGATCAAGTGATGGAGGAAGAAGCGCAACCGGCACCTCCAACCCAAGTTCGAGCGATGATTCAAAGGGATCATCCCGTCGACCAAATTTTGGGTGACATTAGCAAGGGAGTAACTACTCGATCTCGATTAGTTAATTTTTGTGAGCATTACTCTTTTGTCTCCTCTATTGAGCCTTTCAGGGTAGAGGAGGCCTTGCTAGATCCGGATTGGGTGTTGGCCATGCAGGAGGAACTCAATAACTTCAAGCGCAACGAAGTTTGGACACTGGTGCCTCGTCCCAAGCAAAATGTTGTGGGAACCAAGTGGGTGTTCCGCAACAAACAGGACGAGCACGGGGTGGTGACGAGGAACAAGGCTCGACTTGTGGCAAAAGGTTATGCCCAAGTCGCAGGTTTGGACTTTGAGGAGACTTTTGCTCCTGTGGCTAGGCTAGAGTCCATTCGTATCTTGCTAGCATATGCCGCTCACCATTCTTTCAGGTTGTACCAAATGGATGTGAAGAGCGCGTTCCTCAACGGGCCAATAAAGGAGGAGGTGTACGTGGAGCAACCCCCTGGCTTCGAGGATGAGCGGTACCCCGACCACGTGTGTAAGCTCTCTAAGGCGCTCTATGGACTTAAACAAGCCCCAAGAGCATGGTATGAATGCCTTAGAGATTTCTTACTTGCTAATGCTTTCAAGGTTGGGAAAGCCGATCCAACTCTTTTTACAAAGACATGTGATGGTGATTTGTTTGTATGCCAAATTTATGTCGATGACATAATATTTGGTTCTACTAATCAAAAGTCTTGTGAAGAGTTTAGCAGGGTGATGACGCAGAAATTCGAGATGTCGATGATGGGCGAGTTGAACTACTTCCTTGGGTTCCAAGTGAAGCAACTCAAGGACGGCACCTTCATCTCCCAAACGAAGTACACGCAAGATCTGCTGAAGCGGTTTGGGATGAAGGACGCCAAGCCCGCAAAGACTCCGATGGGAACCGACGGACACACCGACCTCAACAAAGGAGGTAAGTCCGTTGATCAAAAAGCATACCGGTCAATGATAGGATCTCTACTTTATTTATGTGCTAGTAGACCGGATATTATGCTTAGCGTATGCATGTGTGCTAGATTTCAATCCAATCCTAAGGAGTGTCACTTGGTGGCGGTGAAGCGAATTCTTAGATATTTAGTCGCTACGCCCTGCTTCGGGATCTGGTATCCAAAGGGGTCTAACTTTGACTTGATTGGGTACTCAGATTCCGACTATGCTGGATGTAAGGTCGACAGGAAGAGTACATCGGGGACGTGCCAATTCTTAGGAAGGTCCCTGGTGTCATGGAACTCTAAGAAACAAACCTCCGTTGCCCTATCCACCGCTGAGGCCGAGTATGTTGCCGCAGGTCAGTGTTGCGCGCAACTACTTTGGATGAGGCAAACCCTCAGGGACTTTGGCTACAATCTGAGCAAAGTCCCACTCCTATGTGATAATGAGAGTGCTATTCGAATAGCGGAAAATCCTGTTGAGCACAGCCGCACAAAGCACATTGACATCCGGCATCACTTTTTGAGAGACCACCAGCAAAAGGGAGATATCGAAGTGTTTTATGTTAGCACCGAGAACCAGCTAGCCGATATCTTTACCAAGCCTTTAGATGAGAAGACCTTTTGCAGGCTGCGTAGTGAGCTAAATGTCTTAGATTCGCGGAACTTGGATTGAATCGTAGCATACATGTATCTATGCCTTTGATCATGTTCATTCTGCTGCTTATTATGGTGCTCAAGTTGTACAAACACTCCCTGGACCTCACAAGTCCGTTGCAAAGTGATGCACATGTTTAGGGGGAGATGTGTTACAACTTGACCCTTTGAAGACTAACCATATGTTTGAGTTTGCTTGTGTTAGTCACAAAGGAGAATTGAAAGGGAAAAGGTGGACTTGGACCATGAAAGACTTCCACTGCACTCCGATGAGGGGTAACTTATTTCAAGTCCATCTCATGAACTCTTATTGCCATTTGCTCTTAATTGAAGATTTTGGTGAGGCAATGGGGTTAAAGGGCCAAAATTGATCCCGTTTTGGTGTTTGATGCCAAAGGGGGAGAAAATAAAGGCCAAAGCAATAAATGGATCAGCTACCACTTGAGAGATTTTGAAAATATTAGAATAGAGTTTTTGATTTGTCAAAATTCTTAAGTTGTCTCTCTTGTCAAAAGTTGGCTTCTTGTGGGGAGAAGCATTGATTATGGGAAAAAGGGGGAGTTTTTGAAATCCTTAATCAATATCTTTTTGAATGACTCTCTTTATGCTTAAACATGTGTGTTTAACTTAGAGATAGAGATTTGTGTTTGATTTGCAAAAACAAACCAAGTGGTGGCAAAGGATGATCCATATATGCCAAAATTGAATAACACTTAAATTTATGTTATTTGAATTGAGTTTGCACTTGTTCTAGTGGCTTTATGTTGTGTTGGCATAAATCACCAAAAAGGGGGAGATTGAAAGGGAAATGTGCCCTTGGGCCATTTCTAAGTATTTTGGTGATTGAGTGCCAACACATGTGTTTAATTATGAATTTGTGTACATGGATGAACAAGGTGCAAATCATGAGATAAAGGTATGTTTCTAAGCCTTAGTACATTGGTTTTATGGACTAACATATTTGTCTAAGTGTTAGAAACAGAAAGAAGAAAAAGAGAAAAGGGGAGAGAAAGACTTGGCTGTGTGCAGCCAAGGCTCAGCTCGGTCTGGAGCACCGGACTGTCCGGTGTGCACCGGACAGTGTCCGGTGCGCCAGGCTGACTCGGCTCGAACTGGCCGCTCTCGGGAATTCGCCGACGGCGTACGGCTAAAATTCACCGGACTGTCCGGTGTGCACCGGACTGTCCGGTGAGCCAACGGTCGGCCAGGGCCAACGGTCGGCCGCGCAATCCGCGCGGGACACGTGGCCGAGCCAACGGTCGGAAGACGGCACCGGACTGTCCGGTGTGCACCGGACTGTCCGGTGCGCCAACGGCTCGCAGATCCACGGCAGTCTTCCAACGGTCGGAAGCACTAAAAAAAGGAAACAAATCGGGCACCGGACAGTGTCCGGTGTGCACCGGACTGTCCGGTGCCCCCGACGACAGAAGGCCAGGATAGCCTTCCAGAATTGCTCTCAACGGCCCCTAGCTGCCTTGGGGCTATAAAAGGAGCCCCTAGGCGCATGGAGGAGACACACAAGCAACTCTTGAGCATTCTTGATCATCCACACAAGTTCTTTGCGCATTCGTTTGTGATTCTAAGTGATTTGAGCTCTGTTCTAGTGTGAACTCTGAGATAGTCATTCGAGCTCGAGTCTTGGCCGTGTGTGTGCGCTTTTGTTGTGGATTTGTGTGTGTTGCTTCCCTCCCTTACTCTGTGCTTTCTTTGTGATCATACACTTGTAAGGGCAAGAGACTCCAATTTGTGGAGATTCCTTGCAAACGGGATAGTGAAAGGAACAACAAAACACCGTGGTATTCAAGTGGGTCTTTGGACCGCTTGAGAGGGGTTGATTGCAACCCTCGTCCGTTGGGACGCCACAACGTGGAAGTAGGCAAGCATTGGCTTGGCCGAACCACGGGATAAACCACCGTGTCCCTCTGTGCTTGATTCTTGTGGTATTGTGTTTTGTTGAGACTTCACCTTAGCCACTTGGCATTAATCGTGCTAACGCTCAACAAGTTTTTGTGGCTTAAGTTTGAGGTTTTTACAGGATCACCTATTCACCCCCCCCTCTAGGTGCTCTCGGTAAAGGTTTTCTCATCTAAAGGCTTGGTAAAGATATCGGCCAATTGGTCTTTGTTGTGAATATAGGCTATCTTGATATCCCCCTTTGTTGGTGATCTCTCAAAAAGTGATACCGAATGGCTATGTGCTTAGTGCGGCTGTGTTCAACGGGATTATCCGCCATGCGGATTGCACTCTCATTATCGCATAGGAGAGGGACTTTGCTAAATTTGTAGCCATAGTCCCTAAGGGTTTGCCTCATCCAAAGCAATTGCACGCAACAATGGCCTGTGGCAATGTACTCGGCTTCGGCGGTAGAAAGAGCTACTGAGTTTTGTTTCTTTGAAGCCTAAGACACCAGGGATCTTCCCAGAAACTGACAAGTCCCTGATATGTTCTTCCTATCAATTTTACACCCTGCCCAATCAGCATCTGAATATCCTAATAAATCAAAAGAGGATCCCTTGGGGTACTAAAGACCAAACTTAGGTGTATGAACTAAATATCTCAAGATTCGCTTCACGGCCCTAAGGTGAACTTCCTTAGGATCGGCTTGGAACCTTGCACACATGCATACAGAAAGCATAATGTCCGGTCGAGATGCACATAAGTAGAGTAAAGAACCTATCATCGACCGGTATACCTTTTGATCTACGAATTTACCTCCCATGTCGAGGTCGAGATGCCCATTGGTTCCCATGGGTGTCTTGATGGGCTTGGCATCCTTCATTCCAAACTTGGTGAGTATATCTTGAATGTACTTTGTTTGGCTGATGAAGGTGCCCTCTTGGAGTTGCTTCACTTGAAATCTTAGAAAATACTTCAACTCCCCTATCATAGACATCTCAAATTTTTGTATCATGATCCTACTAAACTCTTCACAAATAGATTTGTTAGTAGACCCAAATATGATATCATCAACATAAATTTGACATACAAACAAATCATTTTCAATTGTTTTAGTAAAGAGAGTAGGATCGGCTTTGCCGACTTTGAAGCCATTAGTGATAAGGAAATCTCTTATGCATTCATACAATGCTCTTGGGGCTTGCTTGAGCCCATAAAGCGCCTTAGAGAGTTTATAGACATGGTTAGGATACTCACTATCTTCAAAGCCTGGAGGTTGCTCAACATAAACCTCTTCTTTGATTGGTCCATTGAGGAAGGCACTTTTCACGTCCATTTGATAAAGCTTAAAGCCATGGTAAGTAGCATAGGCAAGTAATATACGAATTGACTCAAGTCTAGCTACGGGTGCATAGGTTTCACCAAAATCCAAACCTTCAACTTGTGAATACCCCTCGGCCACAAGTCGTGCCTTGTTCCTTGTCACCACACCATGCTCATCTTGCTTGTTGCGGAATACCCACTTGGTTTCTACAACATTTTGGTTAGGACGTGGAACTAAATGCCATACCTCATTCCTTGCGAAGTTGTTGAGCTCCTCTTGCATCTCCAGCACCCAATCCGAATCTTTAAGTGTGTCCTCTACCCTATGTGGCTCAATAGAGGAAACAAAAGAGTAATGTTCACAAAAATGAGCAACATGAGATCGAGTGGTTACCCCCTTATGAATATCGCCGAGGATGGTGTTCACGGGGTGATCTCGTTGGATTGCTTGGTGGACTCTTGGGTGTGGCGGTCTTAGACCCTCATGATCTTCCTTGTCTTGATCATTGGCATCTCCCCCTTGATCAATGTCCTCCTCTTGAGGTGGCTCATCTTCTTGATCTTCATTTTCATCCTCTTGAGTTTGATCCTCGCTTGCATGGAGGAAGATGGTTGATCATGTGCTTGTGGAGGCTCTTCGGATTCCTTAGGACACACATCCCCAATGGACATGTTCCTTAGCGCGACGTATGGAGCCTCTTCATCATCTAGCTCATCAAGATCAACTTGCTCTACTTGAGAGCCGTTAGTCTCATCAAACACAATGTCACGAGAAACTTCAACTAGTCCAGTGGACTTGTTAAAGACTCTATATGCCCTTGTGTTTGAGTCATAACCAAGTAAAAAGCCTTCTACAGCCTTAGGAGCAAATTTAGATTTTCTACCTCTTTTAATAAGAATAAAGCATTTGCTACCAAAAACTCTAAAATATGAAACATTGGGCTTTTTACCGGTGAGGAGTTCATATGATGTCTTCTTGAGGATTCGGTGAAGATAGAGTCAGTTGATGGCGTTGCAGGCAGTGTTGACCGCCTCGGCCCAAAACCGATCCGAAGTCTTGTACTCATCAAGCATGGTCCTTGCCATGTCCAATAGAGTTCTATTCTTCCTCTCCACTACACCATTTTGTTGTGGCGTGTAGGGAGAAGAGAACTCATGCTTGATGCCCTCCTCCTCAAGAAAGCCTTCTATTTGTGAGTTCTTGAACTTCGTCCCATAGTCACTTCTTATCTTCTTGATCCTTAAGCCAAACTCATTTTGAGCCCATCTCAAGAATCCCTTTAAGGTCTCTTGGGTTTGTGATTTTCCTGCAAAAAGAACACCCAAGTGAAGCGAGAATAATCATCCACAATAACTAGACAGTACTTACTCCCGCCGATGCTTATGTAAGCTATCGGGCCGAATAAATCCATGTGGAGTAGCTCTAGTGGCCTGTCAGTCATCATGATGTTTTTGTGTGGATGATGAACACCAACTTGCTTCCCTGCTTGACATGCGCTACAAATCCTATATTTCTCAAAATGAACATTTATTAGTCCCAAAATGTGTTCTCCCTTTAGAAGCTTATGAAGATCCTTCATCCCAACGTGGGCTAGTCGACGATGCCAGAGCCAACCCATGTTAGTCTTAGCAATTAAGCAAGTCTCAAGTTCAGCTCTATTAAAATCAACTAAGTATAGCTGACCCTATAACACTCCCTTAAAAGCTATTGAATCATCACTTCTTCTAAAGACAGTAACACCTACATCCGTAAAAAGACAATTATAACCCATTTTACATAATTGAGAAACTGAAAGCAAGTTATAGTCTAAAGAATCTACAAGAAAAACATTGGAAATAGAATGGTCAGGTGATATAGCAATTTTACCAAGTCCTTTGATCAAACCTTGATTTCCATCCCCGAATGTGATAGCTCTTTGGGGATCTTGGTTTTTTTCATAGGAGGAGAACATCCTTTTCTCCCCAGTCATGTGGTTTGTGCACCCGCTGTCAATGATCCAACTTGAGCCCCCGGATGCATAAACCTACAAAACAAATTTAGGCCTTGTTCTTAGGTACTCAAACAGTCTTGGGTCCTTTCACATTAGAAACAAGCACCTTAGGTACCCAAACACAAGTCTTAGAGCCCTTGTGTTTGCCCCCAACATATTTGGCAACTACTTTGCCTGATTTGTTAGTAAGCACATATGAAGCATCAAAAGTCTTAAATGAAATATTATGATCATTTGATGCAATAGGAGATTTCTTCTTAGGCATTTTAACATGGGTAGAATGTCTAGAGCTATAAGCCTCATTCTTATAATAAAAGCATGGTGAGAATGAGTCTTCTTTGCATGAATTCTCCTAATCTTATCATCATGATAACCAGCAGGATATAAAATATAGCCCTCGTTATCCTGAGGCATGGGAGCCTTGCCCTTAACAAAATTAGACAATCTTTTAGGAGGGGCATTAAGCTTAACATTGTCTCCCTGTTGGAAGCCAATGTCATCCTTAATGCCAGGGCGTCTCCCACTATAAAGCATGCTACGAGCAAATTTAAATTTCTCATTTTCTAGTTCATGCTCGGCAATTTTAGCATCTAGTTTAGCTATATGATCATTTTGTTGTTTAATCATAGCAAGGTGATCATGAATAGCATCAACATTAATATCTCTACATCTAGTACAAATAGAAATATGCTCAAAGGTAGATGTAGAGGGTTTGCAAACATTTAATTCATCAATCTTAGCATGTAAAATAGCATTCTCATCTCTAAGATTGGAAATATGTGGGGGACAGATATCCCCCGGGTCCACCAGAAGGCAAGAAGGCCTCACGGAAGACCCCAGGCCCATTATTCTGCGAGGTCGTCCCTTCGTGGGCCAGGGGAGGAACTTTCAACAAAGCGGATCAACACAAGGACGGATCAACTTGAGCCTGTATGGTTCGCCAAGCTTAAACGCTATCTGCCGCATTGATCCGACTTTCCCGCGCGGCGCCCTTAGACGTCGGAGCCGAAGGATTATGAGTCGGCGAGATTATAGGAAGATAAACTCAGTCGGTTCACTATTACTTAGGAACACGTGGTTATCATATTCGCATGTAACACCCCACGGTCGAATATATAAGGCCTAGGGAGCATCCCCTCAGAATAGACCTCACCCTTCAACCATACATCCAACTCTCTGGTATCCTTCATACTAGAGAATTCTCTTGTAATCCACCACATAAAGTACTCACGCTAGGACGTAGGGTGTTACGCATCTCCAAGCGGCTCGAAGCTGTACAAAACTGTCTACTGTCTCTCGTGCATCAAGCGCGAACCATCGAGCTACAGTCGGTAACACCATCCTACTCAAAAAAGCACCTCAAGGGGCAACCCCGGGTGCGCGGTCGGACCTAAAACACCGACAGCTGGCGCGCCAGGTAGGGGTGTGTTACTGATCCAAGCTAGCTCAATGGCCGTCACTTTCCAGCACAAAATCTGCCTTCGCCCTGGGTCCACGTTCTGCTTTGGGACCATTTCATCCATAGCAGACGAGGAAGGAACTCTGCATCGCATCACGGATTTGCCAGAGAGAAAGTCTTCCTCAACAATCTCCGGAAAAGTCAGAGCGAAACAAGAAAAAGGGCAACCTCCATTACTCCGAGCAAAGACCACTTTCAGCAAGCTAGTAGCTGAGGGTCCGTCTACCCGGAGAACTCCGCTGTCCACCTCTTCGATGGAAAAATGGACACGGATCACAAGGAAAAATGAGGCGAACAAGGTGAAGGATTGTCAAATTGCTCTTCTGAAACCTCCGCCCTCAAAGGAGAACATGAAGAAGCTCGTCACAACGACGGTTTCATTCTATCCCGATGTCCTCTTCATCGGGAGAGTAGAGTCGTCTCCCGTCTCCAATGATGAGCCAACTGTGCTTGGGGAAGAACCTCCTCAACGAGAAGTCCGCCGACGTAGGAATCGGCGCCGAAATATCCGACGACATCATGCGGCCGAAGAGCGTGATCCAGCACAGCCCGTATCGCGAGATGAAATCTCGGAGGTAGGAGAAACTCCGGACGAACGGGTCTTCGGGGAAAGGAGGAATTCCCGACGACGCGACCGTCGGCAAGCTTAAGAGCAAGCTGAACAGGAAGCAAGACAACGCCGGGAGAACCCTCTTCTTGGATGGAACCTGAACCCTGACTTCGCCCGAGCCATGAACACGCCGAGTGAAGTTGGCGGAGTGTTAGCTCGGATAGCCGACGGCCTCCCCCGAACTCCGGACGCCGAGGGCTATCGGCGGCTGCTCACTCAGGCGGCGAATCATCTTCTACCTCTCGCTCATCCGCCGAGTGACCTACGACATGCCATCAACAGTCGTGTCGGTGTTTCGAAACCCGGGGGGTCCCTAGACCGACGAGTGAATTGTCACCGCGTGCCCCAGCCCAGATGGGTCGCCGCGAGGCGGAACGCGAAGGGGGGAGAAGTAGCCGGAGGGAGTCAGGCGTGGGAGTGTGGAACCCGCGGCCTTCGTGTTAGCCCTGCGCCCAGGTCGGGTGCGCTTGCAGTAGGGGATTACAAGCGTCCACGCGGGAGGGAGCGAGCGGCCTTGCGCGAGCGCCGTCCCGTCCTTCCCCGCGCGACCAACCCTCTGTAAGAGGGCCCTGGACCTCCCTTTTATAGGCGTAAGGAGAGGATCCAGGTGTACAATGGGGGTGTAGCAGTGTGCTAGCGTGTCTAGCGGAGGAGAGCTAGCGCCCTAAGTACATGCCATCGTGGCAGCCGGAGAGGTTTTGGCACCCAGTTCGTGTGATGTCGTGGCCGTCGGAGGAGCGCTGGAGCCTGGCGGAAGGACAACTGTCGGAGCTGTCGAGTCCTTGCTGACGTCCTCTTGCTTCCGTAAGGGGGCTGAGAGCCGCCGTCGTCACAGGGCATGCGGGGCGCCATCATTACTCGTATGGTGGAGCGAGCCGGATGGGACGCCAGTCTTGTTCCCCGTAGCCTGAGTCAGCTCGGGGTAGGGTAATGATGGCGCCTCCTGTCGACGTGGTCGGTCCGTGCCCTAGGTTGGGCGAGGTGGAGGCTCCTCCGAGGTCGAGGTCGAGTCTGTCTTCCAAGGTCGAGGTCGAGTCCGAGCCCCCGGGTCGGACAAGGCGGAGCCCGTCGGCTGAGGCCAGGGCTGAGTCCGAGCCCTGGGGTCGGGCGAAGCGGAGTTCGTCGTCCTTCGGGGCTGAGCCCGAGTCCAAGCCCTGGGGTCGGGCGAAGCGGAGTTCGTCGTCTTCCGGGGCTGAGCTCGTGTCCGAGCCCTGGGGTCGGGCGAAGCGGAGTTCGTCATCTTCCAGGGCCGAGCCCGAGTCCGAGCTCTGGGGTCGGGCGAAGCGGAGTTCGTCGTCTTCCGGAGCTGAGCCCGAGTCCGAGCCCTGGGGTCGGGCGAAGCGGAGTTCGTCGTCTTCCAGGGCTGAGCCCGTGTCCGAGCCCTAGGGTCGGGCGAAGCGGAGTTTCCTATGACGCCTGAGGCCGGACTTGGCTGCTGTTAGCCTCACTCTGTCGAGTGGCTCAGCAGTCGGAGCGGCGCAGGCGGCGCTGTCCTCTTGTCAGACCGATCAGTGGAGCGGCGAAGTGACTGCGGTCACTTCGGCTCTGTCGACTGGAGGGCGTGCGTCAGGATAAAGGTGTCAGGCCACCTTTGCATTAAATGCCCCTGCGATTTGGTCAGTTGGCGTGGTGATTTGGCCAAGGTTGCTTCTTGGTGAAGACTGGGCCTCGGGCGAGCCGAAGGTGTGTCCGTTGCTGGAGGGGGTCCTCGGGCGAGACATAGATCCTCCGGGGTCGGCTGCCCTTGCCCGAGGCTGGGCTCGGGCGAGGCGTGATCGCGTCCCTCGAATGGATCGATCCTTGACTTAATCGCACCCATCAGGCCTTTGCAGCTTTGTGCTGATGGGGCTTACCAGCTGAGATTTAGGAGTCTTGAGGGTACCCCTAATTATGGTCCCCGATAGTAGCCCCCGAGCCTCGAAGGGATTGTTAATACTCGCTTGGAGGCTTTTGCCGCACTTTTTTGCAAGGGTACCAGCCTTTTTGGTTGCATTTTGTTCCGGTGGGTGCGCGCGAGCGCACCCGCCGGGTGTAGCCCTCGAGGCCTCGGAGGAGTAGTTTGACTCCTTCGAGGTCTTAGTGCATTTCGCAACACTTCGGCTAGTCTGGTTGTCCCCTCATGCGAGCTGGCCGTAGCCCGGGTGCACGGTCGGGTCCCAAGTTCTCGGGCTGGTATGTTGACGCTGTCAACGGTTTGGCCGGAGCCGGGTTTGCGAGAGCAGCCCCCGAGCCTCTGCACAGTACGAGAGGACGGTCAAGGACAGACTCGACTTTTTTATATATGCCCCTGCGTCGCCTTTCCGCAAGGAGGAGGGGGGGGGGGGGAAAGCTCCATGTTGCCCTCGGAGGGCGCCGAACATGGTGTCTCCGGTGAGCTGCTGGTGGGTAATCCGAGTGGACGCCCGTGCCCCATTTGTTAGGGGTCGGCTAGAGGCCCAGAGGCGCGCTCCAAAAGTACCTGCAGGTGACCTGCCGGACCCGGTCCCCTTTTGACGGGGTCCGAGGGCTCGATGCCTCCCTCTGATGGGATTCCGTTACAAGATCGTTCCCGCTGGTCTCGGAAATGTCCTAGGGTACCTCGGGAGCGTAGCCCGAGCCTTGGTTATGTATCAAACGTACCCAGGGTCATCCCTCGCTCTGCATCTGAGGCGACTGTGAACCCTTCAAGGGCCAGCCTACGAACCCCTGATCAGTAGTGGGCGCGGAGCCCGAGTGGCCTGAGGCGGCCGTTTGAACCCTTCCGAGGGGTCGGCCATCGAACCTCTGACCAGTAGTGGGCGCAGAACCCAAGCGCTCTGAGGCGGCCGTTGAACCCCTCCGAGGGGCCAGCCTTTGAACCCCTGATCAGTAGGGAGGCTCGGGGCCTGTTTCCTTCACGGAGAAGGATCCTTTTCGGGGTATCCCCCTTTCCCGGTCCCTGTTGTAAGAGAGAGAAAGAGGAAAAGGATACGAAATCGAATGACGTGGCGTACCTTTTTCGACGCGGTCATTATGGCGAAGGCGAAGCGTCGCTTGCTTCTCCTGCCTGAGGCGCCGCCTGTCCCGCCGCGGAGTTAATGCGACGGGGCGAGTGGTTCGCGAGGCGGCCGTTGCGCGTGTGCGAGCCATTCGAGGAACGGATCACGGGCGCGCCGTCTTTACGCCGTGAGAGAGGGTTCTCTTGCTGCCCCTGGATGGGATGTAAGCTTGGTTGACGACGTGACCACTGCTCCTGCCCGCCTGCCACCGCCATTACCGCCGGCCCATCTTTGGCCGTATTTGACCGTCGCGTCTGGCTGGCACTACTGGGTCATACGCAGGGTTGCCTCGAGTCGTGGTACTGGTTCCGCAGTCGAGGAGGCGCGGTAGTGGTGCGAGTGGCGGTGCAGTTGCTCGCACGTAGCAACCGGCGCCCCGGTTGCATGACGCGTGGGCCTGGACCTCCATGCTGGGCGCGTTGGAGTCGAAGGGGCGCGCCCACTTGGTGCGGTTGCATGCCGACTGCATGGCTATCCACCCTTTCACCCGTTGGTCTGGGCAAAAGCGGAGGAATGCTTGTAACCGCTGGGCAGTTGCATGCCCTGCGCGCGGCGGTTTGGCTCCTTCTGCCCTGGACCAGCTTGCATGACGCGTGGGGCCCGACCCCCGTGCCGTAGGGGGAGGACCTTGGAGTATGTTGGAGAAGACTCAGCCTGCATCGGCTGAGGACGCAAGTGGGGAGAGTTGCCTTTAAAAGGAGGGTGACCCCCTTGAAAGACGACCATGTCTTCGCGCTCCCTTATGCACCGTGTCTTTCCACCTTCCGAGCCCCCGGATGGGGGACGCCCGCAATCCTTCCGCCTTGTCGTCGGAGGAACGCAACTTCGAGGAAGCTGGTACCTTTCAGCCATCGTTCGGCTTCAAGGATTTTCATCATGCAGCCCGGCTGCATCCCCTCACCGGTGGTCACCCAAGACGGTGACCTCCAGTTCGATGGTGAGGGGAAGCGAACCGGGCTGCGGCCTCTGCCCCTCCATCAGCTTCAAGGATGTTCATCATCAGTGCTGGGGAGGGGAGTGTGCCGAGTTCGGGTCGGTCCCTGCGCGGGCGGCGGCTCGCTCCTTCCCTCATTGATCGGGGGGAAGGGCATTCGCCGTTCATGGCATTGGCAGCTGCCACGTGCCTGGCTCTCTGAGCCGAGTGGCTTCGGAGCCGCTCCTGGCGTCGCCTTCCGCCACGGCAGCCGGAAGAGGTTTCTCCGCCGACGAGCTAGCCGGTGCCACCCACGGACTGACCTCCAACTCTACGGCCTTCTGCCCGTCCTTGCCTCTCGAGTGAGGGCATGGGCGAGGGCCTCATGGCAGCAGCATCCGCCCTGAGGTCATCGCTGCTGCTGTTCGGCCCCCCAGAGCAGAAGTCGTCGTCGTCGCCGCTGCCGGGGCGGGCGACGGCGAGCCGTTCGTCGGTCTTCTGTTGCTCCGTAGGCCCCCCTATCGTGCGGGGTTGTTCGTACCTGTGGAGGTGGAACCGGAGTTCCGTTTGTAATGGCACTTTGAGTGTCGGTGTCTTGTTCATTGCGGCTATCGGGGCCTAAACATGTATGTATCTTTGGCACGGAGCCGTGTTTTTCCTTCATTTCGAGCACTAAGACTCGCCTATTGGTTATCTGAACCGCTTCACCGAGCGTGAGTCGCCTCGTGCGAAGGTGACGAGTGAGGTATCCGTATCCCGGAGGCGTAGGAGTCCCTCGGCTCGGTCTGCCTTGCTGTCCGAGGCTTCTCTTGCTTAGTTAAAGGAACCCCTCGGCCGCTCTTCGATGAGCCGAAGCCGGAGGTAGCGGTGTCAGCACGGACAGAGGCAGAGTTGGCTCGAAGAGAAGATTTGGTCGGCCGGAGCCTGGCCGGGTCGTCCACTGGTGGGACCGACTCAGGAGTTGAGCTACCGAGGCCACAAGCCGGGCTGATGTCTTCGAGGGACAGCTGGCCGAGGCCTCGGGGTGGCCGGCCGAGTCGTCTGCTCGAGCCGGATTCCTGGAGAAGACCCTGGCGGTGATGGCCCGGGTGCGGTGCTGATGTCGTCCTTCAGAGTGGAGATCCTCCGACCGCGTCGCCATCCGAGGCTAGGTCAGACCCCACCGAAGGTGTAGTTGACGCCGAGGGTACTGCTGCCCCTTCAACTGTCGATGTCCGAGCCTGCAGGATCGGGTTGTCTTGTAGTGTGTGTATGTTTTATGTGGCCGCTGAGGCCCAAACACACTGTCATCGTGTTGTAAAGCTGCGTCCCTTTTCCTCTTATTTCGAGTATCTGGACTTGCTTGCCGGTAACAAACTTGTTTGTCCAAGCGAGAGTTACTTTTCACGGAAGGTGATGAGTGAGGTATCCGTATCCCGGAGGCGTAGGAATCCCTCGGCTCGGTCGGCCTTGCCGCTTACGTGTACTCTTACCCACCCATAGGGTTTTGTCACTGTCGCAGTCGAGAAGGCCCGAAAAATCGTTTCGGCAGAGGAGCTTTCGAGCGTGAAGACTTGTTCGGTCCGCGGAGTCACTTATCCGAGCGCGAGTTACTTATCGCAAAAGGTGATGAGTGAGGTATCCGTATCCCGGAGGCGTAGGAGTCCCTCGGCTCGGTCAGCCTTAGCTGCTTACGTGTACTCCGTCATTTTCGGGATCCACTTTCAAAGTAGTCGAAAAGGACGAAAGGCATTCTGGCAGAAAAGATTTTTTTCTTTTTTGGAGGAAAATTTCGACGCAGAAGACGCAGAGGGGGTTCCCCCTTCTAGCCCCCGAGGGAGGGTCGGGCTTTGCCGAGGCAAGGCTGACCCTTCCTTGACGACCAGACTTTGTGTGTGAACGAGGTATACAAACAACTTGAAAGCATCTTAAGGGTAGAAGCGACGTAGCTGTTGGATGTTCCAAGCGTTACTGTAGACCTCGCCTTGGCTGTTGGCCAGCTTGTATGTTCCGGGCTTCAGAACCTTGGTGATGACGAACGGCCCTTCCCAGGGAGGCGTGAGCTTGTGCCGCCCTCGGGCGTCTTGTCGCAGCCGAAGCACCTGGTCGCCCACCTGGAGGTCTCGGGACCGAACCCCTCGGGCGTGGTAGCGTCGCAGGGACTGCTGGTACCGCGCCGAGTGTAGTAAGGCCATGTCCCGAGCCTCTTCCAGTTGGTCCAGTGAGTCTTCTCTATTTGCTCGATTGCTTTGGTCGGTGTAGGCCCTCGTCCTCGGGGAACCGTATTCTAAGTCTGTGGGCAAGATGGCCTCGGCCCCATAGACTAGAAAGAACGGTGCGAAGCCTATGGCTCGGCTCGGTGTTTTCCTCAGACTCCAGACCACCGAGGGGAGTTCCTTCATCCACCGCTTGCCGAACTTGTTGAGATCGTTGTAGATCCGAGGCTTGAGTCCTTGCAGGATCATGCCGTTGGCACATTCTACTTGCCCATTCGTCATGGGGTGAGCCACGACGACCCAGTCCACCCGGATGTGGTGATCCTCGCAGAAGTCCAGGAACTTTCTGCCGGTGAACTGGGTGCCGTTGTCGGTGATGATGGAGTTCGGGACCCCAAAGCGATGGATGATGTTGGTGAAGAACGCCACCGCCTGTTTGGACCTGATGCTGTTTAGGGGTCGGACCTCGATCCACTTGGAGAATTTATCGATGGCGACCAACAGGTGCGTGTAGCCCCCGGGTGCCTTCTGCAAGGGGCCGACGAGGTCCAGACCCCACACAACAAACGGCCAGGTGATGGGTATGGTCTGCAGAGCCTGAGCGGGCAAGTGGGTCTGCCTCGCGTAGAACTGACACCCTTCGCAGGTGCGGACAATCTTAGTGGCGTCGGCCACCGCCGTCGGCCAGTAGAAACCTTGTTGGAAGGCGTTTCTAACAAGGGTTCGAGGTGCTGCGTGATGGCCGCAAGCCCCCGAGTGTATCTCTTGTAAGAGCTCCTAGCCTTCGGCGATGGAAATGCATCGCTGGAGGATGCCCGAGGGGCTGCGGTGGTAGAGCTCCTTCCCATCTCCCAGCAAGACGAAAGACTTGGCGCGCCGCGCCAACCACCGAGCTTTGGCTTGGTCGAGGGGTAGCTCTCCTCGGTGGAGATATTGTAGGTACGGGGTCTGCCAGTTTTGATTAGGCATGACCTCGCTCTGCTCCCCCTCAACACGCAGTGCCTCACCCTCGGGGGCCGAGGGTACCTCGGGCCGAGCCGAGGGTGCCTCGGACTGAGCCGAGGGTACCTCGGGCTGAGCCGAGGGTGCCTCGGGCTGGGCCGAGGCCTTCTCGGGCTCGGGCGTGTCGTTGGTCTTGATGGAGGGTTGATGCAGGTCTCGGGAGAATACGTCCGGGGGAACTGTTGTTCGCCCCGAGGCTATTTTAGCCAGCTCGTCCGCAGTCTCGTTGTAGCATCGGGCGATGTGGTTGAGCTCGAGCCCGTAGAACTTGTCTTCCAGGCGCCGAACCTCATCGCAGCAGGCTTCCATCTTCGGGTCACGGCAGTGGGAGTTCTTCATGACTTGGTCGATGACGAGCTGTGAGTCACCGCGAGCGTCGAGGCGTCGGACCCCTAGCTCGATGGTGATTCGCAACCCGTTTACCAGAGCCTCGTACTCAGCCACGTTGTTGGACGCCGGGAAGTGGAGGCGTAGCACGTAGCGTAGGTGCTTCCCGAGGGGCGAGATGAAGAGCAGGCCCGCGCTGGCCCCCGTCTTCATCAGCGACCCATCGAAAAACATGGTCCAGAGCTCCGGTTGGATCGGAGCTGTTGGGAGCTGGGTGTCGACCCATTCAGCCACGAAGTCCGCCAAGACCTGGGACTTGATGGCCTTCCGAGGGGCGAACGAGATTGTCTCGCCCATGATCTCCACCGCCCACTTTGCATTCTACCCGAGGCCTCTCGGGACTGGATGATCTCCCCCAGGGGGAAGGATGACACCACAGTTACCGGATGAGACTCGAAGTAGTGTCGCAACTTCCGCTGCGTCAGGATCACCGCGTACAGCAGCTTCTGAATTTGTGGGTAGCAGATCTTGGTCTCGGACAGTGTTGGGGCCATGCTTCGTTGCGCCGAAGGTCTTACGGGAAGAAGCAACTTCGGCTGAAGTTGTCCCCAGGAGATGGCCGAAGGTTCCTTTTCATGAAGCTTCGGCATTACAAACCGACATAGAGATAGAATGACCTTTTAATCCATGAAGGTCTGAGTCAATGTTGTAAACTTTTATGAGGGGCATAATTGTAATTCGTCACAGGCTGTGTCCTGTGTCTATAAATAGATGAACAGTACCCCCGTACTGTTCACGCTAGCTTGTACTCGCTCGTGCGTCACGCTTGTACCTTTGCCTTCTGTCAAGCCGAAGGTACAAATGTAATTCAACATTGTTCTTATTCTTCCATGATTATTTGATAAGAACACGTAATAATGTTATGTAATTATTCATATCATTCCCTCATGTCTCATATGCTTCTCCTTATTGTCAATATAAACTGCAATGATGGAGGTATGTCCTTCGTGACCTTCGTCTGAAGATCGTTATATCCTAAGGGAAATAACGCTCCGAAGGACGAAGGGTATTTATCATTAACTTCTTTCTGTGTTGCCTTGTTCTTAATTCATAGCATTTGAGAACAAGCCCCCAACATTGGCGCCCACCTCCGGTGAACTCACTTCCACTTTTCTGAGCTGATGGCTTCGTTCAACAATCAAGCTGAAGCTGCTTCGGCTTCGAAGCTGGTGCTCCCGATAACAGGCGGTTCTTGCTCAGAGCTGGCTAACAAGAAGCAAAAGAAGGAGGCTCAGAGAACGGTGCAGCATGTTGGAGTACAGGGACCCTTCATCAAGTCAAAATGGTCCCACATTCCAATCACTTTCTCTCAGGAAGACCTTCAGCTTAAGGATTATCCTCACAATGATGCCATGGTTATCTCTTGTGTGATCAAAGGATTTCTGGTCCACAATGTCTTAGTTGATACAGGCAGTGCAGCTGATATCATATTTGCTAAGGCCTTCAGACAAATGCAAGAGCCCGAAGACAAGGTCCATGATGCTACGCACCCTCTTTGTGGCTTCGGAGGGCGGCAGATTGCAGCACTTGGGAAGATTACCATGCCAGTAACCTTCGGATTTGTTAACAACACAAGGACTGAGCAAATTGTGTTTGATATTGTTGACATGGAGTATCCTTACAATGCTATCATTGGTCGCGGTACTCTCAATGCCTTCGAAGCAATTCTTTACCCAGCTTACCTCTGCATGAAGATACCTTCGGACCAAGGGCCTATTGCTATTCATGGAAGCCAGGAAGCTGCTAGAAGGGCCGAAGGAAGCTGGACTGACTCCAAAGCAATCCATAACATAGATGGAGCTGAAGCTTGTGAACAGTACAAATTCAGAAGGGAGAAAGCAGCTTCAGCAGATCAGCCGAAGCCCATGCTCTTGTGTGAGGACATAGCAGAGCAGAAGGTGCTGTTGGGCTCACAATTATCCGAAGACCAGGAGAAAACCTTGATAAGGTTTTTGTTCAACAACAAAGATGTTTTTGCATGGTCAGCTAATGATCTCTGTGGAGTAAATCGGGATGTTATTGAACACTCGCTCAATGTTGACCCATCCTTCAGACCCCGAAAGCAGAGGCTTCGGAAAATGTCTGATGACAAGGCCGAAGGGGCTCGCAATGAAGTAAAAAGACTCCTCAGTGCAGGAGTTATCAGAGAAGTAAAGTATCCAGAATGGCTAGCTAACACTGTTATGGTAAAGAAAGCCAATGGCAAGTGGAGAATGTGTATCGATTTCACAGATCTCAACAAGGCTTGTCCGAAGGACGAATTCCCATTGCCAAGAATAGACTCTTTAGTTGATGCAGCAGCTTCTTCAGAGCTCATGAGTCTGCTAGATTGTTACTCAGGCTATCACCAAATCTGGATGAAGAAGGAAGATGAGCCGAAGACTAGCTTCATAACCCCAAGTGGCACATATTGCTATCTTCGGATGCCTGAGGGGCTCAAAAACGCTGGAGGAAGTTTCAGCAGAATGACTGCGAAGGTCCTCCAGTCTCAGATAGGCAGAAATGTGCTAACTTATGTCGATGACATCATTGTAAAAAGCACGAAGCAGGAAAATCATATTGCTGATTTGCAGGAGACCTTCGCCAGTTTCAGACAAGCTGGTTTGAAGCTGAATCCAGAAAAATGTGTCTTCGGAGTAAAGAAGGGGAAATTTCTTGGATGCTTGGTTTCAACAAAGGGAATTGAAGCTAATCCAAATAAAATTGAAGCTATACTTCGAATGGAGCCACCAACTACAAGAAAGGGGGCCCAAAGATTGACAGGAAGGCTGGCATCTCTCAATAGATTCATATCCAGATCAGCAGAAAGAAATTTACCATTCTTCGAGGTGCTGAAGTCAGCTGAAGTCTTTCAATGGGGACCAAGCCAACAAAAAGCCTTCGAAGAGCTGAAGCAATATTTGATAGATCTAACAACATTAACTCCACCAACGCCAGGGGCTCCTTTGTTGTTATATGTGGCAGCTTCGCACTCGGCAGTAAGTGCAGCACTTGTCCAGGAGAAGCTTGTTGGCCAAGTCAAGAAGCAGGTTCCAGTGTATTTTGTATCTGAAGTCCTTAGTGTATCAAAGAAAAACTATACAGAACTAGAGAAGGTATTATATGCCGTTTTGATGGCATCCAGGAAGCTTCGGCATTATTTTCAAGCATACAATGTTGTTGTTCCTTCTTCGCAGCCGTTGAAGGATATTATGAGGAATAGAGAAGCTACTGGACGGATTGGAAAATGGGCTGCAGAGCTCAATGAATTTTGCATTGATTATGTGCATAGATCCTCGATCTAGTCTCAAGCGTTGGCAGATTTCATTGCCGATTGGACGCCAGGGGCTCAGGATGAAGAAGCAAATAAAGAGGCCGAAGTGTGGACAGTATTCTGTGATGGCTCTTGGGGAACCTTCAGAGCAGGAGCGGCTGCTGTGTTGATCTCACCTTCCAAGGTTAAAACTTGTTATGCGGCAAGACTTGATTTCAGCTGTACAAACAATATTACTGAGTACGAAGCCCTGCTCCTGGGCCTTCGGAAATTAAAGGCAATGGGGATCAGAAGGGCGATTCTTAAAACTGATTCCCAGGTTGTTTCGGGCCATATCGACAAAAGTTGCAAGGCTAAAGATCCGAAGCTTGAAAAATATCTAGACATGGTCCGAAGAATCGAAGCTTCCTTCGAAGGATTTTCTGTCAAAAATATCCCTCGAGGACAGAATGAGCATGCTGATTTGTTAGCTAAGTCAGCAGCGCAGGGGCTGCCGTTACCTTCGGACGTATTCTTCGAAACAATAAAGGCACCTTCAGTGGAGCTCCTTGAAAGAGCAGTCCTCAACATATCTCCTGTTTATAGCGAAGATTGGAGAACTGAGATCATCTCTTACCTTCAGGGCAAGTTCCTTTCAGATGACGAAGCTTATAATAAAAGGATAGAGGCAAGAGCTCGTCCATATGTCATGATAGAAGGGGAGTTATACAAACATGGAGTTTGCGCTCCGTTGCTCAAGTGTTTATCTAGAACCGAAGGTATAGAGTTGATGAAAGAAATACATGCAGGCCTGTGTGGATCCCACATTGGATCTAGGCCGTTACTTGGATGCAGCGGAGTTAGTTCAAAAGTGCGAAGGTTGTCAGAGATGTGCAAGAGATCAAAAGCAACCTTCATCTTTGACACAGCTGATACAACCCATCTGGCCATTGCAAAGGTGGGGCCTTGACTTGTTAGGTCCATTACCACCGGCTCAAGGGAATCTAAAATATGTTATAGTGGCTGTGGAATATTTTTCTAAATGGATTGAGGCGAAGCCATTAGCCACAATAACTTCGGCCACTGTCCAAAAGTTTTTCTGGCAGAATATTGTTTGTCGTTTTGGGGTACCGAAGGCCATCACTGTGGATAATGGAACGCAGTTCGACTCCGAAGCTTTCAGAAATTTCTGTGATCAAATTGGTACGAAGATCCATTTTGCATCAGTCAGGCATCCGGAGTCAAATGGGCTCGTTGAAAGGGCCAATGGCATTATAATGACAGGAATAATGAAGTTAATCTTCAATCAACCCAGGGGAAAGTGGCCAGATCAGTTAACCAAAGTGGTGTGGAGCCACAATACAACAACATCAAGGTCTACAGGCTTTACTCCATTCAAGTTATTATTCGGTGACGAAGCAATAACTCCGGAAGAAGCTAAAACTGGATCAATAAGAGTAGTAGCTTCGACAGAATCAAGCCCTGAAGATGCTTGTTTTGTGGAAAAAGATGCTTTAGAAGGGATCAGGCTTCAAGCTGTGGAGAATATCAATAAATACCAGGCCGAAACAGTCAAATGGCGAGATAGAAAAGTTCGACTCAAGAATATTGAGCCGGGACACTTGGTGCTTCGGAGAGTGGCCAACCCAGACACAGTGGGCAAGTTACAGTTGAAATGGGAAGGACCTTTCTTAGTAGTATCTTCGTCAAGGCCTGGTTCGTACAGATTGAAGGACATGGACGGCAAGGACATTCCAAGATCTTGGAACGCGGATGAGCTTCGGCGATATTATGTATAACTTGATGTAACTTTTTATGTTTTTTCTTTTCTTTTTCATGGCACCCTTTTCCTTTCTAAAGGGGGAGAAAGGTTTTTAATGGGGCCATCATATGTAATTTCCTTTTTAGTTTTATAAGAGCAAAATCCCCCAAAGAATGTAAATGTAAAAGCTGAGAACGCACCATCGAGTGCCGAAACTGAAAAAGCGAAGAAGCTCCAAAGACGTTCCTAAGGGAATGCAGAGCTTACAGCGAAAAGTCAACGCTGATTCCGCCGAAAGTAAAAGGCGAAGAAGCTCCAAAGACGTTCCTAAGGGAATGCAGAGCTTACAGCGAAAAGTCAACGCTGATTCCGCCGAAAGTAAAAGGCGAAGAAGCTCCAAAGTCGTTCCTAAGGGAATGCAGAGCTAATGTGTGATTGTTTCTAAGGAAATAATGGCTGAGGGTATGGCTTCGGATATGTGTTTGGACATTCATTCGCACATCACATTGCATCATAGCATTTGCATTCATAAACATTCATTCATGGCATAAGTGGTTGTTTCGGCAAAGAAGAAGAAGCAGTCTTTTATGCTTCGTTGTGTATAAAAAAGAGAGGTTTTGGCAAAAAAGAAGAAGCGGTCTTTTATGCTTCGTTGTGTACGAAAAGAAGGGAAGGTGTTTTTTCGCCTTCGGCTCAAAATACTAATTTCGTCCACATCAAAGCACCTCAATGGGACGGTAAGGATATATTACAAGGTATGGACAAAGTTCATTAAGAACAGTTTAGCTGTATTTACAAAAGTTGTTACAAAAGTCTATTGAGTTTTTTCTACAGAGTACTCCTACTGATCTTCACCGAGCTTCAGCTTCGGCGGCATATTTTTTAAGCATCACCTTCAGCTTCGTCATCCTACATGAATCAAGGTATTGCGAGTAAAAATCAAGTGTGAAGGAGAAGGTAAGCACAAGGTATGATTTCTTACTGGTTCAAGATGACTTCGAGCTTCGTCTCCAGCCTTCTCTCGCCCGCCTTTTGTCCATATCATTTTTATAAATCTGTTTGAAATGCTTCGGGCGAGGTCAGGAATATCGTCTAGAATTGATGGAGACAGAGTGAAATTCGGCCTGTTGACGATTTTTCCATGATCACAGCCGGCCTTCAGGAACGCTGCAGCAGTGCCCCGAGAAGCTACCCAGGCACAGAAGTCACCGTGCCCGGCTATAACTTCGTCAAGCTCTTCAATTTCAGCTTCAATATGTTCGAAGGCTCTTGGCAAATTTTCAGCAGCAGGGGTGAACTTTCCACTGCTGGCTCCAACTGAGTAAAAGATCCTCTTTAATTGTTGAATACAGTTGTTACTAAATTTCAAACATTTGTCTTGAAGGCTTGTTAATGATTTCTTCAAATCTGAGTTGGTTTAGACTTCGGCCTCAAGTTTTGAATTAAGCTCTAGCTTCTCTTGTTCAAATTGTTTTGATTGGCAGATAAGCTTCGAATTCAATTCTGCTACTTTAGCTTCAGTTTCTGCCAACAAGCCTTCAGTTGTTTGGAGTTCGAAGTCTTTCTTTTCAATAATAGTTGATTGCTCTTTTATTTTGCTCTCCAAATTTTCAATTATAGCTTCGTGTTTTTTATCCTCTAGATCTTGCTGCATCTTCAAAGCTTTGCTTAGTAGCATGCTCTGCACATAATCAACCTTCGTTAGGAATATTTCCATTATTAAAAACAATAGAAGTCAGAGAAAAGTTGTTTACCTTGAAATTGGAATAAAATAAGCTACCGACGATATGTTGTCGTCGGTAGCAGCTGATATCTGTTTCTAGCTTCGGAAAACCGATACTCTTTGATAGAGTACCGATGACCTTAGCCCCAGTTTGATCCCGGATGCAGCCCAATTTCTCATCGTCAATGCCTCCGAATAGAAGAGCTCCTGGCTTGTATCCGCAAGATTTGGCATATTCCTTAAGCTCTTCTATTTCGGCCTTCGACAGTTCTTGCCCAATTAAATTTTGAAATATGTAGGCTTCGTCTTCCGAAGTATCTTCAGCTATTTCCTTTCCCTTTTCAGGCACTGTGGCCATGGTTTCTTCAGCAGCAATGGCAGCTTCTTCTGCGGCCATGTCTAGCAAAATTTTGTCGATGTCTTCAATTGTAGTTTCCAAGTTCACATCTTCGGCTGAAGCGGCTTCGGTAGCCGCGACCTCCGAAGGTGCGACTTCGACATTTGTTGTGCCCTCAACCGCTGGCGTTTTCCGAGTTGAAGCCCTCAGTGGCGTCTTATCGATAACTTCGGTCACTGCAATAATTCTTTGCCTCTTTGTTTTGGTTATCTTCGTTTTTTCCGGCTTCTCCACCTTTCGAAAAAGCTTCGTCAGTTGAGGCCCTAATGGACTTAGCTTCGCGGGCAGGGGTTCAGTCATTACCTTTAAGATTTCCTCCACGTCGCTGGTAGAGGGTGGTGCAGGAGTCCCCTCTTCATCGGATAATTTTCGCTTTGGAGATGATGTTTTTCTCTTCTTTGGAATTTTCTTCTCTTTTGGTGATTCTTCCTCATCTTTGTTCAAAGTTTCGGCCACTCTTTTCCTTTTTTGGCCCTCAGCACCCTTATTCAACCGTTCATAGTCAGGGTACTCGAAACCCAGGGCATCAAACACTCGGTTTAGTCTTCGCTTCGGACGGGTGCCGAAGGCCGCAGTCATTAGCTGATCTTCTTTTTTGGAATAATTCCCAAGAATTTCATTGCACATTACTTCAACTGTGTCCAGCCATTCTTGGCAAGGTTTTTTAAAGTATTTCTTGAATTTGAAATGGTAAGGAAGCCGGACAAGTTCCCCCTCTTTCTTCTCCCTTTCCAGCTTCGGCATTTCCCATTCTTTTAAAGTAGGGAAAACCCTGAAGGCCAAGAATTCTTGAACCAGATCCCTGGTACTGATATGCTCTAAAATAATTTTAAACTCACCCAGTGCAGCCCAGGTGGGACCTTCTAATGTCATGTGGCATCGCGGCCTTGTTTCTCCGAAGATCAATTCAAGTGGGCTTTGTACCAACTTCTCTTCGTCTTCGTCAACCTTCACATAAAACCACTCTGACTTCCAGCCTGCCGGCCATTTGCTTCGGTAGCTAATAACAGGAAACTTTGTGGTCTTCCGATAGGCAAAATTGTAGCAACCAAAGTTATCATGTAATCCATCTTTTCTGGCCTTCGTTTGGTAATGCAACTCATGAACTCGACAAAAACTGTCGGCAAACGGTTCCACCGCCTGGCTTCGGAGGGCCCAGATGTAAACACTAATCCTAACGATAGCGTTAGGAGTCAACTGATGAAAGTAGATTCCAAACTTCTTCAATACATCTGCAATAATCCCATGAAGGGGGAATCTTAACCCAGCCTTTAGAAAGCTCTTGAAAATAACTATCTCATCCTTCTCTGGCTTCGGGGTAGTTTCTTCTCCCCCGAAGCGAAGTAGCTTCTTCTGATTTTCACTGAAATAACCTGATTTTACCATCTTGGAGAGATCAGCCTTCGAAACGATCGACTTTCCGAAGTCTAAGTGGCTGGGCTTGCTTGGCATGGCAATGCGATAATCATCTTCGGGATCAGTTTCTTCAATATTCTCCTCTTCTGCTTCGGCAGTTGCTTGTTCTGCTTCAATAGCGGGGATTTCTTCCGCAGTTACTAGTCCGGATCGTTGCATTGCTTCGGAGATGGGAACAGTCTCCGAACCTTCAGCTTCGTCTCCTTCACGCTCAACTCTGGCAGTAGATCGCACCCTGGCCATTTGATTCTGAGTTTGTGGAAATTGAATACTTTTTTCTCCCGAAGCCTTTCCTTCTGACGAAGCAGACTTCGAGTTGGACCTTCGTTCAATTCCGAGAGTCAAGCTTCGGCTATGGTTAAAAATTTTGGCAGCAAAACAGTGCAAATAGCAATGAATGCCGTGGTAACTTCACACCTACCTGTCCGTTTATATAGTGCTGCAGGTAAGAAGGCGAAGCGCCAGGATTTTTACACCAGGCGGACAGTCACTAGCCCTCGCTGCGCGGTGGACCGCAGAGACCAAACAGTAACTCTGCAGGGTGGGCCTGGCACGCGCTCGGAAACTGGATCGTTTCTCGACAACGAGCTCAGGGAAGGTGTTTTTTGGACCTTCGGCTTCCCGAAGCTTGAGAGGCTTTTTTCACGGATCAAGCTCGTTACGAAAAACGATCTAGCGCCGCGAAAGGGGCTACTGTTGGGGCCATGCTTCGTTGCGCCGAAGGTCTTACGGGAAGAAGCAACTTCGGCTGAAGTTGTCCCCAGGAGATGGCCGAAGGTTCCTTTTCATGAAGCTTCGGCATTACAAACCGACATAGAGATAGAATGACCTTTTAATCCATGAAGGTCTGAGTCAATGTTGTAAACTTTTATGAGGGGCATAATTGTAATTCGTCACAGGCTGTGTCCTGTGTCTATAAATAGATGAACAGTACCCCCGTACTGTTCACGCTAGCTTGTACTCGCTCGTGCGTCACGCTTGTACCTTTGCCTTCTGTCAAGCCGAAGGTACAAATGTAATTCAACATTGTTTTTATTCTTCCATGATTATTTGATAAGAACACGTAATAATGTTATGTAATTATTCATATCATTCCCTCATGTCTCATATGCTTCTCCTTATTGTCAATATAAACTGCAATGATGGAGGTATGTCCTTCGTGACCTTCGTCTGAAGATCGTTATATCCTAAGGGAAATAACGCTCCGAAGGACGAAGGGTATTTATCATTAACTTCTTTCTGTGTTGCCTTGTTCTTAATTCATAGCATTTGAGAACAAGCCCCCAACAGACAGTACCTCACTGATGAAGTAGACTGGCTCTGGACGGGCAATGCATACCCCTCTTCTCGTCTCTCAACCACAATCGTGGTGCTAACCACCTGAGTGGTCGCGGCGATGTAGATCAAGAGGGCTTCTCCGGCAGCGGGGGGCACCAAGATGGGCGCGTTCGTGAGGAGCGCCTTCAGGTTCCCAAGGGCTTCCTCGGCCTCAGGGGTCCAAGCGAAGCACTCGGCCTTCCTTAAGAGGCGGTACAAAGGCAGGCCTCTTTCGCCGAGGCGCGAGATGAAACGGCTCAGAGCCACGAGGCATCCCATGACCCTCTGTACGCCTTTCAAGTCCTTGATGGGCCCCATGCTAGTGATGGCCGTGATCTTCTCTAGGTTAGCCTCGATGCCCCGCTCGGAGACGATGAACCCCGAGAGCATACCTCGGGGGACCCCGAAGACACACTTTTCGGGATTGAGCTTCACGCCTTTCGCCTTGAGACATCGGAATGTCACTTCAAGGTCGGAAAGGAGGTCGGAGGCTTTCCTCGTCTTGACTACGATGTCATCGACGTAGGCCTCGACCGTTTGGCCGATGTGTTCGCCGAACACGTGGTTCATGCACCGTTGGTACGTTGCACCCGCATTCCTCAAACCAAACGGCATGATAACATAGCAGTACATGCCGAAGGGTGTGATGAAAGAAGTCGCGAGCTGGTCGGACTCTTTCATCCTGATCTGGTGATACCCAGAGTAGGCATCGAGGAAAGATAGGGTTTCGCACCCAGCAGTGGAATCCACGATTTGATCGATGCGAGGCAGAGGGTAGGGAACTTTCGGACATGCTTTGTTTAGACCAGTGTAGTCTACACACATCCGCCATTTCCCCCTTTCTTTCTCACAAGCACAGGGTTGGCAAGCCATTCGGGATGGAATACCTCTTTGATGAACCCTGCCGCCATTAGCTTGTGGATCTCCTCGCCTATGGCTCTGCGCTTTTCTTCGTCGAATCGGCGTAGAGGCTGCTTCACGGGTCGGGCTCCAGCTCGGATATCCAGCGAGTGCTCGGCGACTTCCCTCGGTATGCTGGGCATGTCTGAGGGACTCCACGCGAAGACGTCGGCATTTGCGCGGAGAAAGTCGACGAGCACTGCTTCCTATTTGGGGTCGAGCTCGGAGCCGATCCGGATCTGCTTGGAGGCGTCGTTACAGGGGTCGAGAGGGACGGACTTAACCGTTTCCGCTGGCTCGAAGTTGCCGACGTGGCGCTTCACGTCTGGCGCCTCCCTAGAGAGGCTCTCCAAGTCGGCGATGAGGGCCTCTGCGTACTCCACGCACTCCACGTCGCATTCGTACGCGTGTCGGTACGTGGGCCCGACGGTGATGACCCCATTGGGGCCCGACATCTTGAGCTTGAGGTAGGTGTAGTTGGGGATGGCCATGAACTTGGCGTAGCATGGCCTCCCCAGCACTGCGTGGTAGGTTCCTCGAAACTCGACCACTTCAAACGTGAGGGTCTCCCTTCGGAAGTTGGAGGGCGTCCCAAAGAAGACGGGTAGATCGAGTTGTCCGAGGGGTTGGACGCGCTTGCCAGGGATGATCTCGTGGAAAGGCGCAGCGCCCACCCAGACCGAGGACAGATCGATCCGCAGGAGCCCAAGGGTCTCGGTGTAGATGATGTTGAGGCTGCTGCCTCCGTCCATGAGGACCTTGGTGAGCCTGACGTTGCCGATGATGGGGTCGACAACGAGCGGGTATTTCCCCGGGCTCGGCACATGGTCGGGATGGTCGGCCTGTTTGAAGGTGATGGGCTTGTCGGACCAGTCTTGGTAGACTGGCGCCGCCACCTTTACCGAGTAGACCTCCCGACGCTCTTGCTTGCGGTGCTGAGCCGAGGCGTTTGCCACTTGCCCGCCGTAGATCATGAAGCAGTCGCGGACCTCGGGGAACTCTCCTGCCTTGTGATCTTCCTTCTTAGCGTCGTCGAGAGCCTTGCCACCCTCCGCGGGTGGCCCGGCCTTGTGAAAGTGGCATCGAAGCATGGCACACTCCTCAAGGGTGTGCTTGACGGGCCCCTGATGATAGGGGCATGGCTCCTTAAGCATCTTGTCGAAGAGGTTGGCACCTCCGGGAGGTTTTCGAGGGTTCTTATACTCGGTGGCGGCAACAAGGTCCGCGTCGGCGGCGTCGCGTTTCGCTTGCGACTTCTTCTTGCCCTTCTTGGTGCCGCGCTGAGTTGACGTCTCGGGAACATCTTCCGGTGGGCGGCCCTGGGGCTGCTTGTCCTTCCGGAAGATGGCCTCAACCGCCTCCTGGCCAGAGGCGAACTTGGTGGCGATGTCCATCAGCTCGCTCGCCCTGGTGGGGGTCTTGCGACCCAGCTTGCTCACCAGGTCGCAGCAGGTGGTGCCGGCGAGGAATGCGCCGATGACATCCGAATCAGTGACGTTGGGCAGCTCGGTGCGCTGCTTCGAGAATCACCGAATGTAGTCCCGTAGAGACTCTCCCGGCTGCTGGCGGCAGCTTCAGAGATCCTAGGAGTTTCCAGGGCGCACGTACGTGCCTTGGAAATTGCCGGCGAAGGCTTGGACCAGGTCGTCCCAGTTGGAGATCTGCCCCAGAGGCAGATGCTCCAGCCAGGCTCGAGCGGTGTCGGAGAGGAACAGGGGGAGGTTGCGGATGATGAGATTATCATCGTCCCTTCCACCCAGCTGGCAGGCCAGCCGATAGTCCGCGAGCCACAGTTCCGGTCTCGTCTCCCCCGAGTACTTTGTGATAGTAGTCGGGGTTCGGAACCGGGTCGGGAACGGTGCCCGTTGTATGGCGCGGCTGAAAGCCTGTGGACCGGGTGGTTCGGGCGAAGGACTCCGGCCCTCCCTGCTGTCGTAGCGTCCCCCACGCCTGGGGTGGTAGCCTTGGCGCACCCTCTCGTCGAGGTGGGTTCGACGGCTGTGGTGATGGTGCTCGTTACCGAGGCGACCCGGGGCCGCAGGCGCTGTGTTGCGCGTGCGCCCGGTGTGGACCGAGGCTTTCCACATGAATCGGGAAGTTGCGGCGCGATGTTCCGAGGGGTGCCCCTGCCTTCGGGAGGCAGAGCTTTCGGCCCGTCGGACCGCGGCGTCCTCCAGGAGATTCTTGAGCTCTCCCTGGATACGCCGCCCCTCGGTGGTTGATGGCTCCGGCATCGCGCGGAGAAGTATTGCCGCTGCAGCCAGGTTCTGGCCGACTCCACTGGAATCCGGTGGTAGCCTTACCCTGACGTCGTCGGCGATGCAGTGCTGGATGCGCTGGGGGAGATGACGCGCTTCTCAGGCTGGAGGTTGGCCCGCCCATTCTTGCCCGATGTCTCGGCGGGTCGGCACAAGCGTTCCTGCTCCCTCGTCGAGCCTGGCCTGCATCTCGCGGATTTGCTCGAGCTGTGGGTCAGGACCCCCCGCTGGGACGGGGACCACAGCTAGCTCTCAAAGGATGTCGACGCGAGGCATGGGCCTAGGGGGATCACCGTTCTCCGGCATACCAAGATGGTTGCCTTCGCCGGGACCCCCTAGATCAACGTGGAAACATTCGTGGCTTGGGCCGCAGTCCTCATCGTCGAGGCTGCGGCTACCGTCGGAACAGTCGGAAAGGCAGTAGTCGCAAGCGGTCATGAAGTCCCGCACGGCACGGGGGTTACCAAGTCCGGAGAGATCCCAACAGAGGTCGGGCTCGCCATCTTCCTCGGACCCCGAGGGCCCGTAGGTCGAGACGGCCGTCAGCCGGTCCCAGGGTGACCGCATACGATACTCCAGAGGGTTTGGACTCGCCTTTATGAGAATGTCCACCGAAGCGGAGTTGCTTGGCGGGTCGAGGCCGAATCCAAAAGGCGCGAGATGGGAATCAGTCGGTACCTTTTGGTCGATGGGCGGTGACGAAGCCACGTCAGGGACTGACTGCACCGTCGTCTCAGGTACGAGGGTGACGCCCAGCAAGTCCTTCGCGAGCGTGCTGGCATCGTCCGTTTGCTTGAGGTTGGTGTGTCGCGGGGAGGCGGCGCTCGTCTTCGTCTCAGACGCGAGGCCGATGCCCGACGCACTCTCCGTTGGGGCGCCGGCGCCGTCGACTCGCTCGACAGCCAACGAGGTGCCGCTTCCTGCTTGGCCTTGGTTGCGCCGCCTCCTCCTCCATCGGCGGGGGAGGGGACGGGACAAGCCCGAGTGTCGTCCTTCCACCACGTGGGGAAGGCGTCGATTATTTCCTCGCCGGCGGGCGGGTTGTCGACCGCCATTGTCGCTGTCGCGCGACGGGGGAAGGAGTATCATGTCGTAGCTGCCGTCAAGGGACATGAACTCAAGACTCCCGAAACGGAGCACCATCCCGGGCTGGAGAGGTTGCTGGAGACTGCCCATCTGGAGCTTGACGGGAAGCTGTTCGTCAACACGCAGCAGGCCCCTACCTGGCGCGCCAACTGTCGGTGTTTCGAAACCCGGGGGTCCCTGGACCGATGAGTGAATTGTCGCCGCGTGCCCTAGCCCAGATGGGTCGGCGCGAGGCGGAACGCGAAGGGGGGAGAAGCAGCTGGAGGGAGACAGGCGTGGGAGTGTGGAACCCGCGGCCTTCGTATTAGCCCCGCGCCCAGGTCGAGTGCGCTTGCAGTAGGGGATTACAAGCGTCCACGCGGGAGGGAGCGAGCGGCCTTGCGCGAGCGCCGTCCCGTCCTTCCCCGCGCGGCCAACCCTCTGTAAGAGGGCCCTAGACCTCCCTTTTATAGGCGTAAGGAGAGGATCCAGGTGTACAATGGGGGTGTAGCAGTGTGCTAGCGTGTCTAGCGGAGGAGAGCTAGCGCCCTAAGTACATGCCATCGTGGTAGCCGGAGAGGTTTTGGCACCCAGTTCGTGTGATGTCGTGGCCGTCGGAGGAGCACTGGAGCCTGGCGGAAGGACAGCTGTCGGAGCTGTCGAGTCCTTGCTGACGTCCTCTTGCTTCCATAAGGGGGCTGAGAGCCGCCGTCGTCACAGGGCATGCGGGGCGCCATCATTACTCGTATGGTGGAGCGAGCCGGATGGGACGCCGGTCTTGTTCCCCGTAGCCTGAGTCAGCTTGGGGTAGGGTAATGATGGCGCCTCCTGTCGACGTGGTCGGTCCGTGCCCTAGGTTGGGCGAGGTGGAGGCTCCTCCGAGGTCGAGGTCGAGTCTGTCTTCCAAGGTCGAGGTCGAGTCCGAGCCCCCAGGTCGGACAAGGCGGAGCCCGTCGACTGAGGCCAGGGCTGAGTCCGAGCCCTAGGGTCGGGCGAAGCGGAGTTCGTCGTCCTTCGGGGCTGAGCCCGAGTCCGAGCCCTGGGGTCGGGCGAAGCGGAGTTCGTCGTCTTCCGGGGCTGAGCCCGTGTCTGAGCCCTGGGGTCGGGCGAAGCAGAGTTCGTCGTCTTCCGGGACCGAGCCCGAGTCCGAGCCCTGGGGTCGGGCGAAGCGGAGTTCGTCGTCTTCTGGGGCTGAGCCCGAGTCCGAGCCCTGGGGTCGGGCAAAGTGGAGTTCATCGTCTTCCGGGGCTGAGCCCGTGTCCGAGCCCTGGGGTCGGGCGAAGCGGAGTTTCCTATGACGCCTGAGGCCGGACTTGGCTGCTGTCAGCCTCACTCTATCGAGTGGCTCAGCAATCGGAGCGGCGCAGGCGGCGCTGTCCTCTTGTCAGACCGGTCAGTGGAGCGGCGAAGTGACTGCGGTCACTTCGGCTCTGTCGACTGGAGGGCGTGCGTCAGGATAAAGGTGTCAGGCCACCTTTGCATTAAATGCCCCTGCGATTTGGTCGGTTGGCGTGGTGATTTGGCCAAGGTTGCTTCTTGGTGAAGACTGGGCCTCGGGCGAGCTGAAGGTGTGTCCGTTGCTGGAGGGGGTCCTCGAGCGAGACGTAGATCCTCCGGGGTCGGCTGCCCTTGCCCGAGGCTGGGCTCGGGCGAGGCGTGATCGCGTCCCTCGAATGGACCGATCCTTGACTTAATCGCACCCATCAGGCCTTTGCAGCTTTGTGCTGATGGGGGTTACCAGCTGAGATTTAGGAGTCTTGAGGGTACCCCTAATTATGGTCCCCGACAAGTCGGCAAGACGTGCGGAGCTCCATCAATGCTTCGCGTGAGCGACGGCACGAGAATGAGATCCGGCATCGAGAAGAATACGATCGATATCATGGTGTCCCTGCGTGGAGTCAGGCTACCAGAGTTGAGTAGGCAACAGCTTCAACTAGCGGCACAACCCGGGGACGGTCAAGGCACCACGACAACAACTCCCCTCCCCGGGACAGACATCATCATCACCGACAGGAGGACACGTGTGGGGTATCGGCGCTCACTCCACGTCTTAGGGCCATTTAGTGGCCCCCTAACTTCAAGGTCTCCGACGTTGACAAGTACGAGCCTAAGCAGGATCCGGGAGGCTGGCTGGCCGTCTACACGACCGCTGCCCGGGCCACTGGGGCGACTGAAGACGTGATGACCGCGTACCTGCCCATCGTCCTCGGGCAAGATGCACCGCAGTGGCTACGGCACCTACCCCGACACTGCATCGACGACTGGAGCGACTTCAGCCGGCGCTTCACCGCCAACTTCCAATCCCTCTCTGACGAACCGACGCAGCCATGGGACCTCAAGACCATCAAGCGCAGAGGGGATGAGACTCTTCGATCATACCTTAAAAGATTTTAGACCATGAGGAATCGAATCCCCGAGGTTGCGGAAGCAGCAGTGATCGAGGACTTCTACCGGAGATCTAATGACTCGGCTTTCGTCCGAACCATACTGCAGAAGGCGCCGACTACCTCCGAGCAGCTGTTCCGGGAAGCCGACCTCTACATCACCACCGACGAACGGGCCCAGGACCTCATCGGAGGAGCAAAGCCTGCACCGGCGGCACCGCAACGCGACACGAACCAACAACCCGACAAATGGTGGGAGAAGAGGCCTCGTGAGGAAGTCCACGCCGCCGGACCACCCGCCTTTCACGCCGAGTAGGACCACGCGGGGGCGAACGTGTTAGAAATATGCCCTAGAGATAATCATAGAGATGAGCATATTTCTTTGTATCCATGATATATATATTGCTTAATTGAATATCCATGGAAGGCACCTTGTATTGATTAGCAATTATGTCAATTGTTTGTGAGATTCTTTACTTATATGGTTATTCTAAATGATGTCCCTAGTCAGAGTCGATGACTAGCACATGTATTAGTTGATGACTACATTTCACAAGTCATGAACATGGAGATGTTAAACTAATAATGTGGGCGCATGTATGACATGAGGCTGGACTGACCCAACGTGAGATATTGTAATATAGTTCTCTTCTTGCAACATGAATACTGTATCCTTAGACCTGAGATTGTTACATGTTCTCAAGATGTGAATTGACTTACTTAGGGACTATCAAACGCTATCCCGTAACTGGGTAGTTATAAAGGTAGTTTTGGGTTTGTCAGGAAGCATGCTGTGAGGCATAGTCAGTCAAGATGGAATTTGTCCCTCTCTTTGTGAGAGAGATATCTCTGGGCCCCTCGAGTGATTGGATCAAGAAATGCATGGCCATGCTAGGGTTAAGAGTTAACCATTGAAAGGATTCCAATTCACAGTATCGAGAAAGAGAGGTCAGCTTAGAGCCAGACCAAATATCGTGAGACAAAAGGAACAACATGTACGTAATGTCGCAATGGTTCGTCTAATATGATCTTTACGTGATCATAGGAGTTGACATGTCTTGCTAGAGGCCGCTGTCAATTATTTGGCCAAGTAAGAGTACTCGGGCTATGTCTATTTGTACGTGAACCTATAGGGTCACACACTTAAGGGGAAGGAAGCCTAATTCGGATTAGATCCGAAATTAGACTGGGCTTTAGGGTTAATGATGGGCCTCGGTGTCAGAAGCCCACCATAATGCCTATATAATGAGGGGCGGGGGCGTGGTTAAGAGATAACCTAATTCGCCACCTGCAAACCAGCAGCCGCCGCTCACCTCTCGCCCTCGCCAAGCCGCCGTCGTGAACCTAGCAGTTCGGTACGCGGCGCTTCCTCCCTGTACGTGTGGATACCTCGGAGGTGCTGCATTTGGAGCACTTGGACGAACTGTGCGAGGACGTGAAGGACGCCGGCGACTGCATGACACTGCTCGACGCGTTCGTCTACATCGAGACGTCTTCCGCTGCTCTGCGCGTCTAGTGGTAATTCCATGACCTATAACCGCAGTAGTTCTTGGTATTATGGGGTTGAAAATTTTGTTTTGCGCTAGTGTAGCATCCCCGTAATCCTACAGAACGAACACTGGACGACATCCTCGACACCCAGTGCTCGTACCACAAGGACATGCGCCACACCCTCCGGAACTGCAGGGATTTCAAGCACTCCGTTGGGCACGGACGAGCCTTCCAACCTCTACCACCTCCCCCACCTCGAGGAGCGCCCGGAGAACCTCGACAGCCCCAACAACCGGAAGGGGGAGGAGGCGGAGCGTTCCCGCGCGTCGACGGGAAGTCAACGTCATCTTCGGCAGACATGGGTCGCAGGAAAGCAAGAGGCAACAGAAACTCAACGACCGTCAAATACTGATGGCGACCACTGGTCCTCCCGCTCCGTATCGATGGTCCGAGCACCTGATCACCTTCACTCAGGCGGATCAGTGGCTCAACTTCGATCACCCGTACAAGTACTGAGAGCACCTAGAGGGGGGTAAATAGGTGATCCTGTAAAACTTAAACTCAAAGCCACAAACTTGGTTAAGTGTTAGCGCAATAAAGCCAAGTGGCTAGAGATGAGTTCTTGCAAAACACAATAACCACAAAGAGATCAACACAGAGAGGCACAGTGGTTTATCCCGTGGTTCGGCCAAGTCCAACACTTGCCTACTCCATGTTGTGGCGTCCCAACTGACGAGGGTTGCACTCAACCCCTTTCAAGCGGTCCAAAGACCCACTTGAATACCACGGTGTTTTGCTTTCATTTCACTATATCCCGCTTGCGAGGAATCTCCACAACTTGGAGCCTCTCGCCCTTACAATTTGATTATCACAAAGAATCACGGAAGTAAGGATGGGATGAGCAACACACACAAGACACAAAATCAGAGCAACAATACGCACACAAGTCACAACACAAGCTCTCAACACAACTCGATGAGTTCTCTACTCAAATGGAGCTCTAGTTGCTATCACAAAGAATCGAATGTGCGGAAACGAAGTCTTGGTGCTTAGGAATGCTCAAGGAATGCTTGGTGTACTCCTCCATGCGCCTAGGGGTCCCTTTTATAGCCCCAAGACAGCTAGGAGCCATTGAGAGCAATCCAGGAAGGCAATTCTTGCCTTCTGTCGACTGGCGCACCGGACAGTCCGGTGCACCACCGGACACTGTCCGGTGCGGATTTCTTTCCTATTCTTGCGCAGCCGACCGTTGGGGACTTGGAGCCGTTGGCGCACCGGACAGTCCGGTGCCCCCATCCGACCGTTGGCTCGGCCACGCGTCACGCGCGGATTGCGCGGCCGACCGTTGGTGCGCCCGACCGTTGGCTCACCGGACAGTCCGGTGTCTCACCGGACAGTCCGGTGAATTATTGCCGTACGCTGTTGACTTGGTTCCCGAGAGCGGCGACTTCGCCGCAGCCGACTCACCGGACACTATCTGGTGCACCACCGAACAGTCCGGTAATTTATAGCTGTACGCCACCGTCGAGACCCGAGAGCAGCCAGTTGACCAGACGCCAACCTGGCGCACCGGACACTGTCTGGTGCACCATCGGACACTGTCCGGTGCACCACCGGACAGTCCGGTGCACCCAGACTGAGCAGAGTCTTGGCTGCTCGAGCCAAGTCTTTTACAATTGAATTTTCTCTGATTCTAGCACTTAGACAAATATGTTAGTACACAAAAACCAATGTACTAAGTCTAGAATCATACCTTTGTGTTGACTTTGCACTCCTTCCACCATTTGGCATAGTTTCACATTAAACCATTTGTGTTGGCACTTGATCACCAAAATACTTAGAAATGGCCCAAGGGCACATTTCCCTTTCAATCTCCCCCTTTTTGGTGATTTATGCCAACACAACAAAAAGCAACTAAAGGAAGTGCAACAACAATGCAAATGAGAGCACAAATTTGTTTTGATTCAAATTTGGCATATTTGGATCATTCTTTGCCACCACTTGGTTTGTTTTTGCAAATCAAACTCAATTTCCTATCTCTAAGTCAAACACACTTGTTGAGGCATAGAGAGGTATTCCAAGAGAAATTGATCAAAGATTCAAAAACTCTCCCTTTTCCCATAATCAAACATTCTTCCCACAAGAGACAGACTTTTAGCACTAAGAGACAATAAGAGTATTTTGACAAAACAAAACTCTATTCTTCTATTTTAAAAATTCTCAAGTGGTAGCTGATCCATTTCTTGCTTTGGCCTTATTTTCTCCCCCTTTAGCATCAAGCACCAAAACGGGATCAATCTTGGCCCTTAAACCCCATTGCCTCACCAAAATCTTCAAATAAGAGTACAAAGGCAATAAGAATATGGAGATGAACTTGGAGTGAGTTACCCTCTCATCGGAGTGTAGTGGAAGTCTTGCATGGTCCAAGTTCACCTTTTCCCTTTCAATTCACCTTTGAGACTAAATCAAGCAAGCTCAAACATATGGTTAGTCTCAAAGGGTCAAGCTGTAGCACATCTCCCCCTAAATATGTGCATCACTCACACATGGACTTTTGAGGTCCGGGGAGAGTTTGTACAACTTGAGCACCATAAATAAACAAAATGCATAAGGAAACATGATCAAAGCATAATACACATGTATGCTACACATCAATCCAAGTTTCGCAAATCTAAGACATTTAGCTCACTACGCAGTCTGCAAAAGGTTTTTTCATCTAAAGGCTTGGTAAAGATATCGGCTAGCTGGTTCTCGGTGCTAATATAAAACACTTCGATATCTCCCTTTTGCTGGTGGTCTCTCAAAAAGTGATGCCGGATGTCAATGTGCTTTGTGCGGCTGTGCTCAACAGGATTGTCCGCCATACGGATAGCACTCTCATTGTCACATAGGAGTGGGACTTTGCTCAGATTGTACCCAAAGTCCCTGAGGGTTTGCCTCATCCAAAGTAGTTGCGCGCAACACTGTCCTGCGGCAACGTAATCGGCCTCAGCGGTGGATAGGGCAACGGAGGTTTGTTTCTTCGAACTCCACGACACCAGGGACCTTCCTAGGAATTGGCACGTCCCTGATGTACTCTTCCTATCGACCTTACATCTAGCATAATCGGAGTCTGAATATCCAATCAAGTCAAAGGTTGACCCCTTTGGATACCAGATCCCGAAGCAAGGCGTAGCGACTAAATATCTAAGAATTCGCTTCACAGCCACTAAGTGACACTCCCTTGGATCGGATTGAAATCTAGCACACATGCATACACTAAGCATAATATCTGGTCTACTAGCACATAAATAAAGCAAAGAACCTATCATGGATCGGTATGCTTTTTGATCAACGGACTTACCTCCTTTGTTGAGCTCGACGTGTCCGTCAGTTCCCATTGGAGTCTTCGCGGGCTTGGCGTCCTTCATCCCAAATCGCTTGAGCAAGTTTTGCGTATACTTTGTTTAGGAAATGAAAGTGCCATCCTTGAGTTGCTTCACTTGGAACCCAAGGAAGTAGTTCAACTCGCCCATCATCGACATCTCAAACTTTTGAGTCATCACTCTGCTAAACTCTTCACAAGACTGTTGGTTAGTAGAACCAAATATTATGTCATCGACATAAATTTGGCACATAAATAAGTCACCATCACATGTCTTAGTGAAAAGAGTTGGATCGGCTTTCCCAACCTTGAAAGCATTAGCAATTAAAAAGTCTCTAAGGCATTCATACCATGCTCTTGGGGCTTGCTTAAGTCCATAGAGCGCCTTAGAGAGCTTACACACGTGGTCGGGGTACCGTTCATCCTCAAAGCCAGGGGGTTGCTCCACGTACACCTCCTCCTTGATTGGCCCGTTGAGGAAAGCGCTCTTCACGTCCATTTGGAACAACCTGAAAGAATGGTGAGCGACATAGGCTAACAAAATACGAATTGACTCTAGCCTAGCCACAGGAGCGAAAGTCTCCTCAAAGTCCAAACCTGCGACTTGGGCATAACCTTTTGCCACAAGTCGAGCCTTGTTCCTTGTTACCACCCCGTGCTCGTCCTGTTTGTTGCGGAACACCCACTTGGTTCCCACAACATTTTGCTTGGGACGCGGCACCAGTGTCCAAACTTCATTACGATTGAAGTTGTTGAGCTCTTCCTGCATGGCCAACACCCAGTCCGGATCTAGCAAGGCCTCTTCTACCCTGAAGGGCTCAATAGAAGAGACGAAAGAGTAATGCTCACAAAAATTAGCTAATCTAGAGCGAGTGGTTACTCCCTTGCTAATGTCACCCAAAATCTGGTCGACGGGATGGTTCCTTTGAATCATCGCTCGAACTTGAGTTGGAGGGGCCTGTGGTGCTTCTTCCTCTTCAACTTGGACATCCTTTGCTCCCCCTTGATCACACGCCTCCTCTTGAGGTACCTGTTCATCATCTTGAGATGGGAGGGGCACCGTCGTTGAGGAAGAAGGTTGATCTTGCTCCTTGTGTTCCTGCGGTCGCACGTCTCCAATCGCCATGGTACGAATCGCGTCCGTTGGAACATCATCCTCATCTACATCATCAAGCTCAACTTGCTCTCTTGGAGAGCCATTAGTCTCATCAAATACAACGTCGCTAGAGACTTCAACCAAACCCGATGATTTGTTGAAGACTCTATACGCCTTTGTATTTGAGTCATAACCTAACAAAAACCCTTCTACAGCTTTGGGAGCAAATTTTGAATTTCTACCTTTCTTCACCAGAATGTAGCATTTACTCCCAAAAACTCGAAAATAGGAAACGTTGGGTTTGTTACCGGTTAGTAGCTCGTATGACGTCTTCTTGAGGAGGCGATGAAGATAGACCCGGTTTGTGGCGTGGCAAGCCGTGTTCACATCTTCCGACCAAAATCACTCGGGCGTCTTGAATTCTCCAAGCATCGTCCTCACCATGTCTATGAGCGTCCTGTTCTTCCTCTCCACCACACCATTTTGTTGTGGTGTGTAGGGAGCGGAGAACTCGTGCTTGATTCCTTCCTCCTCAAGGTACTCCTCTACTTGAAGGTTCTTGAACTCGAACCCGTTGTCGCTCCTTATCTTCTTCACCTTGAGCTCAAACTCATATTGAGCTCTCCTTAGGAAGCGCTTGAGGGTCCCTTGGGTTTCAGATTTATCCTGCAAAAAGAATACCCAAGTGAAGCGGGAAAAATCATCAACAATTACTAAACCATACTTACTTCCCCCGATGCTGAGGTAGACGATGGGTCCGAAGAGGTCCATATGCAGCAGCTCCAGGGGTCTTGATGTAGTCATCACGTTCTTGATGTGATGAGCACTTCCCACTTGTTTACCTGCTTGACAAGCTGCACAAGGTCTATCTTTTTCGAAATGCACATTTGTTAGACCTAACACATGTTCTCCCTTTAGAAGTTTGTGAAGGTTCTTCATCCCCACATGTGCTAGACGGCGATGCCACAGCCAGCCCATGCTAGTCTCAGCAATTAAGCATGCATCTAGACCGGCCTCCTCCTTTGCAAAATCAACTAAATAGAGTTTGTCGTCTAGTACACCCTTAAAAGCTAATGAACCATCACTCTTTCTAAAGACAGACACATCTACATTTGTGAATAAGCAATTATATCCCATATTACATAATTGACTAACCGACAAAAGATTATAACCTAGCGACTCTACTAAAAATACATTGGAGATAGAGTGCTCATTTGAGATTGCAATCTTCCCTAAGCCTTTAACCTTGCCTTGATTCCCGTCACCGAATATGATTGAGTCTTGGGAATCTTTATTCTTGACGTAGGAGGTGAACATCTTCTTCTCCCCCATCATGTGGTTTGTGCATCCGCTGTCGATAATCCAGCTTGATCCCCCGGATGCATAAACCTGCAAGGCAAATTAGGCTTGGGTCTTAGGTACCCAACTCTTGTTGGGTCCTACAAGGTTAGTGACAATAGTCTTAGGAACCCAAATGCAAGTTTTATCTCCCTTACATTTGGCTTCGACCTTTTTAGCAATCACTTTTTTATTTTTACATGAAAGAATAAACTTAGCATTGCAAGCATGAAAGACAGTGGTAGATCCATTATATACTTTTCTAGGAGCATGAGACATAACATTCTTCCTAGATGTACCATAAAAGTTTGAACTAGAAGTAATCATGGCATGAGAGTCGAACGCATTACAACTCCTATCATAATGAACATTTGAATCTTTCATAGCCATATTTCTACCATGCATATAAGGACTAGAAGCAGTCATAGCAAGAGAATCATAAGAATAATTCCTACAAACATTTCTAGAGAATTTCCTATCGCTATACATGAAAGCATGGTTCTTTTTAGCACTATTAGTCATTGGAGCCTTCCCTTTCTCCTTGGCGGAGATGGGAGCCTTATGACTTGGTAAGTTCTTGGCTTCCTTCTTAAAGCCAAGCCCATCCTTAATTGAGGGGTGTCTACCAATAGTGTAGGCATCCCTTGCAAATTTTAATTTATCAAATTCATTTTTGGTAGTCTTAAGTTGAGCATTAAGACTAGCCACTTCATCACTTAGTTTTGAAATGGAAACTAGGTGTTCACTACAAGCATCAACATTAAAATCTTTACACCTATTGCAAATCACAACATGTTCTACACAAGAGGTTGATTTATTAGCTATTTCTAACTTAGCACTCAAGTCATCATTAATACTTTTCAAGCTAGAGATAGATTCATGGCATGTAGACAATTCACATGAAAGCACTTCATTTCTTTTAACTTCTAGAGCAAGAGAATTTTGCACACTAACAAATTTATCATGCTCTTCATATAAAAGGTCCTCTTGCTTTTCTAACAATCTATTCTTCTCATTCAAAGCATCAATTAGTTCATTGATTTTATCAATTTTGGTTCTATCTAAACCTTTGAATAGACAAGCATAGTCTATTTCATCATCACTAGATTCATCATCACTTGAAGAAGCATAAGTACTAGTATTACGAGTGCTTACCTTCTTTTCCCTTGCCATGAGGCAGGTGTGATGCTCGTTTGGGAAGAGGGATGATTTGTTGAAGGCCGAGGCGGCGAGTCCTTCGTCGTCGGAGTCGGATGATGAACAATCCGAGTCCCATTCCTTGCCAAGGTGTGCCTCGCCCTTAGCCTTCTTGTAAGTCTTCTTCTTTTCCCTCTTCTTTTCTTGATCCTGGTCACTATCATTATCGGGACAATTAGCAATAAAGTGACCAACCTTACCGCACTTGAAGCAGGAGCGCTTTCCCTTCGTCTTGTTCTTTTTGGGATGCTCCTTGGCCCTTTAGCGCCGTCTTGAAGCGCTTGATGATGAGGGCCATTTCTTCCTCATTGAGCCCCACCGCCTCAACTTGTGCCACCTTGCTAGGTAGCGCCTCCTTGCTATTTGTTGCCTTGAGAGCAATGGCTTGAGGCTCATGAATTGGACCATTCAACGCCTCATCGACGTATCTTGCCTCCTTAATCATCATCCGCCCGCTTACGAACTTTCCAAGTATTTCTTCAGGCGACATCTTGGTGTACCTAGGATTTTCATGAATATTGTTTACAAGATGTGGATCAAGGACAGTGAAAGACCTTAGCATTAGGCGGACGACGTCGTGGTCCGTCCATCGCGTGCTTCCATAGCTCCTTATTTTGTTGACGAGGGTCTTGAGCCTGTTGTATATTTGGGTTGGCTCTTCTCCCCTGATCATTGCGAATCTCCCAAGTTTGCCCTCCACCAACTCCATCTTGGTGAGCATGGTGATGTCATTTCCCTCATGAGAGATCCTGAGGGTGTCCCAAATCTGCTTGGCGTTATCCAAGCCGCTCACCTTATGGTATTCATCCCTGCACAATGACGCTAAAAGAACAGTAGTAGCTTGTGCATTTTTATGAATTTGTTCATTGATGAACATGGGACTATCCATACTATCAAATTGCATTCCATTTTCTACTATCTCCCATATACTTGGATGGAGAGAGAACAAGTGGCTACGCATTTTGTGACTCCAAAATCCGTAGTCCTCTCCATCAAAGTGAGGAGGTTTACTGAGGGGAATGGAAAGCAAATGAGCATTGGAACTTTGCGGAATACGAGAGTAATCAAAAGAGAAGTTCGAGTTAATCGTCTTCTTTTTCTCGTAGTCGTTGTCATCGTCGTCCTTTTGGGAAGAAGAAGACTCGTTGCTGTTGTCGTAGTAGACAATCTTCTTAATACGTCTCTTCTTCTTCCTGTCCTTCTTCTTATGACTTGAGCCTGAGTCGGTGGGCTTGTCGTCTTTAGGCTCATTGATGAAGGACTCCTTCTCCTTGTCGTTGTTGATCACCATCCCCTTGCCCTTAGGATCCATCTCTTCGGGCGATTAGTCCCTTTCGTGAAGAGAACGACTCTGATACCAATTGAGAGCACCTAGAGGGGGAGGTGAATAGGTGATCCTATAAAACTTAAACTCAAAGCCACAAACTTTGTTAAGTGTTAGCGCGATAAAGCCAAGTGGCTAGAGATGAGTTCTTGCAAAACACAATAACCACAAAGAGATCAACATAGAGAGGCACAATGGTTTATCCCGTGGTTCGGCCAAGTCCAACACTTGCCTACTCCACGTTGTGGCGTCCCAACTGATGAGGGTTGCACTCAACCCCTTTCAAGCGGTCCAAAGACCCACTTGAATACCACGGTGTTTTGCTTTCGTTTCACTATATCCCGCTTGCGAGGAATCTCCACAACTTGGAGCCTCTCGCCCTTACAATTTGATTATCACAAAGAATCACGGAAGTAAGGATGGGATGAGCAACACACACAAGACACAAAATCAGAGCAACAATACGCACACAAGTCACAACACGAGCTCTCAACACAACTCGATGAGTTCTCTACTCAAATGGAGCTCTAGTTGCTATCACAAAGAATCGAATGTGCGGAAACGAAGTCTTAGTGCTTAGGAATGCTCAAGGGATGCTTGGTGTACTCCTCCATGCGCCTAGGGGTCTCTTTTATAGCCCCAAGGAAGCTAGGAGCCGTTGAGAGCAATCCAGGAAGGCAATTCTTGCCTTCTGTCGACTGGCGCACCGGACACTGTCCGGTGCGGATTTCTTTCCTATTCTTGCACAGCCGACCATTGGGGACTTGGAGCCGTTGGCGCACCGGACACTGTCCGGTGCACACCGGACAGTCTGGTGCCCCCATCCGACCATTGGCTCAGCCACGCGTCACGTGCGGATTGCGCGGCCGACCGTTGGTGCGCCCGACCGTTGGCTCACTGGACAGTCCGGTGTCTCACCGGACAGTCCAGTGAATTATAGCCGTACGCTGTTGACTTGGTTCCCGAGAGCGACGACTTCGCCGCAGCCGACTCACCGGACACTGTCCGGTGCACCACCGGACAGTCCGGTGATTTATAGTCGTACGCCGTCGTCGAGACCCGAGAGCAACTAGTTGACCAGACGCCAGCCTGGTGCACCGGACACTGTCCGGTGCACCCAGACTGAGCAGAGTCTTGGCTGCTTGAGCCAAGTCTTTTCCAATTGAATTTTCTCTGATTCTAGCACTTAAACAAATATGTTAGCACACAAAAACCAATGTACTAAGTCTAGAATCATACCTTTGTGTTGACTTTGCACACCTTCCACCATTTGGCATAATTTCACATTAAACCATTTGTGTTGGCACTTGATCACCAAAATACTTAGAAATGGCCCAAGGGCACATTTCCCTTTCAAGTACCCGCTCCTCGTCGATCCGGTGATCCGAGAAAGCAGGGTAAAAAAGGTACTAGTGGACGGGGGAAGCAGCATCAACGTCACCTTCCCCCCGACGCTCCAAGGCTTGGGAGTTCCCCTCAAAGAGCTCCATGATTCGGACACTCCTTTCTTTGGCATCGTGCCGACTGAAGGAGAATATCCACTGGGACACATCTACATGCCGGTCACCTTCGGAACTCCGAAAAATTACAGAACCGAGTTCCTGAGGTTCGAGGTGGCAAACTTCGACTGCGGGTACAACACCATCATCGGCAGGCCAGGATTGGCAAAGTTCATGGCCATTCCACATTATACATACATGATATTGAAGATGTCAGGACCGCAAGGAATCATAACTATGCGCGCTGACTTCCAAGGCGCCGCAGAATGTTTTTGAGTGGCCATTCAGGCGGCCCTCACCACCAAACCATCAGCGACTTCTTCTGTGCAGGCGATCTCAAAGCCTGAGGAAGACCTCGCGGTGCCTGCGAACGAAGCTCAAGCCGTGACCTCTATGCGGCCGATCGATGAGCGCAAGACCGCCATCATCAGTTCCAGCCTGGATGATAAATAGGAAAGCGCGCTCGTCCAGTTCCTGCAAGATAACCGAGATGTATTTGCATGGCAACCCGCGGATATGCCAGGAGTCCCGAGAGAACTGGCCGAGCACAAATTGAAGGTCTACCCCTAGGCGAGTCCGATCCGACAAAAATTACATCGCTTCACGCCCGACAAGAGAGAAGCCATCCGTGCAGAGTTGGCTCGCTTGGTCGCGGTCAGATTCATTAGAGAAGTGTTACACCCTGAGTGGTTAGCAAACCCTGTTCTTGTACTCAAAAAGAATAGAGTGGATTAGCGCATGTGCGTCGACTATATGGATCTCAACAAACACTGTCCGAAGGATCCCTTCGGACTTCCCAGAATAGATCAGGTGGTAGACTCGACCGCCGGATGTTCTATGTTGTCTTTCTTGGATTGCTACTCCGGGTATCATCAAATCAGCCTGGCAAAAGAAGACGAAGAAAAAACAGCATTCATCACCCCGTTTGGAGCCTTCTGTTATACCTCCATGTCGTTTGGCCTCAAAAACGTTGGAGCGACTTACCAGAGGGCTATTCAGACATGCTTAGCCGACCACTAGGGCAAGCGTGTGGAAGCCTATGTGGATGATGTGGTGATCAAGACAGAAAACTCAGAAAATTTCATTGAAGATTTATAGATGGTCTTTAACAGTCTACGACGATATCGATGGAAGCTTAATCCTGAAAAATATGTCTTCAGAGTACCAGCAGGAAAATTGCTCGGGTTTATTGTCAGCCACCGGGGAATTGAGGCCAATCCAGAAAAGATCGAGGCTATCATGAGAATGGAAGCACCGCGATCACAGAAGAAAGTACAAAGACTTACTGGATGCATGGCAGCCCTAAGCAGGTTCATATCCAGGCTGGGAGAAAAAGGCCTACCGTTCTATAAGTTGCTCAAGAAGGTAGACAAATTCCAGTGGACTTCAGAGGCTCAGGAAGCTCTAGACGCACTGAAGAAATTCCTGACAACACCACCAGTGCTAAAACCGCCACGCCGAGCCATGCTGAGTCAACCGGCTGAAGATCTACTGTTATACATCTCTTGCACGACTCACGTGGTGAGCACCACGTTAGTAGTCGAGCGAGCAGAAGGACACGCGTACCCAGTGCAACATCCTGTGTATTTCATCAGTGAAGTCCTGGGTCCCCCGAAGAAGAAATACCCTCAAGTTCAGAAACTATTGTATGCAGTACTTCTAACTGCACGCAAGCTCCGTCACTACTTCGACGACCACAAAGTCATAGTAGTCACTGGATTTCCAATAGGGGATATTCTCCACAATAAAGAAGCCATTGGAAGAATAGCCAAGTGGGCCTGTGCACTAGGAGCTCATGACATTGAGTTTCGACCTTGCACTGCAATCAAGACTCAAGCACTAGTTGACTTCGTATCAGAATGGACTGAGCAACAAGTGCCCGATAACCCGGAGATTGCAGAAGTATGGCGAATGTATTTCGATGGCTCGTTGAAGCTGCAGGGGGCAGGTGCAAGGATCCTCTTCTTTGCACCTGGAGGTGAACAACTCAAATATGCTCTTCAATTGTTATTCCCAGCGTCCAACAATGTAGCAGAGTATGAAGCTTTGATTAATGGACTGAACATTGCCATATCACTGGGCATCAAGAGACTGATAGTATATGGGGACTCTCTAGTGGTCATAAGTCAGATAAACAAAGAGTGGGATTGCTCAAATGACTCCATGGGAAAATACTGCTCCGTCGTCCGAAAGCTGGAAGACAAGTTTGAAGGTTTGGAATTTCATCATGTGGAGAGAGACCGCAACACGACAGTTGATGCATTGTCAAAACTAGGATCCAGTCGGACTCAGATCCCGCCTAGAGTTTTTGTCCAAGAAGTACTGCACTCGAGCATTTCACTAGATCGGGTAGAGGAATGCAATACTCTGAGCCAACCAGAGTCAGATTCTGATGACTGGAGGGAGCCAATCATCAAGTACATAAAGAATGAGGAGGAGCCGGATGACAAAAATGCAGCAAAGCGCATTGCAAGGCAGTCAGCTCATTTTACTCTCATTAGGGAAACACTATACAGAAGGGGCGCATCAGGAGTCCTCATGAAATGCATTCTTTCAGCTACTGGGAAGCAACTGCTAGATGAGGTCCATGCTGGGCAATGCGGGATACACGCAACATCCAGGACTTTGGTTGGGAAGGTCTTCAGGTCTAGTTTCTACTGGCCAACGGCAAAAAGTGATGTCGCCGAGTTAGTTCAGAGGTGCGAAGCTTGCCAGTACTTATCAAAACAACAGCATCTACCAGCACAGCAACTGCAAACCATACCTGTAACCTGGCCGTTCGCGTGCTGGGGACTGGATATGATTGGACCTTTCAAGAAAGCTCAAGGAGGACACACTCATGTACTGGTTGCTATCGACAAATTCACTAAGTGGATAGAATTCAAACCCATTGCTTCTCTAACTTCAGCTAAGGCAGTGGAATTCATACATGACATAATATTCAGGTTCGGGATACCGAATAGCATCATAACCAACCTGGGATCCAATTTCACAAGCTCAGAGTTCTTTGATTTCTGTGAACAAAAAAGCATTCAGATCAAATATGCCTCGGTGGCGCACCCAAGAGCCAACGGGCAAGTAGAAAGAGCCAACGGGATGATATTGGAGGCGCTCAGAAAGAAAGTATCCGACAAGAATGAAAAGTTCGCAGGAAAGTGGATCAGAGAGTTGCCATATGTTGTCTGGATCCTGAGAACTCAACCTAGCCGAGCTCTGCATGGAAACACTCCTTTCTTTATGGTCTATGGTTCGGAGGCAGTGCTACCCGCTGATCTCAAGTTTAGGGCACCGAGATTAATCTTTGAAAGCATAGCAGAAGCTGAAGCTACTAGACTGGAGGATGTTGATATACTAGAAGAAAAACGATTGAATACGGTGATTCAGTCAGCCCGGTATCAGCAAACTCTAAGGCGCTATCATGATAAGGCCATACGGCATTGATCCTTCGTCGTGGGAGATCTCGTCCTCCGCCGAATTCTAACGGGGGAGGGACGACACAAATTGTCGCCACTATGGGAAGGACCATTCATAGTAGCAGAGGTCACCCAGCCTGGGTCATATCGTCTTACTCAAATGGACGGGACAGAAATTGGGAACTCATGGAATGTAGAACATATCAGGAAATTCTATCCTTAGCTAGGTTTCAAGAGCTACTGGGACGACATTGTATTCTATAAATTGGGAAACACATCATCAATAAAAAGACTTCATTCTCAAAGGCACTCAAGCTGTTTATCGTTAATCTGCATACTTACTCGACTCAGGGTGACCACTATACCCTACTAACGGAGCAATCGACTTAAGTCGGCGACGACTTAAGATGGTGTGACATGCTCACGCTTACTTAACTCAGGGTGACCACTATACCCTACTAACGGAGCAATCGACTTAAGTCGGCGACGACTTAAGACTGTGTGACATGCTCACGCTTACTTAACTCAGGGTGACCACTATACCCTACTAACGGAGCAATCGACTTAAGTCGGCGACGACTTAAGACGGTGTGAGATGCTCACGCTTACTTAACTCAGGGTGACCACTATACCCTACTAACGGAGCATTTGACTTAAGTCGGCGACGACTTAAGGCGGTGTGACATGCTCACGCTTACTTAACTCAGGGTGACCACTATACCCTACTAACGGAGCAATCGACTTAAGTCGACGACGACTTAAGGCGGTGTGACATGCTCACGCTTACTTAACTCAGGGTGATCACTATACCCTACTGACAGAAGCAGTCAGTTTAAGTTGGTAGTGACTTAAATCGGCGTGACGCGCTCACATCTGCTCGACCCAACACAAGCACGTTTGTGATTACTCATCTTAGGGCGATCTCTATGCCTCGCGATATAAGAAGAAGTTTCAAAATCATCACATTGCATTTACTTCCACAATTGTAACCACTGTTGGATTCTAACAACAGGAAAATAATAATGGCATTCAACACTGAAAACACTTTCTGACAGAATATTCAAGCACACTAACCACATACACAATGCATTCAGTGTTTCTACTTGGTAATGTTTTTCTTAGGAGCGACCGATGAAGAAGGGTGACTCGAAGAACCAGGAGCAGCATTCACATCTGCAACTATGTCGTTAGGGACAATCACACCGGGTCTCCTCATCAAGATTCGCCTCGCGCGAATGGCCTTGTCCATAGCCTTGTCGCGCTGGGCCTTCAGAGTAGCGGAAGCGTCTTCAGCAGCCTTGATAGCCAGCCGAGCAGCTTCTAGCTCCTGGACGACTGATCTTTTGGAAGCACGCAGATCCTTGATGATGGAATCTTTGCTCGACACCAATTGCCTAAGACGAGTCATATCATCCAGGGACTCTTGTAGCTTGTAACGATTATTATCCAAATCCTCCATGGTGAAACGATGGCTCCTCTCCAAGATAGTCAAAGAATTGCTGGCATCACGATACAACTTGTCGAGGTTGTCACGAGAAGTTGCAAGGGCACATTTTTCCTCCTACAGACAAGAATCAGCTCTCAAACGTCAAACAAGCATTAAGAACACAGCAGAGAAAGCCAAGTAAAGCTTAATTCATTGGCCACCTTTTCAGAGTCAAGCTGAGCACTGAGAGAGGAATTCAACATGTTGGCATCATTCAGAGAAGCAGAAATCCGAGCCAAGTCCGTCTGACCTTGAGAATATTTCTCCTCAAGATCTGAGTACCGCCGGGCCATATCGTCTAGCAGGAAACGGTTAAACAAGGGTATTCAGTCAAAGAGCAGATCAATCAAGTAGCCAAGGAGAAAACAAAGGGCACTAACCAGCATTTGCCATCTCCAAATTAGATACCCACTGCTAAAGCAGCACTGGATTCCAATGTGTTAGAGACATAACTCTTTCCAGAACAGAGGCACCCTGTGATCTCAGCTGACCGGCCATCTCGTCAACCAAAGCCTGACATGGAAAACAAATGAGTACAAAGGAAGTATTTCACCCGGAGTATAGCCAGATCGGGAAAAGTCAAATTACTTGGAGATTGGAGAAGAACGAAGGAAGCCCCAAGTCATGGGAAGTCAGTTGATGACTTGACGAAGGATTATCAACCGAGGCAATCTGCAGAGCATCATTGGGGACCAACTCAGGATCACCAGCAGAAATCAAAACTCTAGCATCAGGTGCGTCGGACTCTAAGGCGACTTCCTGACCCAAAGCACGCGCTGCTGCCATGCAATCAGAATGTGGAGGAGAAGACCCGACATGGACATCCATGGAAGTATGAGAAGGGGAACCCGCTCAGACACCCTTGGGGGTTGGGTCATAGCTCGCGCTGCCCACCCGAGCCGAATCATCACCGGCAACACCCTCGGGGGCTGGGTAAACGCTAGCGCCATCCTTGGGGAACAGGTTCTCTGTAGCAGCCACCTCTAAGGCTGAAGGATTTTCAACCACTTCCATGGAACACAGAGTAATTTAGACCGGCCTCTTGACTCTTAAGACCGCGCTCCAAGGTCGATGAGGCACGAGACGCTGCTCGGGATGACTCTAACCCGACATCAGGCATATCAGCGCAGACTTCCATCATTCCACCATCTATTGGCTCGGACAGCAGATCTTCAGGGACCATATCTTTGAGAGTCTGATCAAAATTTGCCAGAGACAATTCTTGCAGACCAACGAGAGCAGACAAAGCTGGAGAAGGAACACCACTACTCTCCCCACTGACTATATAGCGCCGACTGTTGTTCCGAATTAAGGGGATTTCCTCCTCCTCTTCCTCATCCTCGTGAATAATACGAGCGACACACCCATTGGGATCAACTCTGGCCGGGTTACACCCATTGGGGTCAGCATCATCAACGTTACACCCATTGGGGTCAGCATCATCAAGGTCACACCCATTGGGGTCAGCATCATCAAGGTCACACCCATTAGGGTTAGCTCTAGTAAAAATCGGCACTGGTACGTCCTCGGCAGCAGGAGCAGAAGGGCCGACATCCTGATTCAAACATGACACTCGCTGAAGCCGTCTCTTTTTCTTTTTTCCCCCTCAGTAGGAGAAGTTGAATGACTGGTTTGGCGAGGACGCTTCGGGCAAATGCTATCAGATCTTTGAATGTCCAAAGTTTTTCCAGGCTCTGGGATAGTTACAACAGCTAATGTTTTAGCAGGGACTGAATCAGAGGAATCCTCAGCCAACATATCCAGCATAGCACTTATTTCTGCGTCGCTCGGGTTTATAGGCATCTCAAAGTGAACCTGCCTCTCATCATTGGGGATTTCACCAAGCGAATCAATAAACGCCTCAACCTCCTTGGGAGAGGGTCGCACTCTAAGGCCCAAACCACTATCACCAGCAGGAGGATTTGACACAAAACTGATGAAAGTCTTGGGAGGAGGCAGATTCCAGGCAGAATACACAACAGGAGCACCGATATTCGACACCTTGCCTCTAAGAATCATCTCAAGCCAGCTTACTAGATCCACAGCAGGAATCCTTCTGTTGGTAACCCGGGTTGAGTCAGTGATACCACGATACAGATAAGCTAGGTACACTATGTCCTTCAGTGGTTGAATGTTCTTAAAAACAAAATCGGCGACCACAGCTTCAGCAGTTAGACCTTTCTCCTTCAACAAACCAACCTTGGCAAGCAGAACCCTGGCCTCAGCTATCTCCAAGTCTGTGGGGGATTTAGTCCAACTTGGAGCGCGAACATCTGGCTGTCTCCCTGACCGAGGGGGAGAGAATTCCCATGATTCTCTACGATAAACCATTCCAGGCGCCATCCTTTGATGCTGTCCTTGAGTGGGATGTTGAGGTACTCTGTCTTCCTCCCACGGCGCATTTCCAAACTCGCACCACCCACGAGCTGGTGCTGTCCCCCAGCCATCCCAGGCCGACAGTGATACAAGTATTTCCACAAGCCAAAATGTGGCAGAACACCAAGGTAGGCTTCACACAAATGAACAAAGACGGAAACTTGCAGAATAGAATTGGGATTCAGATGAGTTAGATTCATATGATAGAAATCAAGGAGACCGCGGGAGAAAGGAGAAATAGGGAGAGCAAGGCCGCGGATGAGAAAAGGAATATAAATAACGGACTCGTGGGTGTCCTCTGTCGGGACAGTGACCCCACGGCAGATTCGCCAAGAACAAAGTTCCTTCGGAGGAAGAACTCCGACGGAGACAAGATGAAGAAGGTCGGACTCAGAAACAACAGACATGTGGTTACCTGCGAAAGGCAACTGGTTGTTGGGATCGATGGGAGGAATAGTCGCGGCAGATGAACTCTGATTCTTCCATTTGGGCGCCATCTCAATCTCGCTGGCGAACTGAGCGGAAGCAAGATTACAAGAAAGCAGAGAAGGTCTGGATGCAGAAAAGCTGGGCTAGGGCTCAGAATGCAGAGGCATGCAACGGCGCAGTACAAATGAGGTTTTCCCGGGCCAGATGCCATTTCTAAAAGTGTCCAGTCATCACTCGGCCGTTATTTCCAAAATGACAACGTGGCTCAAAAGGACCCGACTGTTACTTCTAAAACGCCAATGTCGCAAAAAGAACCACTCGCTTACCACCTCTGAAAATACTAACAGTAAATCAACCATTTTTTCTCTATGAATATGCAGGCAGATCTAAAAAAACAACTCAACGATTCCAAGTCATTACTCAAGCATTACTTTCGAGAACAACGACTACGTTAAAGCATAAACACAATTCATCGACCGACTGAAAAAGGAATGGCGACAAAGCAAAGAAACACTGAATGGGATGAAGTCTTCTTCATTATAAAGGAGGGGGAGTATTACCAAACTTAAAAAACCAACTCATTATGAGTCAGTTTTCTCCTCACTGTTCGATACATTACACTACTACATTACATTTCACTACACTATACTACTAACTACCACTACATTATTCTACTAATACTACTTCTACTACTACCTATCTATACTAATATCTAAACCAGTGGCGCTTAGGCACTAGCCTTGTTGCTGCCCCTGCCGCCGCCGCTGCCGTCGCCGCCGTCGCCCTTGCCGCCGCCGTCGCCCTTGCCGTCACCTTCGCCGCCGTCGCCATCGCCGTTGCCTCCACCGTCGTCATCGCCCTCGCCGTCGCCGCCATCGCCGCTCTCCTCGGATGAGTCCAAGGAGTTCTCCTCGTCTGAGGAGACCTCCGACTCATCTGAGCCCTCGAGCCCAGCGCGCTCGACGGCCCGGATGTAGGTCCACACCTCCGCGGCGATCCCCTGGGAGTCGTCTGAGTCATCAGACGACGCTGGGGGAGAGGCAGGGATCGGTGATCCCTCGAACCCGGAGGAGAACTCCTCCTTCGAGTACTCGGAATCGTCGAAGTCCTCCGAGGGAGGAGTCAGCTCGCGTTTCCACTTATCGCCGGAATGGTGTGAAGAGCTCCCGCCTTTCTTGCTCTTGCCCATGGTGGAGTAGAAGAAGAAGAAAAGAGAATAAGCAACAAGCGGCAGTAAGATGTGTGAAGATGATGGAGAAGCAAGCATACTATTTATAGAAGAAGAAGAAGGCAACTGCTCACCTCCTACCACGGCCACTGAACAGTCGCAAAAATTCAATATGCAATTCAAATCGTCTGGAAACACGTCAAGCGGCTGGCGCCGTTTCATGTAACACGACACCCATTGGGACTCAAGTCAACTGCATGGATGATATGATTACACCCGCGGTCACATCGAGTTACTACTTAGGGACAGTTCGCTAAACGCTCAGCGCACCAAGCCGTCCCTTGCCCATACCCATTGGCGGGGACGTCCAGGAATTTTCAATAGATTTTCCCAAGCAGTCGCATCCATACAGTATATGCAATGAATACGTCAAGACAGAAGGAAGATATTGACGGAGATCAAAGGAAAGCCAAAAATAGACGATGAAGTACAAGTCTAATCAACAAGAGCATTAAAGCACAGAGCGAAATAATGACCAGCCAAGGGCCATCTACCGGATGTCCAGTCCATCGCCAATCAAGTAAATTTCAAGCCGGTGCATGGGTAGGCCGTATTGATGATCACAAAAAGACAAAAATATATGCTGATCTCTAAAGCATAAACTGAGGAGACAATGCTGATCTCTAAAGCATAAGTCTAAGTCAAAGACAGCGGTTTCTAAAAAATCATGGAATGAAGACCTTTGAGTGGATTATTTTCAGTAATCCACTCAAAGCTCGGGGGCTACACCCATTTGGTGCACCTCCGGTGCACCCAATGAATTATGAGATCCCGAAGAACAAATACTGATATCTAAAGTATAAGTTGGTGACAAAATGTTGATTTCTAAAGCATCTGTCTAGGTTGGAAACTACGATTCTTAAAGAAGTATGAGATGAGGACCTTTGAATGGATTATTTTCAGTAATCCATTCAAAGCTCGGGGGCTACACCCATTGGGTGCACCTTCGGTGCACCCAATGAATCCTTAACCCCTGAGAGCAAAGCGTCGACCTCTAAGGCACGAACAGAGTACCGATCACTGAAGATTAAAAGCAAAAAACTGAAGAACAAAGCCAGAAAAAGATGACAGAAGACCATTCTTACCAAGTTACTCGGAGCTGGAGGTAACAACTCAGTAGACATGTTTCAAAATCGCAAGCCGGACCTGGAATCTTTGGGCCGATTATTTCAAAATCAACGCAAAGATTGGGGGCTTGTGGGGGACAGATATCCCCCGGGTCCACCAGAAGGCAAGAAGGCCTCACGGAAGACCCCAGGCCCATTATTCCGCGAGGCCATCCCTTCATGGGCCAGGGGAGGAACTTTCAACAGAGCGGATCAACACAAGGACGGATCGACTTGAGCCTGTATGGTTCGCCAAGCTTAAACGCTATCTGCCGCATTGATCCGACTTTCTCGCGTGGCGCCCTAAGACGTCGGAGCCGAAGGATTATGAGTCGGTGAGATTATAGGAAGATAAACTCAGTCGGTTCACTATTACTTAGGAACACGTGGTTATCATATTCGCATGTAACGCCCCACGGTCGAATATATAAGGCCTAGGGAGCACCCCCTCAGAACAGACCTCACCCTTCAGCCATACATCCAACTCTTTGGTATCCTTCATACTAGAGAATTCTCTTGTAATCCACCACATAAAGTACTCACGCCAGGACGTAGGGTGTTACGCATCTCCAAGCGGCTCGAACCTGTATAAAACTGTCCACTGTCTCTCGTGCATCAAGCGCGAACCATCGAGCTACAGTCGGGAACACCGTCCTACTCCAAAAAGCACCTCAAGGGGCAACCCCGAGTGCGCGGTCGGACCCAAAACACCGACAAAATAGAAACATTGCAAACATCTAATTCCTTAGCCTTAGCAATTAATTTATCATTCTCAAACTTAAGGCTAGCAAGTGATTCATTCAACATGTCAATCTTAGCAATTAAACTAACATTATCATTTCTAATATTAACAATTGAATCATCACAAACATTTGATTTCTCAACTTTAGCAATTAATTTGGCATTTTCATTTCTAAGGCTAGAAATAGTGTCATGGCAAGTGCTTAGCTCACTAGTTAATTTTTCACATTTTTCTACCTCTAGAGCATAAGCATTTTTAACCTTAACATGCTTTTTGTTTTCTTTAATAAGGAAGTCCTCTTAGCTATCCAAGAGTTCATCCTTCTCATGAATATCACTAATCAATTCATTCAATTTCTCTTTTTGTTGCATGTTAAGATTGGCAAAAAGAGTAAGCAAGTTATCCTCATCATCACTAGAAGTTGCATACTTAGTGGAGGATCTTGATTTTACCTTCTTCTTACCGTCCTTTGCCATGAGACACTTGTGGCCGACGTTGGGGAAGAGAAGACCCTTGTTGATGGCGATGTTGGAGGCGTCCTTGTCGTCGGAGGAGTCGGTGGAGCTCTCGTTGGAGTCCCACTCCCGGCAAACATGGGCATCACCACCATTCTTCTTGTAGTACCTCTTCTTCTCCTTCTTCTTCCCCTCTTGTTGTCGCCCCTGTCACTAGAAATAGGACATTTTGCTATGAAGTGACCGGGCTTACCACACTTATAGCAAACTTTCTTGGAGCGGGGCTTGTAGTCTTTCCCCCTCCTTTGCTTGAGGATTTGGCGGAAGCTTTTGATGATGAGCGCCATTTCCTCGTTGTCGAGCTTGGAGGCGTCGATGGGGACCCTACTTGGTGTAGAGTCTTTCTTTTCTTCTTTCGTCGCCTTGAATGCGACGGGTTGCACCTCGGATGTTGAGGTGGCGCCTTGCTCGATGATTTTCTTGGAGCCTTTGATCATCAATTCAAAGCTCACAAATTTTCCTATCACTTCCTCGGGAGACATTAGTTTATATATAGGATCACCACGAATTAATTGAACTTGAGTAGGGTTAAGAAAAACAAGTGATCTAAGAATAACCTTGACCATTTCATGGTCATCCCATTTAGTGCTCCCGAGGTTGCACACTTGATTAACCAAGGTCTTTAGCCGGTTGTACATGGCTTGCGGGTATTCTCCTTGGTTGAGCATAAAACGACCGAGCTCCCCTCGATCGTTTCCCTCTTGGTGATCTTAGTCACCTCGTCTCCTTCGTGCGCGGTCTTGAGCACGTCCCAAATTTCCTTGGCGCTCTTCAACCCTTGCACTTTATTATACTCTTCTCGACTTAGAGAGGCGAGGAGTATAGTAGTGACTTGGGAGTTGAAGTGCCGAATTTGGGCAACCTCATCCGAATCATAATCTTCATCCCCTACGGATGGTACCTGTACTCCAAACTCAACAACATCCCAAATGCTAGTGTGAAGTGAGGTTAGATGGTGCCTCATTTTGTCACTCCACATATTATAATCTTCACCATAAAAAACGGGTGGTTTGCCTAATGGTACAGAAAGTAAAGGAGTACGTTTGGAAATGCGAGGATAGCGTAGGGGGATCTTACTAAACTTCTTGCACTCATGGCGCTTAGAAGTGACGGACGGAGCGTCGGAGCCGGAGGTGGATGGCGATGAAAAATCGGTCTCGTAGTAGACCACCTTCTTCATCTTCTTTTTCTTGTCGCCACTCCGATGCGACTTGTGAGGAGGTGATTCCTCCTTCTTCTTGTTGCAGGACTCTCCCGATGGAGCCTTCCCGTGGCTTGTGGCGGGCTTCTCGCTGGTCACCATCTCCTTCTTGGCGTGACCTCCCGACATCACTTCGAGTGGTTAGGCTCTAATGAAGTACCAGACTTTGATACCAACTGAAAGTCGCCTAGAGGGGGGGGGGGGTGAATAGGCGGAATCTGAAAATTATAAACTTAAGCACAACTACAAGCCGGAGTTAGCGATAGAAATATAATCGAGTCCGAAAGAGAGGGCAAAAACAAATCACAAGCAAATGAAGAGTGAGACGAGGTGATTTGTTTTACTGAGGTTTGATTCTTGTAAACCTACTCCCCGTTGAGGTGGTCACAAAGACCGAGTCTCTTTCAACCCTTTCCCTCTCTCAAACGGTCACCTAGACCGAGTGAGCTTCTCTTCTCAATCAATCGAGACACTAAGTCCCCACAAGGACCACCACAAAATTGGTGTCTCTTGCCTTGATTACAATTGAGTTGGGAACAAGAAAGAAAGAAGAAGAAAAGCGATCCAAGCGCAAGAGCTCAAATGAACACAACAAAACTCTCTCTTCTAGTCACTATTGCTTTGAGTGGAATTAGGACTTGGAGAAATTTTGATTCACTAGAATTGTGTCTTGAATTGAATGCTATAGCTCTTGTATTGAATGTGTTGGCTGAAAACTTGGATTCCTTGAAGTGTGGTGGTTGGGGGTATTTATAGCCCCAACCACCAAAGTGGCCGTTGGGAGGGGCTGCTGTCGTATGGCGCACCGAACAGTCCGGTGCGCCACCAGACACTGTCCGGTGCGCCAGCCACATCACCCAACCGTTAGGGTTCGACCGTTAGAGCTCTGACAGGTGGGGCCACCGGACAGTCCGGTGGTGCACCGGACAGTCACTGTTCACTGTCCGGTGCGCCTTCTGACGCCTGCTCTGACTTCTGCACGCGCAGGCGCGCACTGTAGCATTTCACGGTTCCTTTGCAGACGACCATTGGCGCAGATAGCCGTTGCTTCGCTGGCACACTGGAAAGTCCGGTGTTGCACCGGACAGTCCGGTGAATTATAGCGGAGCGGCTCCCCGAAAACCTGAAGTTGGCAAGTTCAGAGTGGATCACCCTGGTGCACTGGACACTGTCCGGTGCGCCAGACCAGGGTAGCCTTCGGTTGTCTTTTGCTCATTTTATTTGAACCCTTTCTTGGTCTTTTTATTGGTTTGTGTTGAACCTTTGACACCTGTAGAACTCATAATCTAGAGCAAACTAGTTAGTCCAATAATTTGTGTTAGGCAATTCAACCACCAAAATCATTTAGGAAAAGGTTTGACCCTATTTCCCTTTTAGTCCTTTGCAGCAAAGGATTGAGTTCCTGAAAGTCCTATAAAAATCTTGTAGAATGGCATATTGTATTAAGATTTTGGAGGATTTCTTACATGAGATATATGTTACAAATGCTCAATATATTTCCTAAGCCCCTAGAAAGCCCGTATGGATTGCTAGAACTTCTGTGACGTGGGAATGCTAGTCTAAATGAGAGGTTTAAGAGGCATACCTTCTTGATTAACGTTGAGCACAGCAGTGGTGATGGCGGCAGTGTCCTGAGAGGAATGGTCGCCTCCTCCCTACATCCCTCCTCCTTGCTGGTGGGAAGGTGGATCCCCGCCTCCCAAAGTCTTCTCGGTGTCGTTCACCGGTGGCGTTGGTAGCTTGGCGCACTAGAGTCCATCACCATAGATCACAATCTTTCAATCGCTTGGACATTAGATTGATCGTAATTAAAAATTGTGTGTTTATGGTTTTGGGAAAACATGAGTGTTGGATATGTCGGCCCCTAACCGATATTTATACAATGCATGTGAATCAGGGCTGCAACCATTGGATTAGGACGTGGCGCTTGGAACACTAGAGAGATGACGCTTGGGACGCGGCTGGCACAACAATAGCGAGGTGGGTGTTGTCCATGGGGATTCGGTGTCAGTGGTGCAAGACACGACACTTGGGACGCGACCACAGTTTGTTGCTTCCATAGCAGTACTAACTGATAGCTGGGCAAAGGAGCAAAAAAAATACAAATTTAGAAAGTGGTTGATAGTGAAAGGACCCATTTAATCAAATGTATAGTTTTTGTCATACAAATAGACTGAACAGACTTTGTAATTTTAGCATAGCTTTGCAACAAAAATAGTAACGGGGTGTAAGGAAAATGGACCCCGGGCCATTTGGCTAATCGAGTTTTGGTGTTTGATGAACAACACAATCCGTGAACTAATAAGTTTTCTAGTGTTTGTGGTTATAGTTCACAGGATGCAAGACTTACGTGGACTAAGGAATTGAGGAAAGCAACACCTCAAAAGAAGACATTAAGAAGATCCAAGAAGAGTCCAAGTGTGCTGCCGTGGACTGTCTGTGCGAGGTGCACCGGACTGTCCGGTGCCCACACGCCGGACTGTCCGGTGCACCAGAGAACTCCAGCCCAACGGCTAGTTCTAGGTGGCACTCGGAGAGAAGACCACCGGACTGTCCGGTGTGAGCACCAGACTGTCCGGTGTGGAAAAGCCTGCGGCGCCAACGGTCACCTGCTCTGACAGGGCAACGGCTAGGCGCACCGGACAGGCTACAGTGCGCTGTCCGGTGCACCACCGGACTGTCCGGTGCACCGCAGAGAACTGCAGCTTTTCTCCAATGGCTATTTTGGAGTTGGGGCCTATATATACTTCACCCAACCGACCATTTGAAGGTGTGGGAGCCCAAGCAACATATCAAGGCATATAGTGCACATTTCCAAGAGCTCAAACACCCAAGTGCTTAATAGAATCACTCGGTGATTAGCATGGGTGCTTTGCGAAGTGCTTAGGTTAGTTAGACCGCTTTAGCGCTTGCTCTAGGTGAACCCTAGTTAGTTGAGTGAGTTTTGTAAAACCACACAACCCCTCGGCTCTTGTGTGAGTCGTTGTAATTGTACCGAGTGGGGCGAGAGTCTTGCGAGACCGTGACAACCGCGTTTGTGTCACAGCCGCCACCGTGTACCGGAGGGAACGAGGCCCGCGGCGTTTCGGCCAAAAGCTCGATAGTGGAGACGGCGGGGAGCGTCCGAGAGGAGCCAGAAGCGGAGCACCACTTGCGCGTGGAGAAGGCCTGTGACTCTCTACGGAGTTACTTGACAGTGGTGCTTGGCCCTCACGTGGGCTTCCCTTTGCGTAGGGGCACCAACGATGATTAGTCGGGACCTTGCGTGGTTCTGGATACCTCGGTAAAAATACCGGCGTCATCCACGAGAGTTTGCTTCTCTACTTTGCTCTTTAAGTTCCCGCATTTATATTAAGCATTTAAGTTTCAATCTTGTATTCATACTTATTTAGTGTAGATTGAAACTTAGCCATTGCGATAGAGATAGCAACACTTAGACAAAACCTAGTTTGCACATTCTAGTTTGATTATTTGCATAGGTTTTGCTCTAGAGATTTAATTGTGGCCTAGTTTAGAAAAAGTTTTAGAAGTCCTAATTCACCCCCCCTCTTAGGCGTCATCCGTTTCCTACAAGTGGTATCGGAGCCCGGTTTGGCTCATTTGAAACGCTTTTGCTTCACCGCTAAAAAGAGCCGATGCTTTTTAGAGGAAGGGATGGATACCCATAGGCCACCACACTTTGACGGCACTAACTTCCCATATTATAGTGCTAGAATGGCTTGTTACCTAGAGGCCATTGATCTAGGTGTTTGGAGAGTCACTCGTGACAGGATGAAACCCCTCAAGAATCCCGAGAAACCCACCACGAGTGAAGAAAAAGAAATTCATTTAAATGCTAGAGCCAAAAAATGCTTGTATGAATCTCTTAGCATGGATATTTTTAATCAAGTATTTACCTTGAAAACTGCTAATGAGATTTGGCTAAAATTGCATGAGCTCCATGATGGCACATCCAATGTCCGTGAGCAAAAACATTGCCTAGTCTTAAATGAGTATAATTCTTTTGCTATGAAAGATGATGAGCTTGTTAGAGACATGTATTCTCATTTGAATCTAATTATCAATGAGCTCAATTCTATTAGCATTAATAAGCTAGGTGATGCGGACATTGTGAGGAAGATTATCTCCCTTCTACCACAACAAAGATATGGGAGCATCATCACCATCCTTCACAACATGGAGGACTTGAGCAACATGACCCCGACCATTGTGATTGGGAAAATCGCGGCTTTTGGGATGTCACGAAAAATGTGTTGGGGAGAGGAGCCAACTTCCTCAAGACCATATGCATTTGCATGTGATGAAAGGAAGGGCAAAAAGAAGGCTCCCACTCCAAGTTCCTCAAGTGAAGAAGAGGAAGAAGAAGAAAGTGATGATGATGATGAAGATAATCAACCATGCACATCATCCTCCGAGGATGAAGAAACAATCCGACGCGTCAGAAAGGTAATGAGGATGATTCGCAAGATTAATTAAATGGGTGTGCCCCTGCAGGTCGAAGATCTTCTCTTTAACATTGACCAAAAAAAGCAAAGGAAGAGAGGATGCTTCGCATGTGGGGAGAAGGGCCACTTCAGGGACAACTGTCCAAATATGGCCAAACCCAAAAAGGAGAGGAGCAAAGGCAAGGCGCTAACAAATGTTAGAACTTGGGATGATTCTTCAAGTGAAGATGAACCTCCAACGACGCGCAGCCACCGGTCCTCATCACGCTCATCACGGTCATCACACAAATGCCTTATGGCAAGAGGTAACAAAAGCATTCCATCCTCTAGTGATGATAGCAGTAGTGATGATGAAGGTGAGGGAAAGCCCTACATAGATGAGCTTGCGGAAGCCGTTGAATTTTTTCAGGATGTTTGCACTAAACAAAAAGCTCAACTTAAAACCTTGAAAAATAAGTTGGTTAGCTCTCAAAATGATTACAAAGGTTTGCTAGAAAAATTTGAAACTTTTGCTAACTTAAATAGTGAGCTATCAACTAAAATTGAGCTATTAGAATCTAGTGCTCCATCCACTGCTACCGATGATAGCCTTATTAAAAAGAATGAAAAACTTAAGGCTAAGTAAACTAGCTCCCAAGAAGCTATTGAAAATTTGCTAGAGAAAATGGAAATTCTTAGCATACACAATAATGAGCTAACTACTAAGCTAGAAAACATTGGTAGCACCCCAGTAGCATCTTTAGTTGAAATACCTGAAATAATTAAGAAAGATGCTTCTACTTCCTGCTTTGATTTAATTGATGATTCTAACCCCTGCAACTAAGTTGTTGTTGAGAATATTGTTGTAGAGACATGTTCGGATGAGGTTGCAAAGGAAAATGAACAATTAAAGCAAGAAGTGGCTCGCCTTGGCAAGGCTTTGTATGACAAGAAAGGCAAAGCCAAACAAATCCGACCTCCACAGGATAACACCACTGCGGGAGTGAACAAGCCCATGGAGGGAGAAACTGTGATTTGTAGGCTATGCCACAAGGAAGGCCATAAGTCTTTCCAATGCAAGACGATGACCGGGGATAAACGAAGGCAAAAGCTCAAGCAAAAGCCATCAAGCAAAATCTTCAACACCTACATCAAAAAGGTGGACAAAAAGACCGCTACACCATATTTGATCAAGAAGAAAAAGAATGGAAAGGTGATAGCAATCAAGGCCAACAAGCAAGCCAACAAAGGAAAGGGTGCCAAATGCATCTGGGTGCCAAAGGAAATAATTTGAACCATGAAAAGCATGAAGAAGGTTTGGATCTCGAAAGGGAAGTAGGTGGACCGAAGGTCTTCGGGAAATTTGGAGACTTGGCAAAGTTGGGATGTATATATGGGATACATCATATTGGATCAAGTTTACTTGCCAAGTGGGTTAGTAAAAATTTTGGACCTAAATTTCCCGCCCATGACTAAGGTAACTAGATTTATTTTATTTCTTGTTTTTTAGATATGCATATCTATTTACTTTGTATCTAGTTCACCATTCTTGCCTAGTATTACATTTGTTACTTACTTTTGTTTAAAATTATGCAAACTAGGTAAATCACATGGTTGAATTGCTTGCTTTCAATTCATATACTTAAGCAAACCTACATGGCTTAAAATGTTTATTTAAGCACGACACATAGCTTCTATATCACTCAATAGTAAATGATGCATCAATTGAAAATTTTGAAATCTACGAGTTGTATCATTTAACTTATATGTGCCAAAGTTTGGATTGTAGATAATTTGCCCCTCTTGATATCAAATCAAAGTGCAAGTCTCCTACAAGTATTCAAAACTTGTATGCACACCTTCAGGGGAAGGTTACTCTATAATCTAATACTTTGAGACTAACACCTTTTCAAGTCTATTTCATGTGATAGTCTCATTGTAAGGAAAATGAGGTCCCCGGAAAAAGACAACAATCTTTCACTGCAAAATCTCCAAGAACTCTCATGTCTCTCAAGCTCACCATTGACTTTCAATTGGTATCTTTTGAGACTACATCTAGTATTGTTTACATGTCTTCTCCAATATTTGATTAGATTACATTTCATATCATATACTTCCATGTTGCTAAAAATGCATAAGTAGTTAACTCATATTCTGTTACCTATGCATAAGGGAGGTTAGTCTTTTCAAATCATGTCTTGCACCTCTAATTTTCACATGCTTTTTCCTAAGATCTCTATCAGGGGGAGCTTTTCTTCATCTTTAAAGGGGAGAAAAACTCTTTCTAAAGGAGAACACTCACTTAGGGGGAGTAATCCTTTGAGGACAAGCTTTTATTTACTTCCTACATGTTTTTAATGTCTTCCTTTTCGGTGGTTGATGCCAAAGGGGGAGAAGTTTAGGGACCAAAGCAATGAAAACTATATCAAACACCAAACACCACAAATTTAAAATTTTATATCTCCAAATGGTATTTCAAGTGGTTTTGGTTATTTGGTCCTAAAATAGGAAGTAAGTGAATTATGGAGTTAGGGGGAGGCTTAAGTCCATAATATAACATTGTGGGGACATATATGCATCCTAGCAAGTAGATTGCATATTTTCATTCAAATACTTGTATTATTTGCTTGCTTTGGTTGTGTTGTCATCAATCACCAAAAGGGGGAGATTGTAAGGAAAATGGACCCCGAGCCATTTGGCTAATCGAGTTTTGGTGTTTGATGAACAACACAATCCGTGAACTAATAAGTTTTCTAGTGTTTGTGGTTGTAGTTCACAGGATGCAAGACTTACTTGGACTAAGGAATTGAGGAAATCAACACCTCAAAAGAAGACATTAAGAAGATCCAAGAAGAGTCCAAGTGTGCTGCTGCGGACTGTCTGTGCGAGGTGCACCGGACTGTCCGGTGGCACACCGGACTGTCCAGTGCCCACACGCCGGACTGTCCGGTGCACCAGAGAACTCCAGCCCAACGGCTAGTTCCAGGTGGCACTCGGAGAGAAGACCACCAGACTGTCTGGTGTGAGCACCAGACTGTCCGGTGTGGAAAAGCCTGCGGCGCCAACGGTCACCTGCTCTGACAGGGCAACGGCTAGGCGCACCGGACAGGCTACAGTGCGCTGTCCGGTGCACCACCAAACTGTCCGGTGTGCCACAGAGAACTGCAGCTTTTCTCCAACGGCTATTTTGGAGTTGGGGCCTATATATACTTCACCCAACCGGCCATTTGAAGGTGTGGGAGCCCAAGCAACATATCAAGGCATATAGTGCACATTTCCAAGAGCTCAAACACCCAATTGCTTAATAAAATCACTCGGTGATTAGCATAGGTGCATTACGAAGTGCTTAGGTTAGTTAGACCGCTTTAGCGCTTGCTCTAGGTGAACCCTAGTTAGTTGAGTGAGTTTTGTAAAACCACACAACCCCTCGGCTCTTGCGTGAGTCGTTGTAATTGTACCGAGTGGGGCGAGAGTCTTGCGAGACCGTGACAACCGCGTTTGTGTCACAGCCGCCACCGTGTACCGGAGGAACGAGGCCCACGGCGTTTCGGTCGAAAGCTCGATAGTGGAGACGGCGGGGAGCGTCCGAGAGGAGCCGGAAGCAGAGCACCACTTGCGCGTGGAGAAGGCCTGCGGCTCTCTACGGAGTTACTCGACCGTGGTGCTTGGCCCTCGCGTGGGCTTCCCTTTGCGTAGGGGCACAGACAAGGATTAGTCAGGACCTTGCGTGGTTCCGGATACCTCGGTAAAAATACCGGCGTCATCCAAGAGAGTTTGCTTCTCTACTTTGCTCTTTAAGTTTCCACATTTATATTAAGCATTTAAGTTTCAATCTTGTATTCATACTTATTTAGTGTAGATTGAAACTTAGCCATTGCGATAGAGATAGAAACACTTAGATAAAACCTAGTTTGCACATTCTAGTTTGATTATTTGCATAGGTTTTGCTCTAGGGATTTAATTGTGGCCTAGTTTAGTAAAAGTTTTAGAAGTCCTAATTAACCCCGCTCTTAGGCGTCATCCGTTTCCTACATGGGGAAAGGTAAGAAAAAGGCTTATGTTGTTCATCTGTTCATGGGCGATGTACGTGCTACAGAAGGCAAGGGATGACCTAGTTTTCATCAAGCTGCTGATAGATCCAAAGAAAATGATGCACAGGCTGATGGCATTGCTGAACTGCTCGGAGGTGGTGGTTCTAGACAAGGAGAAAGCCAAGATGTAGGTGCTAGTTCCGGACAAGGCCGAGTCATATGTAGTTGGTGGCAAATGTGTAGCCTTGTTCTGGTGGCAAAGATGTAGGTGTTGATTCTCTTATGAACATCCTCCTTGTATTCTTACACGTTAGATTTTATCAATATAAAACTCATTTCCTATCTCTCCTCGTAATTTCTATGGCACTTCATGTTGGTTGCTAATGTGTCACCTAATATGGCACTTCAAGATAAAACTTCTTGTCCTATCTGATCTGAACACATGATACTCATTATTACAGCTTCAAATATGCACCTGGGGCCCCAAAAATCAAAGGTACACATCAAGAATATTAAACTAACTAAATATGCAGAACTTCTTTAATGGTAGAGCATGAGCATGTTGTGGCTGGGATTATGTCACTGGATTACTATTATAACGACAAAAGTAATTTGTACATGGTGGTACTACAAAATAGGCTCTAAAAAAGCTCGACCTACGAGTGGTAAGACAACCCCTCGACATTAATTTAGGCCCTAGTTCTCAGCAGCAAATACGATGGTACAGATAGCAAACGACATTTTGTATTGAAAGTATAAACAATGGCTAGAGTAATTATAACATTCATTTTTCTGGACAGTTTGTAATGACACAATACATGAATCTAAAAGCACTCAATTATACACATTACCTGAAGATGAAAAGAAACTAAGAAATAATTTCCATGGAGCTCAATATTCGATCTTTGGGGCAATTCACATCATATACCTTAGCACATAACTTCATCTGTAGAATAACACTAAGTGTTTTCATATGATGTATATGAGATTCATGCTACTCAACATCTCAATCTAAACCAAGATATCAAGACAAAGATATCAAGAGACTTAGATTAACACAATACAAGCAATTACATTGGCAAATATTGTTCCCTAAGTTCATTGGCAAATACTTAACATAAAGTTCTACGTACCTAAGTTCATTGAAAAGGAAGAGTTCATGTGCTTTCCATAATATCCTAAGATCACATGTCTTAGCTTCATATAGAAAATGTTAGGGATGAAAACGGTCGGAAACAATATTTATTCGGTAATCAGTTTTTTGGTTGTTTTTCTTTGATTGCGAATAAATATGATATATAATGCATTATACAAATTTATATTCTTGTTTATAACATTGAGCTTGTAAAGATTCATAAAAGTTAATCCTCAAATTCATCATATATTTTCTCAAATGATTGATATAAAATTCGGTATGGATTCGAAAACAAATTCGGTAATTTTCAACTTTTTTTGCTGTAAGGAGCAAATAATACATAAAACAATTTATGTAATATTTTATTCTTATTTGTAATAATATGCTTGAGAACATAACACAAAGATCACCATCAAATTTTATACATATCTATTTTAAAATATTAAATTTGTCCTAACAGCTCAGATTACCACTTTCATCCCTAGAAAATGTTTATATTCATGCAAAGTGTCATGTACTAAACATAAACGCAAAAGATAAGAATAATAACAAAAGAAAATGTAAGCATATCATTCAGGGACAACGTACAAATTACTATAACACAAATCCGAAAAGGCATGGACTAACCCTACAGTTACCTGAACTTATGCATGACTCAGAAACACACTCAACTAAAGTTTCACACAATTACCATGTAGCGTGTTGCGCAAACTATCCCTAAACCCATAACCCGTGTTAACCAATGGGTTCCATGCAATGACCACTTTTATTGTGAATCTTAGTTGTTTTAGTGTCCCACTTCGCTATGAGTTTTCTAGATTTTTTCCATCTAAGCATGTAATGATGACAGCAAGTGTCGGGTACCATAATTAGGGGTACCCCCAACGCTCCTAATCACGGCTGGTTAACACCCTCAGACCAACTGACGGGTGCGGTTCAAGCCAAGACTTCGTCTACTCGAAGGACGTGATCTTACCCGAGCCCAGCCTCGGGTTGGAACAGTGGTCCCAGACGAATTCACGCCTCGCCCGAGGGCCTCCTTAGACGGCAGGCGCCCCCTCGGCTCTCCCGAGGCCCCGCTCGAGCAGGCTTCGTCGTGAAGCAACCTTGGCCATACCGCCTCACCAACCGACCACTTCGCAGGCGCATTAAATGCGGAGGATGCCTAACGCCGTATCCTGGCACACGCGCCTCAGTCGGCCAGGCCGAAGTGACCGCAGTCACTTCGCCCCTCCTCTTTACTGTCCGATATGACAGGAAAACAGCGCCACCCGCTCCGCTCCGACTGCCGTGTCAGCCACCCCGGCAACAACTGACAACAAGTCACGATCAACCACCGAGCTCAAGCCCCAGGCGCAACAGGAAGCTCTGCCTCGCCCGACCTCAGCCTCCGGCCTCGGGAGGAGATCTCCGCCTCGCCCGACCCTCGGACTCGGCCTCGACGCCGGTCTTGGGAGGAATCGCGTCCTCGCCCGACCCCAGCCTCGGCCACAAGAGAAGTCTCCGCCTCGACCAACCCTGGGCTCGGACTGACCGTGCTAATAGGGGATGCATCATTCCCCTACTCCTAGCCTGCTCAGGCTACAAGGAACAAGATCGGCGTCCCATCTGGCTTACCCCGGCGACGGGTAATGATGGTGCCCTGCGTGCGCCATGACGTCGGTAGCTCTCAGCCCCTTACGATAGCAAGGAGACGTCAGCAGGGTCCTCGCCGCGCTGCCAGCTGTGCTCCTATAGGACTCAAGCTCTCCCCCGACGGCCACGTTGGCATGTACACAGGGCTTAGGCACTCCACTGCCGGACACGTTAGCGCATAGCTACGCCCCCCGTTGTACACCTGGACTCTCTCCTTGCCTCTATAAAAGGGGAGTCCAGGGCCACCCTGAGGAAGGTTCGGGTTCGCGCGAGGGAAGCGGCGTACGAGCCTCTCTCTCTCTCTCCCTCACGCGACGCGCTTGTAACCCCTACTGCGAGCGGCACCCCTGGTGCAGGATAATACAAGGCTTGTTCCACATCTTGTGTTCCATCCCGCGCCAACCCATCTGGGCAGGGACACGCAGCGACAATTTACTCGTCGGTCCAGGGACCCCTCCGGGGTCGAAACGCCGACAGTTGGCACGCCAGGTAGGGGCCTACTGCGTGTTAACGAACACCTTCCCGTTGAGATCCAGATGGGGAGTCTTCAGCAACCTCTCCAGCTCGCGACGGTGCTCCACTTCGGGAGCCTTGAGTTCATGTCCCTCGACGGCAGCTACGACATGGTACTCCTCCCCCCGCGGCGCGACGACAACGACGGTCTCCGACTCGCACGGCGACGACGAGCTCTACAACAACATCCCCCCGTGGCAGAAGAGGAGCACTCCGGTCGTCCCCGCCACCCTCCTCATCAGAGGAGGTGGAGACGGGGCAACCATGGCCACGCAGGATGCGGCACCTTGTCGGCTGTCGCACCAGAGCGAGTCGACTACGCCGGCATTCCCCCGCGGGACATGTCGGACATTGCCCTCGCCCCTGAGGCGACGACAGGTGTCACTTCCCCGCGACGTGTCAGCCCCAAGCGGACTGATGACGCCAGCACCCTCGCGAAGGACCTGCTGGGCGTCACCCTCGTACCTGAGCTGATGGTGTGCACCGCCCCCGACGCGACTTCACCACCGTCCAACGACCAAGAGGTACCGTTCGTTTTCCATCCCATACATTTTCGGTTCAGCTTGGATCCACCTAGCGACCCCGCAATGGTGAGCGCCTTCGTAAAGGCGTATCCAAACCTTCCGGGGTACCACATGTGGTCGACCTGGGACCGCCTGACAGCCGTCTCGACCTTTGGACCGGCGGGTTCTGAGGAGGAGGACATCCCCGACTCCGGTTGGAATTTCTCTGCCCTCAATGACCCCGGTGCCATGCGGGGCTTCATGTCCGCATGTGACCACTGCTTCTCCGGTTGTTCTGACGATGGCCATGACCTTGACAGCGAGGGTTACGGCCCAAGTCGCGAATGATTCCACGTCGATCTGGGAGATCACAACAAAGGCAACCACCTCGGTATGCCAGAGGTTGACGATCCCCCTGGGCCCTCATCTCGCGTTGACATCCTGCGGGAGCTAGCTGTCGTCCCAGTCCCTGCGGGGGGTCAGGACATACAACTCGAGCAAATCCATGAGATACAGGCCCGAGTTGATGGGGAAGCAGGCCGGCTTGTACATCTCCGACAGAACATCAAACAGGAGTGGGCAGGCCGATCACTTGCCGGAGAAGCCTGTCACCGGGCCCAAGACATCCGGCACCGCATCGTCGACAATGCCAGGGCAGCGCTGCCTCCGGCCGTCAGCGGGTCCAGCTAGGACCTAGCTGCAGCGGCGATGCTGCTTTGGGCCATGCCGGAGCCATCCACCACCGAGGGACGGCGCATCCAGGGCGAACTAAAGAAACTTCTAGAGGGCGCCGCGGTTCGACGAGCCGAGAGCTCCGCCTCCCGTAGGCGAGCTGACCCCTCGGAGCATCACGCGGTGTCCTCCCGGCGCATTCGGGAAGCCTCGGTTCATCTCGAGCGTACACGGGACGAGGCGCCCACCGCCCGGGAACGCCTCGGCAACGAGCACCACCATCTCGACCATCGAGCCCGCCTCGACGAGAAGGTGCGCCGAGGCTACCATCCCAGGTGCGGGGGACGCTGCAACAGCGAGGAGGACCGCAGTCCTTCACCCAAACCACCCGGCCCGCGAGTCTTCAGTCGGGCCATACGGCGAGCACCGTTCCCTGCCCGTTTCCGAGCCCTGACTACTATCACCAAGTACTCGGGGGAGACGAGGCCGGAGCTGTGGCTCGCGGACTACCGACTGGCCTGCCAGTTGGGAGGGGCGGATGATGACAACCTCATCATCCGTAATCTACCACTTTTCCTCTCCGACGCCGCCCGAGCCTGGCTGGAGCATCTGCCTCTTGCGCAGATCTCCGACTGGGATGATCTGGTCAAAGCTTTCGCGGGGAACTTCCAAGGCACGTATGTGTGCCTTGGGAACTCGTGGGACCTCCGAAGCTGCCGCCAGCAGCCAGGGGAGTCCCTCTGAGAGTACATCCGGCGATTTTTGAAGCAGCACACTGAGCTGCCCAATGTTACCGACTCGGATGTCATCGGGGCTTTCCTTGCCGGCACCACTTGCCGGGACCTGGTGAGCAAACTGGGGCGTAAGACTCCCACCCGCGCGAGCGAACTGATGGACGTCGCCACCAAGTTCGCCTCGGGTCAAGAGGCGGTCGAAGCCATATTCCGGAAGGACAAGCAGCCTCAGGGGGAGCCGAAGACAGACGCCCCTGAGGCATCCGCCCAGCGGGGCACGAAGAAGAAGGCCAAAAACAAGTCGCGAGCGAAGTGCGACGCCGCAGACACGAATCTCGTCGCTGCGGCCGAGCACAGGAACCCTCGGAAACCGCCTGGAGGGGCCGGCGCGTTTGACAAGATGCTCAAAGAGCCGTGCCCCTATCACAGGGGGCCCGTCAAGCACACCCTCGAAGAATGTATCATGCTCCGACGCCACTTCCATAAGACCGGGCCCCCGGCGGAGGATGGCAGGGGCCATGACAACGACAAGAAGGAGGGCATCAAGGAAGAGGGATTCCCGGAAGTCCATAACTGCTTCATGATCTACGGCGGGCAGGCAGCGAACGCCTCGGCTCGGCACCGCAAGCAGGAGCGCCGGGAAGTCTACTTGGTGAAGGTGGCGGCGCCAGTCTACCTAGACTGGTCTCACAAGCCTATCACCTTTGACCAAGGCGACCACCCCGACTTCGTGCCGAGCCCGGGAAGGTACCCGCTCGTCGTCGATCCGATCATCGGCAACGTTAGGCTCTCCAAGGTCCTCATGGATGGAGGTAGCAGCCTTAACATCATCTACGCCGAGACCCTGGAACTCCTAGGGGTTGATCGATCCGAAGTTTGGGCCGGTGCGGCACCCTTCCACGGGATTGCGCCCGGGAAGCGAATCCAACCCCTCGGATGGATCGACTTACCCGTCTACTTCGGAACTCCCTCAAACTTCCAAAAGGAAGCCCTCACCTTTGAGGTCGTCGGGTTCTGAGGAACCTACCATGCAGTGTTGGGAAGACCATGCTACGCCAAGTTCATGGTCGTCCCCAACTACACCTACCTCAAGCTCAAGATGCCGGGCCCGAATGGGATCATCACTGTCGGATCCACATACCGCCACGCGTACGAATGCAACGTGGAGTGCGTGGAGTACGTCGAGGCTCTCGCCGAGTCCGAGGCCCTCATCACCGACCTTGAACGCCTCTCCAAGGAGGCGCCCGACGCGAAGCGGCACGCCGGCAACTTTGAACCAGTTGAGGCAGTCAAGTCCGTCTCTCTCGACCCTAGCAACGATGCCAGCAAGCAAGTTCAGATCGGCTCCGAGCTCGACCCCAAATAGGAAGCAGTGCTCGTCGACTTTCTCCGCGCAAATTCCGAAGTCTTTGCGTGGAGTCCCTCGGACATGCCTGGCATACCGAGGGATGCCGCCGAGCACTCACTGGATATCAGAGCTGGAGCCCGACCCGTGAAGCAAACCCTGCGCCGTTTCGACGAGGAAAAGCATAGGGCCATAGGCGAGGAGATCAACAAGCTACTCGCGGCAGGGTTCATCAAAGAGGTATTCCATCCCGAATGGTTAGCTAACCCTGTTCTCGTAAGGAAGAAGGATGGGAAATGGAGGATGTGTGTAGACTATACTGGTCTAAACAAAGCATGTTCGAAAGTTCCCTACCCTCTACCTCGCATCGATCAAATCATGGACTCCACAGCTGGGTGCGAAACCCTATCATTCCTCGATGCCTACTCAGGCTATCACCAAATCAAGATGAAAGAGTCCGACCAGCTCGCGACTTCTTTCATCACACCTTTTGGCATGTACTGTTACACCACAATGCCATTTGGGTTGAGGAGTGCAGGCGCCACTTACCAGAGGTGCATGAACCACGTGTTCGGACAACACATCGGCAGAACGGTCGAGGCTTACGTTGACGACATCGTTGTCAAGACGAAGAGAGCCTTCGACCTCCTCTTCGACCTTGAAACGACATTCAAGTGTCTGAGAGCGAAAGGCGTGAAACTTAATCCTGACAAGTGTGTTCTTGGAGTCCCTCGAGGCATGCTCCTTGGGTTCATCGTCTCCGAGCGGGGCATCGAGGCCAACCCGGAGAAAATCGCGGCCATCACCAGCATGAGACTGATCAAAGATTTGAAAGGAGTACAGAGGGTCATGGGATGCCTTGCGGCTCTAAGCCGCTTCATCTCAAGCCTCGGCGAGAAAGGCTTGCCTCTGTACCGCCTCTTAAGGAAGGCCGAGTGCTTCACTTGGACCCCTGAGGCCAAGGAAGCTCTCGAGAACCTTAAGGCGCTCCTTACGAAGACACCCATCCTGGTGCCCCCCGCCGCAGGAGAAGCCCTCTTGATCTACATAGCTGCGACTACTCAAGTGGTCAGCGCCGCGATCGTAGTCGAGAGACGAGAAGAAGGGCATGCACTGCCCGTCCAGAGGCCAGTCTAGTTCATCAGTGAAGTACTTTCCGAGACCAAAGCTCGCTACCCACATATCCAGAAGCTGCTCTACGCAGTGATCCTGACACGACGAAAGTTGCGACACTACTTCGAGTCTCATCCGGTAACTGTGGTGTCATCCTTCCCCCTGGGGGAGATCATCCAGTGCCATGAGGCCTCGGGTAGGATAGCAAAATGGGCGGTGGAGCTTATGGGCGAAACGCTATCATTCGCTCCTCGGAAGGCCATAAAATCCCAGGTCATGGCAGACTTCCTGGCTGAGTGGACTGACACCCAGTTACCGACAACTCCAATCCAGCCCGAGCTCTGGACCATATACTTCGATGGGTCACTCATGAAAACAGGAGCGGGCGTTGGCCTGCTCTTCATTTCACCCCTCGGAAAGCATCTCCGCTACGTCATTCGCCTCCATTTTCCGGCGTCAAACAACGTGGCCGAGTACGAAGCACTGGTTAACAGGCTACGCATCGCCGTCGAGCTAGGGGTCCAACGCCTCGACGCTCGAGGCGACTCGTAGCTTGTCATTGACCAAGTCATGAAGAACTCCCACTGCCGTGACCGAAGGATGGAAGCCTACTGTGACGAAGTCCGGCGCCTGGAGAACAAGTTCTACGGGCTGGAGCTCAACCACATCGCCCGACGGTACAACGAGACTGTGGACGAGCTGGCGAAAATAGCCTCGGGGCGAACGACAGTTCCCCCCGACGTTTTCTCCAGAGACCTGCATCAACCATCTGTCAAGATCGACAATGCGCCCGAGCCTGAGGAAGTCTCGGCCCAGCCTGAGGCACCCTCGGCCGAGCCCGAGGTACCCTCGACCGCACCCGAGGCACCCTCGGACGTCGAGGAAGAGGCCTTGCCCGTCGAAGAGGAACATAATGGGGTCATGCCAGATCTGAACTGGCAGGCCCCGTACCTGGAATATCTCCTCCGAGGAGAGCTTCCCATCGACAAGACCAAAAGCTCGGCGGCTGGCTCGGCGCGCCAAGTCATTTGTCCTGCTGGGTGATGAAAAAGAGCTCTACCACCGCAGCCCATCGGGCATCCTTCAGCGATGCATATCTATCGCCCAAGGACAAGAGCTGTTGCAAGAAATACACTCGAGGGCTTGCGGCCACCATGCAGCACCTCGAGCCCTCGTGGGGAATGCCTTTCGACAAGGTTTCTATTGGCCAACCGCGGTGGCCAACGCCACTAGGATTGTACGCTCCTGCCGGGGGTGTCAATTCTACGCAAAGCAGATGCATCTGCCTGCTCAGGCCTTGCAGACGATACCCATCACCTGGCCATTTGCTGTGTGGGGTCTGGACCTCGTCGGACCCTTGCAGAAGGCACCCGGGGGCTTCACGCACCTGTTGGTCGCTATCGACAAATTCTCCAAGTGGATCGAGGACCGACCCTAAACAGCATCAGGTCCGAGCAGGCGGTGGCATTCTTCACCAACATTATTCATCGGTTCGGGGTCCCAAACTCAATCATCACCGACAATGGCACGCAGTTCACCAGAAAAAAGTTCCTGGACTTCTGCGACAACCACCACATCTATGTGGACTGGGCCGCCGTAGCTCATCCCATGACGAATGGGCAGGTGGAGCGTGCCAACGGTATGATTATGCAGGGGCTCAAACCAAGGATCCACAACGACCTCAACAAGTTCGGCAAGCGATGGATGAAAGAGCTACCCTCGGTAGTCTAGAGTCTGAGGACGATGCCGAGCCGCGCCACGGGTTTTACGCCGTTCTTTCTAGTCTATGGGGCTGAGGCCGTCCTCCCCACGGACTTAGAATATGGCTCCCCGAGGACCAAGGCGTACGACGACCGAAGCAACCAGACCAGCCGAGAAGACGCGCTGGACCAACTCGAGGAGGCTCGGGACATCGCCTTACTACATTCGGCACGGTACCAGCAGTCGCTGCGGTGCTACCATGCCCGAAGCGTTTGGGCCCGAGGCTTCCAAGTGGGAGACTTGGTGCTTCGCCTGCGACAGGACGCCCGAGGGCGCCACAAGCTCACTCCTCCCTGGGAAGGGACCTTCATCATCGCCAAGATCTTGAAGCCCGGAACATACAAGCTGGCCAACGACCAAGGCGAGGTCTATAGCAATGCTTGGAACATCCAACAGCTACGTCGCTTCTACCCTTAAGATGTTTTAAGTCATTCACGTACCTCGTTTGCGTACACAAAGTCTAACCGTCAAGGAAGGGTCGGCCTTGCCTCAGCAAAGCCCGACCCTCCCTCGGGGGCTAGAAGGGGGGAACCCCCTCTGCGTCAAAATTTTCCTCGGAAAAATTTTCTACCAAAACAACATTTGTGCTTTCGACTTCCGTAATGATAGCGGGATCCTAAGAACGACGAGAGTACACGTAAGCGGCAAGGCCGACCGAGCCGAGGGACTCCTACGCCTCCGGGATACGGACACCTCACTCATCACCTTCCGCGAGAAGTAACTCACGCTCGGATAAGCGATCCTGCTACCAAACAAGTCCTAACACTCGGGTAGGAAACAACTTTCGCGCTTTCTTGACTGTCCCAATAATGGAATCCTTCGACTGAATGAGAGCGCACGTAAGCGGCAAGGCCGACCGAGCCGAGGGACTCCTACGCCTCCGGGATACGGATACCTCACTCATCACCTTCCACGAAAAGTAACTCTCGTTCAGATAAACGATTCTGCTATTGACAGACAAGTCGTGATGCTCGAAACAAGAGGAGAGAAGACGCAGCTTCTTAAACACGACGATAAAGTGTTTAGGCCTCGGCGGCCGCAAAAAGGCATGCACATGCTACAGACAAACTGTTCCTGCAGGTTCTGGCATCGGCAGGGGGAGCAGCAGCACCCTCAGCGTTGATTCCACCCTCAGTGGAACCAGGCCCGGCCTCGGACGGCGACCCGGGCAAAAGGACCTCCACCTAAGGGAGGACGCCAGCACTGCGCCAGCAGATGTCTTGGCCAAGCTCCAGCGGCTGCTACCACATCTTCCTCGGCCTGGGAAGCCGCCATCTCCTGGGCCGACGAAGACTCTTTCCGCGCGGACTCCGCTTCTGTCCGCGCTAACACCGCTACCTCCGGCTCCGGCTCATCGCAGAGCAGCCGAGGGTTCCGAAAACTGAGCAAGGGAAGCCTAGAGCGGCAAGGCTGACAGAGCCGAGGGACTCCTACGCCTCCGGGATACGGACACCTCACTCGTCACCTTCCGTGAATGGTGACCGACGCTCGGTTAAGTGGTTCGGCCAGCCAACAGACAAGTCCTAGCGCTCGGAATGAGGAAGACACACAGCTTCACTCTCGAATACCCAAATGTTCAGGCCCCGACAGCCACAATGAACATACACTGGCACTCAAGGTGCCATTACAAACGGGACTCCGGTTCGGTTCCCGCGGGTATGAACAACCTCCATACCAGGGGGCCCGCGGGATGACGAACTCCAAGCGGCTCACCGGCAACCGCCCCGACAGCAGCGACAATGACCCCCGCTTCGGGCGGCGAAACAGCAGCAGCGATGACCTCAGGGCCGACGCTGCTGTGACGAGGCCCTCGCCCGCGTCTCCACTCGAGGGGCAAGGACAAGCCATCAAAGCCAAAGAGTTGGGGGTCCGGCCTCAGCTGGCGCCGACAGTCTCATCGGCAGAGACAACCTCCTCCGGCTGCCACCACCTCAGCACCGACGACGGCGGCCACCTGCGCGCCAGCGCCACGTCGGCAAATGGCAGACGCCCCCGCCTGCACCGGCAGATCCCCACTCAGGTCCTCGCGGACGGGTAGGCCTTGACCTCCGCACAGGGGCATCGTGCTGGAGTGAGGACAAGACAATCCAAGAACACGAACGCTGCCCACGCGGCGTACGATGTCTTGGACGGTCCACCGGTGCGTGCGGCGCAACAGACGTCTGAGCCTAGATCGAGCGGCAGGAGGCAGCGTCGGAGGCCACGACAGAGCCAGCTGAGCCAGCGAGCCAGGCACGCTGGAGCTGACGGTGCTTGCGACCGACCGGTCCTGCATTGCCGAAGTTCGCCCCTCCACAAGACCGGTGAGTGCCTTCTCCCCTGAATGCTGAAGGAGGAGACAGCCTGCCGGCCCATGCGGGAGGTAGAACCTCGGCTCAGCTCTCCCTCTGCCTCAGCAAGGATGACGAAGATCCTTGAAGCTGAGGGCGGGGCAGAGGCCGCAGCCCGGCTTGCTTTTCCCCACCAAACTGCCCATTGGTGAGGGAATGCAGCCGGGCTGCACGACGAAAATCCTTGAAGCCGAACGATGGCTGAAAGGTACCGATCTCCACGAGGCCGCGCTCCTCCAATGACAGCAAGAGCAAGTCGACGCTGGGGCACCCCATCCGGGGGCTCAAAAGGCGGAAGGGCGCAAGGCATGAGGGGAGGACAAAGGCATGGCCTCTGCCCAGGGGATCGATCCCCCTTTTATAGGCAGACCTCATCGCTTGCACCCCTTAGTGTCATGGACGAAGTCCCCACTGACAACCTCTAGGGTTCTCCCACCACGACACGGGGGCTGGGACCCACACGTCATACGAGCTGAACCGAAGCACGAAGAAGGCGAACCGCCGCACGCAAGGCATGTAACCGTCCCGCGGTTACAAGCACTCTCCCATCTTCGCAGAAACCGGTGGTCGAAAGGGTGGACTGCCACGCGACAAGCGTCCAACTGCACCGCAGCTGTGCTTCCCTTCGGCTTCGTCCACATCCGGTGGACCAGCGCAAAGGAAGCGGGCCCGTGTGGCATGTAACCGGCGCGCCGGTTATGACGTGCAAGAAGCTACACTGCCACTCACGCCAATGCTACGCCTCCTCGACTGCGGGACCAGTATCGCCATTCGAGGTACCCCTGCGCATGACCCAACAGTGGAATTAAAGGCGACGGCCACGGGTCGATCAGCCGCGGGGCAGGCACGACGGTTGGCATGGTCAAAAGTGGGCCGACAGTAACTGCAGCGGCAGACGAACGGAGGCAGCAGTCAAGTCACCTGCAGGCTCGCGTCCCCTCCTGAAGCGACGGAGAACCTTCCCTCACGGCGTGAAGACGACGCGCCCGTGCCCCGTTCCTCGAACGGCTCGCACGCGCAACGGGCGCCACGCGAATCACCCGTCCCGTCGCATCAACTCCCTGACGGAGCAGGCAACACCTCTGGCAGGCGAGGCGGGCGTCGCTTCGTCTTCGCCATAATGATCACGTCAAAATAGGTGCGCCACTTTATTTAAAATTCATATCCTTCCCCTCCTCCTCTCTCTCTCTTGCCACAGGGACCGGGAAAGGGGACGTTGTGGAAAGGATCCTTCCCGGCGAAGGAAGCGGGCCCCAAGCCCTCCTACTGATCAGGGGTTCGAAGGCTGGCCCCTCGGAAGGGTTCAACAGCCGCCCCAGAGCGCCTGGGCTCCGTGCCCACTACTGATCAGGGGTTCGTAGGCTGGCCCCTCGGAAGGGTTCGACAGTCGCCCCAGAGCATGCAGAGTGAGGGATGACTCCGGGTACGTTCGATACATAACCAAGGCTCGGGCTACGCTCCCGAGGTACCCTAGGACATTTCCGAGACCGGCAGGAACGATTTGTAATGGAATCCCACCGGAGGGAGGCATCGAGCCCTCAGACCCTGTCGAAGGGGTCTGGGTCCAGCGAATCACCCGCATGTACTTTTGGAGCGCGCCTCCGGGCTATAGCCGACCCCTAACGGACGGGGCACGTGCGTCCACTCGGATCACCCATTAGCAGCTCACCGGAAACACCATGTTCGGCGCCCTCCGAGGGCAACATGGTGCTTCCCCCCCTCCTCCTTGCGGAAAGGCGACGCAGGGGCGTATAATAAAAGTCGGGAAAGTCCTTGATCGTCCTCTCGCTCCGTGCAGAGGCTCGGGGGCTGCTCTCGCACCTGGCTACGGCCAAAACTGTTGACGGCGTCAACAAACCAGCCTGATAACTTGGAACCCGACCACGCACCCGGGCTACTGCCGGGCCGCAAGAGGGAACGACCAGACCGGCCAAAGCACCACGAAAAGCATTCAGACCTCAGAGGAGTCAAACCACTCCTCCGAGGCCTCAGGGGCTACACCCGGCGGGTGCGCTCGCGCGCACCCACCAGAACAAGGCAAAAAATCGAGAAAGACCGGTCCCCTCACCGAAAACGCGGCAAAAGCCTCCAAGCGAGTACCATCACTCCCTTCGAGGCTCGGGGGCTACTGTCGGGTACCATAATTAGGGGTACCCCCAACGCTCCTAATCACGGCTGGTTAACACCCTCAGACCAACTGACGGGTGCGGTTCAAGCCAAGACTTCGTCTACCCGAAGGACGCGATCTTACCCGAGCCCAGCCTCGGGTTGGAACAGTGGTCCCAGACGAATTCACGCCTCGCCCGAGGGCCTCCTCAGATGGCAGGTGCCCCCTCGGCTCTCCCGAGGCCCCGCTCGAGCAGGCTTCGTCGTGAAGCAACCTTGGCCATACCGCCTCACCAACTGACCGCTTCGTAGGCGCATTAAATGCGGGGGATGCCTGACGTCGTATCCTGACACACGCGCCTCAGTCGGCCAGGCCGAAGTGACCGCAGTCACTTCGCCCCTCCTCTTTACTGTCCGATATGACAGGAAAACAGCGTCGCCCACTCCGCTCCGACTGCCGTGTCAGCCACCCCGGCAACAACTAACAACAAGTCATGATCAACCACCGAGCTCAAGCCCCAGGCGCAACAGAAAGCTCCCCCTCGCCTGACCTCAGACTCCGGCCTCAGGAGGAGATCTCTGCCTCGCCCGACCCCCGGACTCGGCCTCGACCCCTGTAGCATCCCAAAAATTCAAAACTTGAAATTTTCTCAAACTCGCTCTAAATTCAAAATGAATTTTAAATTTCGTTTCAAAATGTTTGTTTGCGAGTTGATATCAACAAATAAAATATAGGGGTCTATATTCTCTCCAAAATCCACCTCAAAATATCCTACAAATATTTCCCCAGTGATCCCCCTCAAATTCTTTCCAGAAATATTGCCCAGATATTTCCCCGGTAATCCCCCTCAAGTTCTTTCCAGAAATACTGCCCAAATTTTCCACCAATATATCTCCAAATATTTTCCTCCTCAGAAATACCTTCAGAATCATTTTTCAAGTCCATACAAGTATTTTCTTCATAACTTTCCTCATGCTCATACGTATACGTATGCCTCCGGTGTCATATGGTGAGCTCTACAAGCTAACCTCACTTATACAAGAGAAATACATGCTAATCTCCCACTAATCCTCTCATCCTCCCACTAATCCTCTCATCCCTCCCCCTAATCCCCCCACCATGGCTATAAATAGAGGGGCAAGGGCCTCCTCTCATCCCACCCCAAGCCATTTCATGGCAACTCTTCCCCCCCCCCCCCACACACACCCACTCCATGTTCACACAAGCACACACTAGCACAAGGATCATTCGATCGTTCATCGTTCGTTCATAGTTCCTATTCATCGTTCATCGTTCGTTCATAGTCCCTATTCATCGTTCTTCCAGATAATCTTTGTCCTGCCGTTATGCTGCCGAAATTCCGATCGTTCGTTCGTCCGATCATTCGATCGTTCGTCCGTTCGTTCATCCAAATAATCTTTTTCCTGCCGTTATGCTGCCGAAATTCCGATCGTTCGTTCGTTCGATCATTCGATCGTTCATCGTTCGTTCATAGTTCCTATTCATCGTTCATCGTTCGTTCATAGTCCCTATTCATCGTTCTTCCAGATAATCTTTGTCCTGCCGTTATGCTGCCGAAATTCAGATCGTTCGTTCGTCCGATCATTCGATCGTTCATTCGTTCGTTCCTATTCATCGTTCATCGTTCGTTCATAGTGCCTATTCATCGTTCATCGTTCGTTCATATGACTATTCACCATCACTATTCACATTACTATTCATCATTACTATTCACTGACACTATTCACCATCGTTACTATTCAGTGTTACTATTCATCATCGTTACTATTCATCATCGTTACTACTCATCGATGATATCTATGTAACTTTTTTTGTCGTCACTATTCATTGTTACTATTCATCGATTAGCCGATCACCCCAAATTTCAACTACTCATACATCATGTTGTCCAGTCCACCTAAGACCAGCCAGACCCATATTCCAGTCATACGAACTCCGGTGACTGTGATTTTCCTTCCAGTGGGAACTTCTCATCTGGTCACCCATCCTAGGTTTCTCCAAGTTAAGCATGCTTAACTTTGAGATTCCTTCGAACCAGGCTTCCAAAATAAGATTCCAATAATTCTTGTTTCTAAATTCTTATCGAATTATTCCCTATCCAACCATGTCATCCCTTAAGCATGGTTCATATTCCAGAAAACTCCCAAAATACTCCTGTCCCATATTCTGCCTATAACTCTCCTGTTCATACTAAGTCAGACGATTCATTCGTCACTATCACTACAACACACCTTACCTTCTATGACATTCATCTTGTGTCATTGATAAGTGAATATATGTCATAGATTTAATTCTATGACGCTTGTGTGACGTTTTTGGGTTCGTCATCTATGTGACGTGGCTAAACATGTTCTATGACGAATTAAATTTTTGTTGTCATTAAAGTTGTGACGATTCTACTTCGTCATAGATTTTATGACATTTGCATATTGTCAATACTCTTAAGAAAAATGTCACTAATAATTAGCTTGGGTCTTACCATGTTGACCAGATTTTGTCATAAAATCAGACCAACCGGTGATATGGAGCTGATGTGGTAAATGGTTATGACGTTTATCAATATGACATGGCACTTTTCAATGACGAACTTTGTTGTCATAATTTATAAAATGGCACGTGCTAGTGCGGCTAAATTTGCAGCCTTATTAAATTAAATTTGTAAGTTTCTATGAATACCATTTTATATTGTCAAAATTTATAGCCCATTTTTTGAGCAATCTCATTCAATCGTACAAATGCTTACATGACATATTTCACAAAATTGACATATCCAATAACCAAAATTATGACAGACACAAGTTTCAATTCATAGATCACAGTACGTCTTACAAGAAGCAACAATATTCATCGCAACTTGGAGCTACCAATAACAAAAACCAACAAGCTTGGACCTACTAAGTCCTACTTGTAAACAACTAGTGGCCAATTATTGATAAAGCAACTAGACAAGCTTGGACCTACTATGTCCTACTTGTAAACAACTAGTGGCCAATTATTGATAAAACAACTAGACAGTTTAACCAGCAACCGAATTTTAAAACAGAAACATCCTGCAATAGTTCATTGTTGGGGGCTTAGAAACTTTATTGCCCTGGAATATGCTAACCCTGGTTGAAGCTCAGCAGCTAGCGAAGGAAGGCATGCATTTTTTGTGATATCTTCTTTAAACCATCTGTTTCCTCATAATGTTTTACCCTTGAAGTTTCTGATTCCATCTTTAAGTTATCCAACACTTGTCGAAGTTCTACTTTTTCTTGCTTCTCATTCTCAAGCTCAACCTGAAGATGCTGGACCTATAAATAAACATAACTTATTACTTCATGCCTATCCATGCACACATAGAGAAGCAAGAACAAGAACAAGAACATAATTAATAAATAATATATATAAATACGTAATCAGATACAAAAGTATCAAGTTGTCCACATATATGGGCAGTCATGTTGGTTCTAAGTGATTTGCTAGTTGTGCCGCTAGTCAATAATGGAATATGATTTGCTAGTTGTGCAGTAAAATGGGCTATCAAAACAAATACGCAGAGAAGAGTTACTGCTATAGAGGTGCTGCTGAAGTCAACAGGCTACTACAGCTACAACCTGAGATCCCTGACAAAATCAGGAACCTGGAAGCACAGTGCTTCACACAGGAACACGCTGAAATGGAAGAGGTTCTAGGGAGTCTGCAAATGCTTTATGCTTAGAAGATATCTTCGGTGTAATCAGCCAGGATCATACTAGTTTCATCGATGTCATAAATTTTAGTGCCAAACTTAAAATAGTTTGTTTACTTTTCCATTTGTTGTCTGCTTCCTCCTACTGTTTTCTACTACAAGGGTGAAAAGAAGAGTGAAAGGTGGATGGATAGATAGAACCAAGGACAAGAAGTGCCGCTGGATGCATACATGACAAGAACATGGGCGAAAGGTGAAGCACAATGTTTTTCAATTGTATCAAAATATACCACACATTGTTTCCATACAGTTTTTTTATTTTTCTAGATACCTTACCTTGTGATCTTCCTTCAACACACAAAGTTTCTCGCTGAACTGCTCCATGGATTTCTGGAACTCAGGATTACTGCAATAAAAATAAAAATTACGATAAATAAATAAAGTGAACAAATGTTGATCGCCACAATTTTACATGAAAGGTGACCCAGCAGTATGTAATCATTATTTCAGTTGTTTAAGATTTCATGATGGTGGAGACCTTAAAAAGTAACACGTACCTCTTGGCCTCAACCTTTAGTTGCTCAGAAAACTCCTTGAAACACTTAGTTTCCTGTTATTCATATGTCTATATACATTAGTTGTTTGCACATTTGCCCTTGTAGCCTACACCACGTACCAGCAATGGATGGGAAATAGTAAAGTAACATGCAGCTACTGAGCTACATAATAAATGAAATAAAAAGGATGAAAACAGAGTGCTTCGTTGTTTAAGTAGATCGAATGGTGTAGCCGCTCCACCTCCTGCCTTGTTCGCCTTTAGCTGGAACATTTCTGCTTCTACCTGCTTCAGCCACACAAAAAGGATAAAATAACATATCATGTTAACAATAACGCATAAACAAGATCACTATCCATAAAGAGCTTATCCAATGCACCCGTAGAGATCAGCCAAACTGATTCAACATGTACTAAGGGTATACCAAGACCAAGAATTTATGTGATGAACCAGATGAATACAAAATTATAGATTCAGCAATGGTATAGTCCTTTAGCATGTTGCTTAAACTTTACAATTATATGTGCTAAAAGATTTGATCTTTGAGGGGTCAGACATGCCAATGAGGCACAGGTCCAATACTACAATTTATTACTTCATATTAACTATATATAATTGGAGCCACCAGGTTTATGCCAGAAGACTTGTTTGTTTTGATCCAAGAAGAACCTTTGATGAAAGGGAAGAGAGCAGGCAAATACACAGGTACTTGCTTGAGTAAAAATGTATAGGGCATTTCTTATTTGATAGACATTTATTTTCTCATTACGAAATTTTTAAGTATTTGACCCCTTAAAGTTATAGAGTGATAGTAATTAGTATAGTAATGCATGTCAACTCACCAATTAAATTATCGCTTTTTCTGCTAGTTATTCCATATTGGACCATCATTTTAATTTCCTGTTTTTTTCTCTTACTAAAGACAATATTTGTACCAAGAAAAGTTAGTGTGACCTTTGGGGTATATCCAAAGAAATAAGGTTTGGCACCATCACCCCTTTTGGGGATGGCAACCTTCAGATTATACTCGGTTATCATAGAAAACAGTTGTTCAGCTCCTCCCCTTATATTGTCCTCGCATTTATGCAGGATTGCTCTAATCTACAAAATTTGATGATCCAAGTTTATGGAAAATTAAACCAATATATACGATCCATTAAATTATCCATAAAGCATGTCTTGATAGTGCATATATTTTAGCTTTTCCAGCAAAAGATACAGCAGGGGAGACTCCCCCACGCCCAACAGACACACACTGTAAAAGGACTTTATTTATAAAAAAGAAGAGAAGCAAGATACAACAGGGGAGACTCCCCGCCCCCCCCAAACGTACACACACTGAAGGATTTTATTTATATAAAAAGAAGAAAATCGTGTACAAAGAGGTCTCAAACTAAAGAAAAAGCAACCATAAAGAGAGGAACAACAAGACCGAGGGAGGAAAAAGGGGAAACTGGGGTAGAGAGTGGCGATTATGCAGAAAAAAATTGGTTATAGCTTCACCCCACTAAGATTATGCAGAAGTAACCAAACCACAGCATGAGTTATTGAGAGAAATCACCAAATCATATCACAGAAAATGTAGGATAACAAACATAGATGGCTTACCTGCCTATGATAGCTACGACCTCTACTGTTCTGTAGCACATCAGCAGCAAACATTTGACAACCATAGCAGTTTGGCACACCACTGTATCTGCAGAAAATTAAGGGACACATGCAGTGTTCTTAAGGAGTCGCCTAGGCGTCCAGGCGCCCGGGCAAAACTGATTGCCTTGCTCGCCATTCCCGCCTAGGCGCTAAGGCGCCTGTCTGGTCCACTTGCTCGCCTAGGCGCCTTAAGAACACTGGACACATGTCACCAAAGGTTATACAAGAAAGCATCACCATTACGACAGTAATACAGTATTGATGTTTGAACAAATATAAAATGACCATGATGTTGAAGTATCTGTGACAGGAAGATAGTAATTGTTCTGTAATCAAACATCACACAAAAATAACATCCACATATTTACAGGAAAACAATAATGGTTCTGTAATGAGACATCAAACAGACAAACTAACAGTTATGAGTTATATATCACTGTATCAGCAGCCTAATTAGCAGTAATTTCTCTATTATTAGATTTGGAGGAAGGTGCATAGCAAAATTAGCAACATTACCTGCTTGCCCCTGCCATACCAAACTCTCCAACTGCTTCTGCTGGATTCACAAGTCCAGGTACCAATGCAGAAACAAAACCAAGTTAATTCCTCCCAAACCTCTGTCACTACAGAACAAGCCAACAAAACAAGAGCAATTGCAGAGGCGGATCCAGGGAAAGAACATGAGTGGACATATGCACAACCGACAACATTTTGCAGCAAAACTGAATTTGGTAGGCATGATACATGTACACGCTTGTAATTAGATGAGATCCGATTATTAAGATATCTAAAGTTAGGGTTTGAGTCCTCGGCGTCGCACAACAGGGAAAGCAGAGAAGGGACGGACTTACCTTTTGGGTGCTTGTCTCCAGCGGAGCGTTGTGCGAAGACATGGCGAAGGGCCCGACAAAACCTAGCCATCTGGCGTAGGGTGGCCACTACGGTCAGTGGTCACCATGAGAGACAGCGACATCCCCTGCGCCCGTGGGGTGAACGAGAGAGAGCCCTGCGTCCTCGGTGTCCACCGCAGCGGGGGAGACGGAGGGTGAGGGGGGGGGGGGTACAGCGAACGTGTAGGGGGAGACGAAGATGGAGTTGACCGTGACAATGCGCGCGGGGCACGGACATGGTGCTGCCAGCGGCAGCAGCGTCGAGACCGGGCCGTAGAGGGAGTCGCCAGGTGGAGAGCGGATGGCGTGGGGTCACGGTTTAGTCGATTGTATTCATGATTTGCAATTTCGTTTTTGCTGTTCAAAATTTTGTTTTTTTTACTGAAGTTTTGACTTTTGTATTTTTTTGAAATTTGGAACCAAATTATATAGTTTTATGGACATAAATTTCACTTTCATGTAGTACTGAAAACGGGAAAAACACCGAATTTCGCCTATCAAAATCGTGAACCCTAGTTGTATTGAATCAAAATTTCGAATATGCGCTGTCTTGTGCGAGCATCACGTGTTGAGAAGAGCTGCTCCCACCGGCACGGTGAAACACGAGGAGAGGCTAAATTCCCCGTAGCTTTCAATAGAAGAGATATCTTATTACTTTATAAATTATTACAGATTGCTCATGAATATATTATATCTAAGTCTTTAGTAATATATTTATGGAAAATTTAACCTTACATAATTTTCATTTAAACATGATTTCATATTCAAACTTGTGGGTTGATGTTTCTTTCCAAATTTTTTGTTTTAAAATTGTTTCTATCTTTTGCAGTTAGATTATAATTTTTAGCTAATATTATATAATAAATTGCTCATTAATATATTAGATCTAAGTCTATAGTAATATATTTATAGAAAAATACATGTGGAAAATTAAAACTTAATTGATTTTTATTTAAACATGATTTCATATTTAAACTTGTTTCATTACCGTTTGATGTATTTCATTATATGTAGTGGAGCCTACAATTTTTCTTTATTTTGTAAACTAATAAGCGAACTTATTGAAAGGGAATTAGGCTTAGACCTAGTTCCTAAATAATTTTGGTGGTTGAATTGCCCAACACAAACATTAGACTAACTAGTTTACTCTAGTGCATAAGTTATACAGGTGCAAAAGGTTCACAATCAGCCAATAAAAAGACCAAGTGTTGGATTCAACAAAGGAGCAGCAAGGCAACCGAGGGCTCCTCTGGCCGGAGGCACCGGACTGTCCGGTGTGCACCGGACTGTCCGGTGCGGCCAGAGGACTTCGACTTCAAACTCTTCGCCCTCGGGATTTCTCGGAAGCCGGCGCGCTATAATTCACCGGACTGTCCGGTGTGCACCGGACATGTCCGGTGCTCCAAGGAAACGCGGCCTCCGGAACTCGCCAGCCTCGGGTTTGCTCGGCAGCCGCTCCGCTAAAATTCACCGGACTGTCCGGTGTGCACCGGACTGTCCGGTGTGCCAGCGGAGCAACGGCTCTCTGCGGCGCCAACGGCTCCCTGCGGTGCATTAAATGCGCGCGCAGCGCGCGCAGACGTCAGGCTCGCCCATACCGGTGCACCGGACATCAAACAGTACATGTCCGGTGTGCACCGGACACCCAGGAGGGCCCAGAAGTCAGAAGCTCCAACGGTCAGAATCCAACGGCAATGGTGACGTGGCAGGGGCACCGGACTGTCCGGTGTGCACCGGACTGTCCGGTGCGCCATCGAACAGAGGAGTTCCAGCAACGGTCACCTTTGGTGGTTGGAGCTATAAATACCCCAACCACCCCACATTCATGGCAATCCAAGTTTTCCAACTCTCAACCACTTACAAGAGCTAGGCATTCAATTCTAGACACATACAAAGAGATCAAATCCTCTCCAATTCCACTCAAACCCTTAGTGACTAGCGAGAGAGATTTGCCGTGTTCTTTTGAGCTCTTGCGCTTGGATTGCTTTCTTTCTTTCTCATTTGTTCTTGAGATCATCACTCAATTGTAACCAAGGCAAGAGGCACCAATTGTGTGGTGGCCCTTGCGGGGAAGCTTTGTTCCCGTTTGATTGAGAAGAAGAGAAAGCTCACTCGATCCGTGGGATCGTTTGAGAGAGGGAAGGGTTGAAAGAGACCCAGCCTTTGTGGCCTCCTCAACGGGGAGTAGGTTTGCGAGAACCGAACCTCGGTAAAACAAATCCTCGTGTCACACTCTTATTTGCTTGCGATTTGTTTTGCGCCCTCTCTCGCGGACTCGTTTCTTTATTACTAACGCTAACCCGGCTTGTAGTTGTGATTATTTTTGTAAATTTCAGTTTCGCCCTATTCACCCCCCCTCTAGGCGACTATCAATTGGTATCAAAGCCCGGTACTTCATTAGAGCCTAACCGCTCGAAGTGATGTCGGGAGATCACACCAAGAGGGAGATGGAGACCGGCGATGACAAGCCCACTACAAGTCAAGGGAGCACTTCATCTTCATCGGAAGAGTCCCGCACCAAGAGAAGAGAGAAGAAGAAGAAATCCTCCAAGCGGAAGGAGAAAAGATCTTCCTCTTCTCACCACAAAGAGAAGAAGGAAAAATCTTCTTCTCACAAGCCGCATCGGAGTGGGGATAAGCACAAAAGGATGAGGAAGGTGGTCTACTACGAGACCGACACTTCATCGACATCTACCTCCGGCTCCGACGCGGCGTCCGTCACTTCTAAACGCCAAGAGCGTAAGAAGTATAGTAAGATCCCCCTACGCTACCCTCGCATTCCTAAACATACACCTTTACTTTCCGTCCCATTAGGCAAACCACCAACTTTTAATGGTGAAGATTATGCTATGTGGAGTAATTTAATGCGATTTCATCTAACCTCTCTCCACAAAAGATTATGGGATGTTGTTGAGTATGGTGTACAGGTACCATCCGTAGGGGATGAAGACTACGACACGGACGAAGTGGCCCAAATCGAGCACTTCAACTCCCAAGCCGCAACAATCCTTCTTGCCTCTCTAAGCAAGGAGGAATACAACAAAATACAAGGGTTGAAGAACGCCAAGGAGATTTGGGACCTACTCAAGACGGCGCACGAGGGTGATGAACTCACCAAGATCACCAAGCGGGAAACGATCGAGGGGGAGCTCGGTCGCTTCCGTCTTCGCCAAGGGGAGGAGCCACAAGACATGTACAACCGGCTCAAGACCTTGGTGAACCAAGTGCGCAACCTCGGGAGCGCAAAATGGGATGACCACGAAGTGGTTAAGGTTATTCTAAGAGCCCTTATTTTCCTTAACCCCACACAAGTTCAATTAATTCGTGGCAATCCTAGATATACACAAATGACCCCCGAGGAAGTTATCGGGAATTTTGTGAGTTTTGAATGCATGATTAAGGGCTCCAAGAAGATCAATGAGCTTGATGAACCCTCCACATCCGAGGCGCAACCCGTGGCCTTCAAGGCAATGGAGGAGAAGAAGGAGGAGTCTACACCAAGTAGACAACCAATTGACGCCTCCAAGCTCGACAACGAGGAGATGGCCCTAATCATCAAAAGCTTCCGGCAAATCCTCAAGCAACGGAAAGGGAAAGATTACAAATCCCGTTCCAAGAAGGTTTGCTACAAGTGTGGTAAGCCCGGTCATTTTATTGCAAAATGTCCTATGTCTAGTGATAGTGACAGGGGCGACGACAAGAAGGGCAAGAGGAAGGAGAAGAAGAAATACTACAAGAAGAAGGGCGGCGATGCCCATGTTTGTCGGGAGTGGGACTCCGACGAAAGCTCAAGCGACTCCTCCGACGACGAGGACGCCGCCAACATCGCCGTCACCAAGGGCCTTCTCTTCCCCAACGTCGGCCACAAGTGTCTTATGGCCAAGGACGGCAAAAAGAAGGTAAAATCAAGGTCCTCCACTAAATATGAAACATCTAGTGATGAGGATAATGATAAAAATGAGGAAGATAATTTGCGTATTCTTTTTGCCAACCTTAACATGGAACAAAAAGAAAAATTAAATGAGCTAATTAGTGCCATCCATGAAAAGGATGATCTCTTGGACTCCCAAGAGGACTTCCTAATCAAGGAAAACAAGAAACATGTTAAGGTTAAAAATGCTTATGCTCTAGAAAGAGAAAAATGTGAAAAATTGTCTAGTGAGCTAAGTATTTGCCATGAGACTTTAGACAACCTTAGAAATGAAAATGCCAATTTAATTGCTAAGGTTGATTCTCATGTCTGCATTGATCCTAGAAATGATGATGTTGATTTGCTTGCTAGGATTGATGAATTGAATGCTTCCATTGCTAGCCTTAGAAATGAGAATGAGAAATTAATTGCTAAGGCTAAGGATTTTGATGTTTGCAATGCTACTATTTCCGACCTTAGAGCTAAAAATGATTTGTTGCATGCTAAGGTTGTTGAACTAAAATCTTGCAAACCCTCTACATCTAATGTTGAGCATATTTCCATTTGTACTAGATGTAGAGATATTAATGTTGATGCTATCCATGATCACCTAGCTTTAATTAAGAAACAAAATGATCACATAGCACAACTTAATGCTAAGATTAGAGAGCATGACTTAGAAAATGAAAAATTTAAACTTGCTAGAAGCATGCTCTATAATGGGAGACGCCCGGGCATTAAGGACGGCATTGGCTTCAAAAGGGGAGACAATGTCAAAATTAATGCCCCTCCTAAGAACTTGTCTAACTTTGTTAAGGGCAAGGCTCCCATGCCTCAGGATAACGAGGGTTACATTTTGTACCCTGCCGGGTATCCTGAGAGTAAAATTAAGAAAATTCATTCTAGGAAGTCTCACTCTGGCCCTAATTATGCTTTTATGTATAAGGGTGAGACATCTAGATCTAGGCAACCAACCCATGCCAAGTTGCCTAGAAAGAAAACTACTAATGCATCAAATGATCATGTCATTTCATTTAAAACTTTTGATGCATCTTATGTTTTGACTAGCAAATCCGGCAAGATAGTTGCCAAAATTGTTGGGGGCAAACACAAGGGCTCCAAGACTTGTGTTTGGGTACCCAAAGTTCTCGTTTCTAATGCCAAAGGACCCAAAACCGTTTGGGTACCTAAAACAAAGAACTAAACTTGTTTTGTAGGTTTATGCATCCGGGGGCTCAAGTTGGATACTCGACAGCGGGTGCACAAACCATATGACAGGGGAGAAAAGGATGTTCTCCTCATATGAGAAAAACCAAGATCCCCAACGAGCTATCACATTCGGGGATGGAAATCAAGGTTTGGTCAAAGGTTTGGGTAAAATTGCTATATCTCCTGACCATACTATTTCCAATGTTTTTCTTGTAGATTCCTTAGATTACAATTTGCTTTCCGTATCCCAATTATGTCAAATGGGCTACAACTGTCTTTTTACTGATACAGGTGTTACTGTCTTTAGAAGGAGTGATGATTCAATAGCATTTAAGGGTGTGTTAGAGGGTCAGCTATACTTAGTAGATTTTGAAAGGGCTGAACTCGACACATGCTTAATTGCTAAGACTAACTTGGGTTGGCTCTGGCACCGTCGACTAGCCCATGTTGGAATGAAGAATCTTCACAAACTTCTAAAGGGAGAACACATTTTGGGACTAACCGATGTTCATTTTGAGAAAGACAGGATTTGTAGCGCTTGCCAAGCCGGGAAGCAAGTTGGTGTCCATCATCCACACAAAAACATCATGACTACCGACAGACCACTGGAGCTCCTACACATGGATTTGTTCGGCCCGATCGCTTACATAAGCATCGGCGGTAGTAAGTATTGTCTTGTAATTGTGGATGATTATTCTCGCTTCACTTGGGTATTCTTTTTGCAGGAAAAATCACAAACCCAAGAGACCTTAAAAAGATTCTTGAGACGAGCTCAAAATGAGTTCGGCTTAAGGATCAAGAAAATTAGAAGCGACAATGGGACGGAGTTCAAAAATTCCCAAATTGAAGACTTTCTTGAGGAGGAGGGCATCAAGCATGAGTTCTCTTCTCCCTACACTCCACAACAAAATGGTGTAGTGGAGAGGAAGAATCGAACTCTATTGGACATGGCAAGAACCATGCTTGATGAGTACAAGACACCGGATCGGTTTTGGGCCGAGGCGGTCAACACCGCCTGCTACGCCATCAACCGATTATATCTTCATCGAATCCTCAAGAAGACATCTTATGAACTCCTAACCGGTAAAAAGCCCAATATTTCATATTTTAGAGTTTTTGGTAGCAAATGTTTTATACTTGTTAAAAGAGGTAGAAAATCTAAATTTGCTCCTAAAACTGTAGAAGGCTTTTTACTAGGATATGACTCAAACACAAGGGCATATAGAGTCTTTAACAAGTCCTCAGGACTTGTTGAAGTTTCTTGTGACGTTGTGTTTGATGAGACTAACGGCTCTCAAGTAGAGCAAGTTGATCTTGATGATGTAGGTGAAGAACAGGCTCCATGCATAGCGCTAAGGAACATGTCCATCGGGGATGTGTGTCCTAAGGAATCCGAAGAGCCTCCAAATGCACAAGATCAACCATCCTCCTCCATGCAAGCATCTCCACCAACTCAAGTTGAGGATGAGGCTCAAGATGTTGAACAAGAAAATCAAGAAGATGAGCCACCTCAAAATGACGGCAACGATCAAGGGGGAGATTCAAATGATGAAGACAAGGAGGATGAACAACCAAGGCCGCCACATCCAAGAGTCCACCAAGCGATACAACGAGATCACCCCGTCGACACTATCCTTGGCGATATTCATAAGGGGGTAACTACTCGATCTCGTGTTGCTCATTTTTGTGAACATTACTCGTTTGTTTCCTCTATTGAGCCAACCAGGGTAGAGGAAGCACTACAAGATTCGGATTGGGTGATGGCGATGCAAGAGGAGCTCAACAATTTCACAAGGAACGAGGTATGGCACTTAGTTCCACGTCCTAATCAAAATGTTGTAGGAACCAAGTGGGTCTTCCGCAACAAGCAAGACGAGCATGGTATGGTGACTAGGAACAAAGCTCGACTCGTGGCCAAGGGGTATTCACAAGTCGAAGGTTTGGATTTTGGTGAAACCTATGCACCCGTAGCTAGGCTTGAGTCAATTCGTATATTATTAGCCTATGCTACTTACCATGGCTTCAAGCTCTACCAAATGGACGTGAAGAGTGCCTTCCTCAATGGACCAATCAAGGAGGAGGTCTATGTTGAGCAACCTCCCGGCTTTGAAGACAGTGAGTATCCTAACCATGTTTATAGGCTCTCAAAGGCGCTTTATGGGCTCAAGCAAGCCCCAAGAGCATGGTATGAATGCCTTAGAGATTTCCTTATTGCTAATGGCTTCAAAGTCGGCAAGGCCGATCCTACTTTATTCACTAAGACTCTTGACAATGATTTGTTCGTATGCCAAATTTATGTTGATGATATTATATTTGGGTCTACTAACAAATCTACATGTGAAGAATTTAGTAGGATCATGACACAGAAATTCGAGATGTCGATGATGGGGGAGTTGAAGTATTTCCTAGGATTCCAAGTGAAGCAACTCCAAGAGGGCACCTTCATTAGCCAAACGAAATATACTCAAGACATTCTAAGCAAGTTTGGAATGAAGGATGCCAAGCCCATCAAGACACCCATGGGAACAAATGGGCATCTCGACCTCGACACGGGAGGTAAGTCCGTGGATCAAAAGGTATACCGGTCGATGATTGGATCATTGCTTTATTTATGTGCATCTCAACCGGACATTATGCTTTCCGTTTGCATGTGTGCAAGATTCCAAGCCGACCCTAAGGAATCACACCTTACGGCCGTAAAACGAATCTTGAGATATTTGGCTTTTACTCCTAAGTTTGGGCTTTGGTACCCTCGGGGATCCACTTTTGATTTGATTGGATATTCGGATGCCGATTGGGCGGGGTGTAGGATTAATAGAAAGAGCACATCGGGGACTTGCCAGTTCTTGGGAAGATCCTTGGTGTCTTGGGCTTCAAAGAAGCAAAATTCGGTCGCTCTTTCCACCGCCGAAGCCGAGTATATTGCCGCAGGCCATTGTTGCGCGTAGTTGCTTTGGATGAGGCAAACCCTGCGGGACTACGGTTACAAATTAACCAAAGTCCCTTTGCTATGTGACAATGAGAGTGCAATCAAAATGGCCGACAATCCCGTCGAGCACAGCCGCACTAAGCACATAGCCATTCGGTATCATTTTCTTCGGGATCACCAACAAAAGGGGGATATCGAGATTTCTTATATTAATACTAAAGATCAATTAGCCGATATCTTTACCAAACCACTTGATGAACAATCTTTTACCCGACTTAGGCATGAGCTTAATATTCTTGATTCTAGGAATTTCTTTTGCTAAGTCTTGCACACATAGCTCATAAATATACCTTTGATCATGTCTCTTTTATATATGCTATGACTAATGTGTTTTCAAGTGTATTTCAACCAAGTCATAGGTGTATTGAAAGGGAATTGGAGTCTTCGGCGAAGACAAAGGCTTCCACTCCGTTCTACTACTCATCCTTCGCCGTCGCTCCGCATCATCTCTCCAACGTTGGTATAACCTTCACTCATTTATTTCATGACCAAAGGGGGAGAATGTACTTCATTGGGCTCTAATGATTCCGTTTTTGGCGATTCATGCCAAAGGGGGAGAAAATATGAGCCCAAAGCAAAAGGACCGCACCACCACCTAATTTCATAAATTTGATAATTTTATATTGGTAAATTTCAAAATTGGTATCTCTTTGTGTTCTAAGAGGGGAGTAACGAGTATTTTCAAAATTGATGTCTTAAAACCCTCTTGAACACTAAGAGGAGACCTTATTTGAGGGGGAGTTTTGCTTAGTCAAAGGAAAAGCATTGGAAATAGGGGGAGAAAATTCCATATCTTGAAAATGCTTTGCAAAATCTTTTTCATTTACCTTTGACTATCTTGCAAAAGTACTTTGAAAAGAATTTACAAAAGAATTTGCAAAAACAAAACTCGTGGTGCAAATATGGTCCAATATGTCAAAAACAAAGAAACCATCCATGCGCATCATATAAGTTTATATTGGCTCAATTCCAAGCAACCTTTGCACTTACATTATGTAAACTAGTTCAATTATGCACTTCTATATTTGCTTTGGTTTGTGTTGGCATCAATCACCAAAAAGGGGGAGATTGAAAGGGAATTAGGCTTAGACCTAGTTCCTAAATAATTTTGGTGGTTGAATTGCCCAACACAAACATTAGACTAACTAGTTTACTCTAGTGCATAAGTTATACAGGTGCAAAAGGTTCACAATCAGCCAATAAAAAGACCAAGTGTTGGATTCAACAAAGGAGCAGCAAGGCAACCGAGGGCTCCTCTGGCCGGAGGCACCGGACTGTCCGGTGTGCACCGGAATGTCCGGTGCGGCCAGAGGACTTCGACTTCAAACTCTTCGCCCTCGGGATTTCTCGGAAGCCGGCGCGCTATAATTCACCGGACTGTCCGGTGTGCACCGGACATGTCCGGTGCTCCAAGGAAACGCGGCCTCCGGAACTCGCCAGCCTCGGGTTTGCTCGGCAGCCGCTCCGCTAAAATTCACCGGACTGTCCGGTGTGCACCGGACTGTCCGGTGTGCCAGCGGAGCAACGGCTCTCTGCGGCGCCAACGGCTCCCTGCGGTGCATTAAATGCGCGCGCAGCGCGCGCAGACGTCAGGCTCGCCCATACCGGTGCACCGGACATCAAACAGTACATGTCCGGTGTGCACCGGACACCCAGGAGGGCCCAGAAGTCAGAAGCTCCAACAGTCAGAATCCAACGGCAATGGTGATGTGGCAGGGGCACCGGACTGTCCGGTGTGCACCGGACTGTCCGGTGCGCCATCGAACAGAGGAGTTCCAGCAACGGTCACCTTTGGTGGTTGGAGCTATAAATACCCCAACCACCCCACATTCATGGCAATCCAAGTTTTCCAACTCTCAACCACTTACAAGAGCTAGGCATTCAATTCTAGACACATACAAAGAGATCAAATCCTCTCCAATTCCACTCAAACCCTTAGTGACTAGCGAGAGAGATTTGCCGTGTTCTTTTGAGCTCTTGCGCTTGGATTGCTTTCTTTCTTTCTCATTTGTTCTTGAGATCATCACTCAATTGTAACCAAGGCAAGAGGCACCAATTGTGTGGTGGCCCTTGCGGGGAAGCTTTGTTCCCGTTTGATTGAGAAGAAGAGAAAGCTCACTCGATCCGTGGGATCGTTTGAGAGAGGGAAGGGTTGAAAGAGACCCGGCCTTTGTGGCCTCCTCAACGGGGAGTAGGTTTGCGTGAACCGAACCTCGGTAAAACAAATCCTCGTGTCACACTCTTATTTGCTTGCGATTTGTTTTGCGCCCTCTCTCGCGGACTCGTTTCTTTATTACTAACGCTAACCCGGCTTGTAGTTGTGATTATTTTTGTAAATTTCAGTTTCGCCCTATTCACCCCCCCTCTAGGCGACTATCACTTATGACAACCAATATTGTCATGAAACAGTGACACTAGCTAATTGTCATGAGATTGAAAGAGAGTTCGTCACAAATATGACATCTTTCTTGTTTATGACAATTTTGCATAGGTCTTAATGACAAACATTTTCTTTTCGTCACTGAAGTGAATGAATCCCTATAAAACGTCATAAATGGGAGAGATTTATGACATTTTGATATATTGTCATGAGGTATTCGTCATAGAAGGCTATATGTGTTGTAGTGTATTCTCACCTACAGTGAACTTCACTGTGCTACACCACATACACCCAACTATAAATACACCTAGCTACCATCTCCCTCTCCACACACTCCACACCCTTAGCCAAGGAAAACTCCCACCCACTCAGTTACTCCGCTCCGCTGGATACACGCATAGTGTCGCTTCGTCTCCAGTCCACCCTCCTGGTAAGCACCTCCGCTCCACCACCAGTAATATCACAACAACACACGACACAGATTCTACTCAAGACTCTACCCATCAATATATCGCTATTCTGACCACTATACTAAGTATTTGTTGGTATACTTGCTTGTTTGTATGTTTGCTTGTTCATGTTGCATAGTTATCGGAGCGTTCGTGCCGTCTCGTGGAGGCCAGATCTGCAAGTCTACGCCAGGAAGTGGAGCTAGAAGCCAGTTCCGCGAGCTCTCCTTCCCCCTTCGCCGAATAAGCACGACAAGCTCACTGGATCCCTTTGATGCATAAATTACCTATGATTTTTTCAACCACAACCCTCAGCCTGTTATTTTATGCATGATATGATTTTGAGACAAGTTATTATGGCCACCCAGCCGCTTGCCGCAATCAATCCCTGATATATATGTTCCAAATGATTTGAGAAAAGGTGTGAGTTTTCAAAAGAAAATGCTTTTCAAAATGTGTATGATGAAGGGTTTTCACCCTTATCACCTTGTGAGTGGGATAATCAGGGACTCCCTGGTTTAGGGGAGGGCCTAAGGTGTTGGCTCAGCTGGTTTAGGTGTGAGCAGAAGGATTGTCCCCTCATATAAGGACCGGTTTGTCATCTTTCACTACCTGTACTCATGATAAGTACAACCACTCGAGACTGTGTGGGCAGTCACTCAATCTGAACTCGTACGGTCCAACCCTAGGGTTATGAAGGCTGGGGAGCACCGGGAGGATAAGGAGGGGGAATGTTTTGTCTGCTTGGACATGGTGGTGGCCTGACTCCTTCTGGTATAACCGTTAAGGTTAGGACGTGCGAGGAAAGAAAGAGATTTGGATTCGGGTCTCACTAGCTATGAGATCGTAGAGCCGGACTAGTGGGTAAAGTGTACACCTCTTGAAAGGGAAATGTGCCCTTGGGCCATTTCTAAGTATTTTGGTGATTGAGTGCCAACACATGTGTTTAATTGTGAATTTGTGTACATGGATGAACAAGGTGCAAATCATGAAGTAAAGGTATGTTTCTAAGCCTTAGTACATTGGTTTTGTGGACTAACATATTTGTCTAAGTGTTAGAAACAGAAAGAAGAAAAAGAGAAAAGGGGAGAGAATGACTTGGCTGTGTGCAGCCAAGTCCCAGCTCGGTCTGGAGCACCGGACTGTCCGGTGTGCACCGGACAGTGTCCGGTGCGCCAGGCTGACTCGGCTCGAACTGGCCGCTCTCGGGAATTCGCCGACGGCGTACGGCTAAAATTCACCGGACTGTCCGGTGTGCACCGGACTGTCCGGTGAGCCAACGGTCGGCCAGGGCCAACGGTCGGCCGCGCAATCCGCGCGAGACACGTGGCCGAGCCAACGGTCGGAAGACGGCACCGGACTGTCCGGTGTGCACCGGACTGTCCGGTGCGCCAACGGCTCGCAGATCTCCAACGGGCTGCAACGGTCGGCAGCGCCAGATAAGGAAACAAATCGGGCACCGGACAGTGTCCGGTGTGCACCGGACTGTCCGGTGCCCCCGACGACAGAAGGCAAGGATGGCCTTCCGGATTTGCTCTCAACGGCTCCTAGCTGCCTTGGGGCTATAAAAGGAGCCCCTAGGCGCATGGAGGAGACACACAAGCAACTCTTGAGCATTCTTGATCATCCACACAAGTTCTTTGCGCATTCGTTTGTGATTCTAAGTGATTCGAGCTCTGTTCTAGTGTGAACTCTGAGATAGTCATTCGAGCTCGAGTCTTGGCCGTGTGTGTGCGCTTTTGTTGTGGATTTGTGTGTGTTGCTTCCCTCCCTTACTCTGTGCTTTCTTTGTGATCATATACTTGTAAGGGCAAGAGACTCCAATTTGTGGAGATTCCTTGCAAACGGGATAGTGAAAGGAACAACAAAACACCGTGGTATTCAAGTGGGTCTTTGGACCGCTTGAGAGGGGTTGATTGCAACCCTCGTCCGTTGGGACGCCACAACGTGGAAGTAGGCAAGCATTGGCTTGGCCGAACCACGGGATAAACCACTGTGTCCCTCTGTGCTTGATTCTTGTGGTATTGTGTTTTGTTGAGACTTCACCTTAGCCACTTGGCATAAATCGTGCTAACGCTTAACAAGTTTTTGTGGCTTAAGTTTGAAGTTTTTACAGGATCACCTATTCACCCCCCCCCCCTCTAGGTGCTCTCAATTGGTATCAGAGCCGTTCTATTCACAAAGGGACTAACCGCCCGAATAGATGGATCCTAAGGGGAAGGGTATAGTGATCAACGACAAAGAAAAGGAGACCTTCGTCAACGAGCCGAAGGACGACAAGCCTACCGACTCCGGCTCGGGCCATAGACGAAAGGAAGGGAAGAAGAAGAAGACGAGGCGTATCAAGGAGATCATCTACTACGACGATAGTGATGAATCCACTTCTTCCCAAAAGGACGAGGACCACAACGACTACGAGAGGAGAAAACCGGTCAATTCGAACTTCTCTTTTGATTACTCTCGTATTCCGCAAAGTTCACATTCTCAATTGCTCTCCATTCCACTCGGCAAGCCCCCACACTTTGATGGAGAGGACTACGGATTTTGGAGCCACAAAATGCGTAGTCACCTATTCTCTCTCCATCCTAGTATATGGGAGATTGTAGAGAGTGGAATGCACTTTGATAGTTCGGATAGTCCCACGTTTATTAATGAACAAATTCATAAGAATGCACAAGCTACTACTGTTCTTCTAGCTTCCTTGTGCAGGGATGAATATCATAAAGTGAGCGGCTTGGATAACGCCAAGCAAATCTGGGACACCCTCAAGATTTCTCATGAGGGAAACGACGTCACTTTACTCACCAAGATGGAGTTGGTGGAGGGAGAGCTTGGACGTTTCGCCATGATAAGGGGCGAGGAGCCGACGCAAACATACAACCGGCTCAAGACCCTCATCAACAAGATAAGGAGCTACGGGAGCACGCGATGGACGGACCACGACGTCGTCCGCCTAATGCTCAGGTCCTTTACCGTACTTGATCCTCATCTCGTGAACAATATTCGTGAGAATCCCAGGTACACGATGATGACGCCCGAGGAAGTACTTGGAAAATTCGTGAGCGGGAGGATGATGATCAAGGAGGCGAGATACGTCGACGACGCGTTGAACGGACCACTCCACGAGCCTCAACCCATTGCTCTAAAAGCAACAAGGAGCAAGGAATCGCTACCTAGCAAGGTGGCGCAAGTTGAGGCGGCCGGGCTCAATGATGAAGAGATGGCTCTCATCATCAAGAGATTCAAGACGGCGCTAAATGGTCGCAAGGGGCAGCCAAGCAAGACCAAGACCAAGGGGAAGCGCTCGTGCTTCAAATGCGGTAAGCTTGGTCATTTTATTGCTAACTGTCCCGATAATGAAAGTGACCAGGAAAAGGGGAACAAGAGGGAGAAGAAGAAGGCATACAAGAAGACAAAGGGCGAGGCGCATCTAGGAAAGGAGTGGGACTCGGATTGCTCCTCCTCCGACTCTGACAATGAAGGACTCGCCGCCACTGCCTTCAACAAATCGGCTCTCTTCCCCAATGAGCGTCTCACTTGTCTTATGGCAAGAGAGAAGAAGGTAAGTACTAAAGACTCCACTTATGCTTCTTCTAGTGATAGTGAGTCTAGTGATGATGATATAGATTATTCTTGCTTGTTCAAGGGCTTAGATAGATCTAAGATAGATAAAATCAATGAATTGATTGATGCATTAAATGAAAAGGATAGGCTTTTAGAAAAGCAAGAAGATTTATTGTATGATGAACATGATAAGTTTGTAGAGGCACAAAAATCATATGCTTTAGAAGTGAAAAGAAATGAAATGCTTTCTAGTGAAATATCTTCCTGTCATGAAACCATTTCTACCTTAAGAAGTGTTAATATTGATTTAAGTGCTAAACTAGAAGTAGCTAGTAAATCAAATTCTTGTGTTGAACATGTTGAAATTTGTACTAGGTGTAAGGATTTTGATGTTAATGCTTGTAGTGAACACCTAGTTCTAATTTCCAAATTAAATGATGAAGTGGCTAGTCTTAATGCCCAACTTAAGACTAGCAAGAATGAAGTTGATAAAATAAAATTTGCAAGGGATGCCTACACGGTTGGTAGACACCCCTCAATTAAGGATGGGCTTGGCTTCAAGAGGGAAGCCAAGAACTTAACAAGCCATAAGGCTCCCGTCTTCGTCAAGGAGAAAGGGAAGGCCCCTATGGCTAATAGTGCTAAAAAGAACCATGCTTTCTTATACCATGATAGGAGACATGCTAGAAATATTTATAATGATTTTGATTCACATGTTTATGATTCTCATGCCATGTTTGCCTCTAGTTCCTCTCATAAGCATGATAGAAATATGAGTAGGAGAAATGTTGCGCATATGCCTAGGAGAAATATTGCTCATGTGCCTAGAAAGAATGTTATTCATGCTCCTAGGAAAGTAGTGAATGAACCTTCTACCATTTATTATGCTTGTAATGCTCCTTTTGCTATTTGTAGAAAGGGTAAGAAGGTTGTTGCTAGGAAATTAGGGGCTAGATGCAAGGGAGATAAATCTTGCATTTGGGTCCCTAAAGATATTTGTGCTAACCTTGCAGGACCCAACATGAGTTGGGTACCTAAGACCCAAGCCTAAATTTGCCTTGCAGGTTTATGCATCCGGGGGTTCAAGCTAGATTATCGACAGCGGATGCACAAACCATATGACGGGGGAGAAGAAGATGTTCACCTCCTACGTCAAGAATAAGGATTCCCAAGATTCAATTATATTCGGTGATGGGAATCAAGGCAAGGTAAAAGGGTTAGGTAAAATTGCAATTTCTAATGAGCATTCTATCTCAAATGTATTCTTAGTGGAGAGTCTTGGATATAATTTGCTATCTGTTAGTCAATTATGTCAAATGGGATATAATTGTTTATTTACAAATGTAGATGTGTCTGTCTTTAGAAGATGTGATGGTTCACTAGCTTTTAAGGGTGTACTAGACGGCAAGCTTTATTTAGTTGATTTTGCAAAAGAAGAGGCCGGTCTAGATGCATGCTTAATGGCTAAGACTTGCATGGGCTGGCTGTGGCATCGCCGCTTAGCTCACGTGGGGATGAAGAACCTCCACAAGCTTCTAAAGGGAGAACATGTGATAGGTCTAACAAATGTGCATTTCGAAAAAGATAGACCTTGTGCAGCTTGTCAAGCAGGTAAACAAGTGGGAGGAGCGCATCACAGCAAGAATGTGATGACCACGTCAAGACCTCTGGAGCTGCTGCATATGGACCTCTTCGGACCCGTCGCCTATCTAAGCATAGGAGGAAGTAAGTATGGTTTAGTTATTGTTGATGACTTTTCCCGCTTCACTTGGGTGTTCTTTTTGCAGGATAAGTCTGAAACCCAAGGGACCCTCAAGCGCTTCCTCAGGAGAGCTCAAAATGAGTTTGAGCTCAAGGTGAAGAAGATTAGGAGCGACAACGGGTCCGAGTTCAAGAACCTTCAAGTGGAGGAGTTTCTTGAGGAGGAAGGGATCAAGCACGAGTTCTCCGCTCCCTACACACCACAACAAAATGGTGTGGTAGAGAGGAAGAACAGGACGCTAATCGATATGGCGAGGACGATGCTTGGAGAGTTCAAGACCCCCGAGTGCTTTTGGTCGGAAGCCGTGAACACGGCTTGCCACGCCATCAACAGGGTCTACCTTCACCGCCTCCTCAAGAAGACGTCATATGAGCTACTAACCGGTAACAAACCCAATGTATCCTACTTTCGTGTTTTTGGGAGCAAGTGCTACATTCTAGTAAAGAAAGGTAGAAATTCTAAGTTTGCTCCCAAAGCTGTAGAAGGGTTTTTATTAGGTTATGATTCAAATACAAAGGCGTATAGAGTCTTCAACAAATCATCGGGTTTGGTTGAAGTCTCTAGCGACGTTGTATTTGATGAGACTAATGGCTCTCCAAGAGAGCAAGTTGTTGATTGTGATGATGTAGATGAAGAAGATGTTCCGACGGCTGCTATACGAACCATGGCGATTGGAGACGTTCGGCCACAGGAACAAGATGAACGAGATCAACCTTCTTCCTCAACGACGGTGCATCCCCCAACTCAAGACGGTGAACAGGTTCATCAAAAGGAGGCGTGTAATCAAGGGGGAGCACAAGATGATCATGTGATGGAGGAAGAAGCGCAACCGGCACCTCCAACCCAAGTTCGAGCGATGATTCAAAGGGATCATCCCGTCGACCAAATTCTGGGTGACATTAGCAAGGGAGTAACTACTCGATCTCAATTAGTTAATTTTTGTGAACATTACTCTTTTGTCTCCTCTATTGAGCCTTTCAGGGTAGAGGAGGCCTTGCTAGATCCGGACTGGGTGTTGGCCATGCAGGAGGAACTTAACAACTTCAAGCGCAATGAAGTTTGGACACTGGTGCCTCGTCCCAAACAAAATGTTGTGGGAACCAAGTGGGTATTCCGCAACAAACAGGACGAGCACGGAGTGGTGACGAGGAACAAGGCTCGACTTGTGGCAAAAGGTTATGCCCAAGTCGCAGGTTTGGACTTTGAGGAGACTTTTGCTCCTGTGGCTAGGCTAGAGTCCATTCGTATCTTGCTAGCATATGCCGCTCACCATTCTTTCAGGTTGTACCAAATGGATGTGAAGAGCGCGTTCCTCAACGGGCCAATAAAGGAGGAGGTGTACGTGGAGCAACCCCCTGGCTTCGAGGATGAGCGGTACCCCGACCACGTGTGTAAGCTCTCTAAGGCGCTCTATGGACTTAAGCAAGCCCCAAGAGCATGGTATGAATGTCTTAGAGATTTTTTAATTGCTAATGCTTTCAAGGTTGGGAAAGCCGATCCAACTCTTTTCACTAAGACTTGTAATGGTGATTTGTTTGTGTGCCAAATTTAAGTCGATGACATAATATTTGGTTCTACTAATCAAAAGTCTTGTGAAGAGTTTAGCAGGGTGATGACGCAGAAATTCGAGATGTCGATGATGGGCGAGTTGAACTACTTCCTTGGGTTCCAAGTGAAGCAACTCAAGGATGGCACCTTCATCTCCCAAACGAAGTACACGCAAGATCTGCTAAAGAGGTTTGGGATGAAGGACGCCAAGCCCGCAAAGACGCCGATGGGAACCGACGGACACACCGACCTCAACAAAGGAGGTAAGTCCGTTGATCAAAAGGCATACCGGTCAATGATAGGGTCTTTACTTTATTTATGTGCTAGTAGACCGGATATTATGCTTAGCGTATGCATGTGTGCTAGATTTCAATCCGATCCTAAGGAGTGTCACTTGGTGGCGGTGAAGCGAATTCTTAGATATTTAGTCGCTACGCCTTGCTTCGGGATCTGGTATCCAAAGGGGTCTAACTTTGACTTAATTGGGTACTCAGATTCCGACTATGCTGGATGTAAGGTCGATAGGAAGAGTACATCGGGGACGTGCCAATTCTTAGGAAGGTCCCTGGTGTCATGGAACTCTAAGAAACAAACCTTCGTTGCCCTATCCACCGCTGAGGCCGAGTACGTTGCCGCAGGTCAGTGTTGCGCGCAACTACTTTGGATGAGGCAAACCCTCAGGGACTTTGGCTACAATCTGAGCAAAGTCCCACTCCTATGTGATAATGAGAGTGCTATCCGAATAGCGGAAAATCCTGTTGAGCACAGCCGCACAAAGCACATTGACATCCGGCATCACTTTCTGAGAGACCACCAGCAAAAGGGAGATATCGAAGTGTTTTATGTTAGCACCGAGAACCAGCTAGCCGATATCTTTACCAAGCCTTTAGATGAGAAGACCTTTTGCAGGCTGCGTAGTGAGCTAAATGTCTTAGATTCGCGGAACTTGGATTGAATTGTAGCATACATGTATTCATGCCTTTGATCATGTTCATTCTGCATTTTGTTGCTTATTATGGTGCTCAAGTTGTACAAACACTCCCTGGACCTCACAAGTCCGTTGCAATGTGATGCACATGTTTAGGGGGAGATGTGTTACAACTTGACCCTTTGAGACTAACCATATGTTTGAGTTTGCTTGTGTTAGTCACAAAGGAGAATTGAAAGGGAAAAGGTGGACTTGGATCATGCAAGACTTCCACTGCACTCCGATGAGGGGTAACTTATTCCAAGTTCATCTCATGACCACTTATTGCCATTTGCTCTTAATTGAAGATTTTGGTGAGGCAATGGGGTTAAAGGGCCAAAATTGATCCCGTTTTGGTGCTTGATGCCAAAGGGGGAGAAAATAAAGGCCAAAGCAATAAATGGATCAGCTACCACTTGAGAGATTTTGAAAATAGTAGAATAGAGCTTTTGGTTTGTCAAAACTCTTTTGTTGTCTCTCTTGTCAAAAGTTGGCTTCTTGTGGGGAGAAGTAGTAATTATGGGAAAAAGGGGGAGTTTTTGAAATCTTTGATCAATCTCTTTTGGAATGACTCTCTTTATGCTTCAACATGTGTGTTTGACTTAGAGATAGAGATTTGAGTTTGATTTGCAAAAACAAACCAAGTGGTGGCAAAGGATGATCCATATATGCCAAAATTGATTCAAAATAAATTTAAGTGTTATTTGAATTGAGTTTGCACTTGTTCTAGTGGCTTTATGTAGTGTTGGCATAAATCACCAAAAAGGGGGAGATTGAAAGGGAAATGTGCCCTTGGGCCATTTCTAAGTATTTTGGTGATTGAGTGCCAACACATGTGTTTAATTGTGAATTTGTGTACATGGATGAACAAGGTGCAAATCATGAAGTAAAGGTATGTTTCTAAGCCTTAGTACATTGGTTTTGTGGACTAACATATTTGTCTAAGTGTTAGAAACAGAAAGAAGAAAAAGAGAAAAGGGGAGAGAATGACTTGGCTGTGTGCAGCCAAGTCCCAGCTCGGTCTGGAGCACCGGACTGTCCGGTGTGCACCGGACAGTGTCCGGTGCGCCAGGCTGACTCGGCTCGAACTGGCCGCTCTCGGGAATTCGCCGACGGCGTACGGCTAAAATTCACCGGACTGTCCGGTGTGCACCGGACTGTCCGGTGAGCCAACGGTCGGCCAGGGCCAACGGTCGGCCGCGCAATCTGCGCGAGACACGTGGCCGAGCCAACGGTCGGAAGACGGCACCGGACTGTCCGGTGTGCACCGGACTGTCCGGTGCGCCAACGGCTCGCAGATCTCCAACGGGCTGCAACGGTCGGCAGCGCCAGATAAGGAAACAAATCGGGCACCGGACAGTGTCCGGTGTGCACCGGACTGTCCGGTGCCCCCGACGACAGAAGGCAAGGATGGCCTTCCGGATTTGCTCTCAACGGCTCCTAGCTGCCTTGGGGCTATAAAAGGAGCCCCTAGGCGCATGGAGGAGACACACAAGCAACTCTTGAGCATTCTTGATCATCCACACAAGTTCTTTGCGCATTCGTTTGTGATTCTAAGTGATTCGAGCTCTGTTCTAGTGTGAACTCTGAGATAGTCATTCGAGCTCGAGTCTTGGCCGTGTGTGTGCGCTTTTGTTGTGGATTTGTGTGTGTTGCTTCCCTCCCTTACTCTGTGCTTTCTTTGTGATCATATACTTGTAAGGGCAAGAGACTCCAATTTGTGGAGATTCCTTGCAAACGGGATAGTGAAAGGAACAACAAAACACCGTGGTATTCAAGTGGGTCTTTGGACCGCTTGAGAGGGGTTGATTGCAACCCTCGTCCGTTGGGACGCCACAACGTGGAAGTAGGCAAGCATTGGCTTGGCCGAACCACGGGATAAACCACTGTGTCCCTCTGTGCTTGATTCTTGTGGTATTGTGTTTTGTTGAGACTTCACCTTAGCCACTTGGCATAAATCGTGCTAACGCTTAACAAGTTTTTGTGGCTTAAGTTTGAAGTTTTTACAGGATCACCTATTCACCCCCCCCCCCTCTAGGTGCTCTCACCTCTGCGCAGAGTTTGAAAACCTATTCGAATAGTCTGTGTCCACAGGAATGGACGAGTCTGGTGTGGTATGGCAATTAGGGTTTTGTTTTCAAAAAAAGAGGTGCTTTTGAGAAAAGTGGTTTTTAAAAAGGTCCGGCGGTTGAGCCGTGAGCTATGGTGGACGAGAAGTCCAGTAGCTGTTTTTTTGAAAATGAAAACTAGTGGGAAACTGCTGAGATACCTGGATGGTTTAGTCCAGGATGGTTTAGTTGTAACACCCGGTTTTAAAGAACAAAGCCGGGTGCATCTCATACATGCGCCAAGAAGACAACATATATAATAACAGAGTGTATAGAGATAAATGTCATTAACATCAGAGTATTTATTACATAGCGGAAGACTTATTACAAAATAAAGTAATAAAGATAAAACAAACTAAGGATCGACGGCGCAGATGTCGACTGGGAAACGCCACCTAGATCAGATCGAACTCCTCAGTGTTAGGCAGCTCCTCCTGAACCACCTGATCATCTCCTGTGGGGGGGGGGTGTGAGACAGCAAGGGTGAGCTCACACATGATCATAGCTCAACAAGTTGTGGGGAACCAGTGGACATAAACTCACAAAGGTGTGAGTCCATGTGATGTGTAAGGCTTAATCAAAGACAGGGGTTAAAAGCTGAGCATTGCTTTTAAGTAGTTGGTCAAAATTTTATTAGCAGTTACTAAGTGTAAGTAAATACCAAAACCATAAGTAAAGTAATAGAACAAAATTAATAATAAACCCATGCAATGCAAATGACAAATTGAATTTAAGTTCCATAGTTAAACATCAGAGAGTCCTGAGCTGCTCGTGACCGTGAGCTCGGCTAGTATACCAGTTTTACACTCTGCAGAGGTTGTACCCTTTACCCACAAGTCATGTTACCCATCTGCCAAGGGGTCATGAATCCCATATACCTCTACCTAGGAAGCACGGCAGGGCAACACTACGAGGCCTTTACAAAGTTCCACTAGCTTCCGAAAACCCGCTACAGTTTCTGGGAAGATCCAGTAAAGGGTTCCTGGCTGATAGCCATCGCAGCAAAATCAACCAGGGACCTCCCCGCACTGACCTCTCCCCTACTGCCCTTGCCCCTTTCGGGTAAGGTAGTCTTCCACTAGCTTTCCTAATTAGTCAGCCAAGGGCGTCCCATTCCACCCTTGTGGTGGCACGTGGTTCTTAAGTTAAGCTCTATGTACCAATTAACATTAATGATAACAACATGAACATAAACAGAATAACAACAAGAATTGGAACATAGAGGTAATAAATGATTATCCCAAAACCATATAAAGCAATAGCAAACTACCCAAGTGATTCAGGGGTAAACAAGGTAATGAGATAAACAATCTAGGGAGTCCTATTGGGTCCCATCAAAATTAACCTATGCATGGATAAGTGATATTAAAGAACATTATTGGGTAAAAAGTGGTCAAGGGCACAACTTGCCTGCAATGAGCTCCTGCTCAGCTACTTCAACTTGCTGCTCACCAGTATCCTCAGCAACGGGCTCTTCTACTCGCCACAATACAAACAAGCACAGTGCATATAGAGAAATTAACATTACACCAAACATATAAACAAAATGCTCAGAGATATTCTACATATTAAAATAAAATCCTAGGAACAGAAATCATATTTTTCTGAGTTATAGATTTTAAGTTATGCATTTTCAAAGGTTTTATGTGTTTTAAATAGGATTAAGTGATAAATAAATTTCCTTACTGTTTTTATGCCAAAGCAGAGACACTAAGTGCTAGAGAATAAAATTACAAAATTTTAGCAACTGGAATGAACTAATTTGGAGTTAGTATGAATTTTCTATGAATTTATAAAGTTCTAGCAATTATTTTCATATTAAAAATTCATTTTCTATTTATTTTCTCTGTTTTTCATGTTGACTGGACTGGGCGTCAATTTCTGTGAAGTGCAGGGTGCTCGGGGTAAAACTACAGAGACACAGTGAACAGTGAAGAAGGACGGCGGGTTCTAATTCAAGGAAACCCAGGGGCTCTTTAATAGAAGTAACCCGCGAAGGGGTATGGACAGATCTAAGCCGTCCGATCTAAGGTGGACGATCCGGATTAAATCCCGAGCCTCACCAAACGGAATTTAGCGCGGACCGTTAGATTAGGATCCTACGGTGTGGACGCCTAGGCACTCAGATCCAATCACAACCGATGGATCTCAGCCTACGGTTTGGATTTAATACGACGAAGAGGTACGCGGCTTCTAATCACAGCCGTCCGCACCGATCCGACGGTCCCGATCACTCTGCCCCAGGATCTAATCGCTCCCGTACACGCCTGATCCAACGGTCGCGCACACGTCTCCTTCCTCCCGACGGCGCCGCGCCGAGACGCCACCGCGGCGAGCTCTCACGCCGGCGAAGCGATTGCGCGCGCTAGAGTCGTCTAAAGTGCGATTAACTAATGCTAAACCTACTGAACAACAATGCGATCACGCGGGTGGCGTTAATACCTCGATTGAATGGCGGTAGACTCCTGCTCGCGGTGCGCAGCGGAGGACGATGTGCGGTGAGGAATTCACGTCGCCCAGGCGCCCGATCCTGCACGCTGAGGCCACGGTCAAGTCGCACACCGCAGGGCGAAGCTCCCCAATCCCAATCCGAGGCCCGAACGGCAGCACAAGCGGGGTTCCGCGGCGGCGGGCGAAGCACTACCCTGGCGGCGGTGATTTTGGTGCACTGCGGGATGAAAGAGTGGTCGGGTTCTCGGCGATGGGGCGGGGTCTTTACTACTTGTAGCCGCGCGACCGTTACGCGGACTCCGAGGTCACCGGCGGGCTCCCCACGCGAGTTGGCGCGGTCAGCGCGGCGAGGATCTCGCGCGGTTTGTTAAGGCGAAGAAGAACGGGCTGACACGGGGGGTCGGGTTGTCAGCGACGGGCGCGCGATACGGCTGAATACGCAGAAGTCGCTGACCAGTGGGACCACGGCGCAGTGAGACAAGGCGGGCGTGCGGCTGACAGAATGGCGAGGTAGTGCGTAGAGTGAATGACAAGCGGGCCCCACATGGCAGTTGGCCCGGGCGCGCGCGCTGTGAAGGTAATGGGCCGCGCGGTATGGAATCTGAAGTGGGCCGAAAACGGGTAAGCCGGCCCAGGTAAGTATTTTATCTTTTTCTTTTTATATTTTCTGTTTTCTTTTCTTTTTATTTTTTTTTTCAATTCCCAATTTGAATTCCAAATTTGACTTTGAACTTGTACTCAAACTATAGATAAATTTCAATCATACCAATATAGTTGAGTTTGTATATTTATAAATTTTGTTTTATATTTTATATTATTTCTTTCTTTCTTTCCAAAGTTTAGCATTTCTTTTAGGTTTTAATTTCTCATTTGGATATTTAATATTTTTCTTGTCACACAATGCACACAAAAATAAAATATCCAGCATGATGCAACAATTTAGTAGCATATCTCTTTATTAATTGTTCTTGGACATGGTGTTCTCATATGATGATGAATAAAGATCACACTCACATAAAGAGAAAATGTTTCTCTATTGGTGTTTTATCTAGCAATTACAAAGTGGGTGTTACAAATCCTACCCCCCTTAAAAAGAATCTCGTCCTCGAGATTTAAGAAGAACTAGAGAAAAGGTGGGGAAAATCTATGCGAAGCTCTTCTTCTCTTTCCCAAGTTGCTTCATCTTCACTGTGGTGACTCCATTGTACTTTACACATCTTTATCACCTTATTTCTTGTAACTCGAGTCAATGTATCCAAAATCTTGATCGGGTACTCCGTGTAAGTCAAATCACCTTGAACACTGAGCTCTTCCATGGGCAACTGTTCCTCGGGAACACGGAGACATTTCTTCAGTTGAGACACATGGAACACATTATGCACATCTGATAGACTAGCAGGTAATTCGAGCTGGTATGCCATCTCCCCAACTCTTCTAAAGATCAAGAATGGTCCAATGTAGCGAGGGGACAATTTGCCCTTGACTTTAAATCTCCTCATTCCACGAAGTGGTGACACCTTGAGATATACATGATCTCCTTCTTCGAATTCCAGTGGTCTCCGTCTATTATCAGCATAACTCTTTTGCCTGGTTTGAGCCACTCTCAAATTCTCTCGAATTATACGAACTTGTTCCTCTGCTTCTTGAATCAGTTCAGGCCCAAAGAACTGTCTCTCTCCAGTCTGATCCCAATATAGAGGAGTCCTGCACTTCCTCCCATATAAAGCTTCAAAAGGTGACATCTTCAGACTGGCCTGATAACTATTATTATATGAGAACTCAGCATAAGGTAGACTTTTATCCCAACTTCCTCCATGCTGAAGGGCACATGCTCTCAACATATCTTCCAATACTTGGTTTGTCCTTTCAGTCTGTCCATCCGTCTGAGGGTGATAAGCCGTACTAAAATTCAACTTCGTGCTCATGTTCTCATGAAAACTTCTCCAAAACCTTGAGGTAAACTGCGAACCTCGATCAGACACGATCTTCTTTGGTACTCCATGTAAACACACAATCCGAGCCATATATAACTCTGCTAACTGAGAACCTTTATAAGTAGTCTTCACAGGAATAAAGTGAGCCACTTTAGTCAATCTATCCACAATCACCCATATAGCATCATATCCTTTCTGGGTGCGAGGCAATCCAGTAATGAAATCCATACCAATCTCTTCCCACTTCCACTCGGGTATCTTCAGTGGATGCAGTAGTCCAGCTGGCCTCTGGTGTTCAGCCTTAACTCTTTGACATACATCACACATAGCTACATGTGCAGCCACATCTCTTTTCAATCCATACCACCAATACTTCCGTTTCAAATCCTGATACATCTTGGTACTACCAGGATGAATAGAATAATCCGAATCATGGGCCTCCTTTAAAATAGTCTCCCGAAGGCTTTTAACATCAGGAACACATATTCTGTCCTTGAACCATACAGTGCCCTGCTCATCTTCCGTAAACTCCGGAACTCGACCTTCAGTAATCAGATCCTTAATCTCTTTTATCTTATCATCACCAATTTGTCCTTTGCGGATCTCTTGCTCCAGAGTAGGTTCCACATCAATAGTAACTCCCTCAGTATGAGCAACTATCCCCAGGTTAAGTCTCCTGAAGTCCTCAACAATCTCATCGGGTAGCTGGGCAACAACAGCTGAATGAACATGCTCCTTGCGACTCAAGGCATCTGCAACCAAATTTGCCTTGCCCGGGTGATAGTGAATCTCCAAATCATAATCCTTAATAAGCTCCAACCAACGGCGTTGCCTAAGGTTGAGATCCTTCTGAGTGAATATGTACTTCAAACTCTTATGATCCGTATATACTTGGCACTTGGTCCCCATGATATAGTGTCTCCAAATCTTAAGTGCATGCACAACGGCTGCCAATTCCAAGTCATGAGTGGGGTAGTTCAATTCATGTCTCCGCAACTGACGAGAAGCATAAGCGATCACATGTCCTTCTTGCATGAGCACACATCCTAAGCCTTGGCCACATGCATCGCAATAAACGTCAAATCCTTTCTGCAAGTCTGGCATAACCAATACTGGTGGAGACATCAATCTTTCCTTCAATTGATCAAAGCTTTCTTGACACTTCTCGTCCCACTTAAATTCTTTTCCTTTCTCCAAAAGCGAAGTCATCGGCTTAGCAATCTTAGAAAATCCTTCGATAAACCTCCGATAATATCCAGCAAGTCCTAAGAAACTTCGAATCTCAGTAACTGTAGTGGGTACTCTCCACTCCATTATCTCCTTAACCTTAGTAGGATCCACTGCTATTCCTCCATTAGAAATAATATGACCAAGAAATGGCACTTCGCCAATCCAAAACTCGCACTTGCTGAACTTAGCATAGAGTTGATTATCTCGTAGCTTCTGTAGCACCATCCTCAGATGTTCCTCGTGATCACTTTCACTCTGAGAATAAATAAGAATATCGTCGATGAATACCACGACGAATCTGTCCAAATACTCCATAAACACCTTGTTCATTAAGTTCATAAAATAGGCTGGTGCGTTAGTCAATCCAAACGACATAACTGTGAACTCATATAATCCATATCTAGTCGAGAAAGCCGTCTTGGGAATGTCCGATGGTCTAATCCTCATCTGATGATACCCGGATCGGAGATCAATCTTCGAAAATACTCTAGCACCTCTCATTTGATCAAACAAATCTTCAATACGGGGCAACGGATACTTGTTCTTCACTGTAACATCATTAAGAGATCTATAATCCACACACATCCGCTGCGATCCATCCTTCTTCTGTACAAACAAGACCGGTGCTCCCCAAGGTGAGGAACTCGGACGAATGTACCCAGCCTCTTGTAACTCAGTTAACTGCTTCTTAAGCTCCTTCAACTCTTCTACGGACATTCTATATGGCCGTTTAGAAATAGGGGCGGTTCCAGGTAAGAGGTCAATAACAAACTCAACTTCTCTTTCAGGTGGCATTCCTGGTAACTCCTCTGGAAAGACATCCGGAAAATCTCTAACCACCCGGATGTTGTCTCCAACAAACTCCTCAGGCATAAAGAACATTGCACGCATGGATGAGGAGGTTACTGCAATATTAACTTGAAATCTTTCTCCTTTAGTGGTAGTGAGTTCTATGGTACCCCTACCACATGCTATAACGGCCTTTGCCTTCCTTAGCCATGACATACCAAGTATCAAATCTATACTGCTTGACTCCAATATTATGGCAGTAGCTCCAAATTCTCTACCCATAATGGTTAATGTCAATCTACATGTCATTTGATTCGCCTCAACAGGCCCTTTAGGTGTAATTACTATCAGGGGTTTTCTCATATTTAGCAGTGGTATTTCATTTGTGTTGGCATATCTAGCAGACATGAATGAATGTGTAGCACCAGAATCAAATAATATTGTTGCAGGAATTGCATTAACATAAAACATACCAATCACGAGGTCCCCTCCATCCGGAGTATCATCAACGCTGACTTGATTCACCCTGGCTATAGAATATCCCTTGCCAGGGGTCTGTTGCTTGTTCTGAGCTGGAGTAGTGGCAATCCTCTGTGGGCAGACATTTGCATAATGACCAATCTTCCCACACTTGAAACATTGAGTGCCCTGACTCTGTCCTGCAAACTTCGTCGGGGTGCCAGTGGGTGTAGCCTGTCGAGTAGGTGTCCTCAATGGTGATTGCTGAACTGGGCGTGGTCCTCCCGGTCGAGGCGGTGTGCTCTGTGGTGAACTGTAGCGAGGACGAACACTACTGCTACCCTGTCCCTGGGAGATAGCCTTCCTCTTCAAATCTCCCAACTGAACACGCTTGTGTTCAATAGCCAGGGCCTTATCCAACAGTCTCTCAAATGATGGAAATGTGTGTGCCACTAGAGCATACTGCAGTGGTCCATTAAGTCCTTCAATGAAATGCTCCTGCTTCCTTTCATCCTCAGCAACTTCCTCTGGAGCATATCTGGATAACTGAATAAATTTGTCTCTGTACTCGCTGACTGACATGCTTCCTTGCTTTAATGACAGAAATTCCTTCTTCTTGATCTTGATCATACCAGCTGGAATATGATAGTTCCTGAATTGTGTGCTGAACTCCGCCCAAGTAATATTATCCGCAGCATCATGGGCAGCAGTATACGAATCCCACCAGTCAGCAGCAGGACCAGTCAGACGTCCAGAAGCATATAAGACCTTCTCCCGATCAGTGCATTGTGCAATATTCAGCATCTTCTCAATTGACTTCAACCAATCATCCGCGTCCAGTGGATCAGGTGAGCTGGCGAATGTAGGTGGTTTATGACTCATAAACTCCCGGTGCTTATCCCGAGGTGGAACTGGTGGTGGTGGTGGAGGCAATGGCACTTGCTGCTGTTGCTGCTGTTGTTGAAGTTGTTGTTGCAGCTGCTGTTGTTGCGCCCTCCTTTCTTGACGTATCTCATCTCTCTCCTGGCGCAGCTCCTGGCGTATGTCTTCCCTTTCTTGACGCATCTCCTGGCGTTCCTGCTGCATCTGAGCACGCATATCCGCCATGGTGTCTGCCATTTGTTGCATCACGGCCATCTGAGCAGCAACCAGTGGGTCAACTCCGCCTGGTGGAGGATTGGGAGGATTCATCCCAGCAGGTTGTGGCTGAGGTTGTCTTCGAGTGTGTTGGTTAGGAGGCAAGTCAATTCCACCACCCCTCCTGGTATTGACCATCTGAGTTAGATACATATAGTAAGAAAGAGCAGTAGACAAGGTAGTAATTACAATCATGTTACTTTGGGGGATTTATTAGCTAAGCAGATTAGTTTGTCACCTACTAAAGCTAATATAATACCTTATAGTGGTACATGCTAAGATGTCCATCTATACTATTTCAATCAATCAAAGAAGCAAATCAGGCATTGATCATCAGAACAATCAACCAATATTTTTAATAGAGAAAATAGTTTTAACTTTTGTTTTGGGTTCCCTAACTCTTAAGAATGTCATAGGGGTAGGGATTCCAAGGTGTGAAATCCATCTTGTCTCAGAGTAGAAAAGGTAAGAATGATCAGAGTAGAACAGTAGAAGGTGAGACAGGATCAAGATAAGTGTAGAAAGAATCAGAGTAAGGTGAGTGTAGAATGAATCAGAGTAAGTAAGGGTTGTCCATTTCTATCTAGGTTTCGTCCTACAGTCAACATTTCCTCTGATACCACTTCTGTAACACCCGGTTTTAAAGAACAAAGCCGGGTGCATCTCATACATGCGCCAAGAAGACAACATATATAATAACAGAGTGTATAGAGATAAATGTCATTAACATCAGAGTATTTATTACATAGCGGAAGACTTATTACAAAATAAAGTAATAAAGATAAAACAAACTAAGGATCGACGGCGCAGATGTCGACTGGGAAACGCCACCTAGATCAGATCGAACTCCTCAGTGTTAGGCAGCTCCTCCTGAACCACCTGATCATCTCCTGTGGGGGGGGGGGTGTGAGACAGCAAGGGTGAGCTCACACATGATCATAGCTCAACAAGTTGTGGGGAACCAGTGGACATAAACTCACAAAGGTGTGAGTCCATGTGATGTGTAAGGCTTAATCAAAGACAGGGGTTAAAAGCTGAGCATTGCTTTTAAGTAGTTGGTCAAAATTTTATTAGCAGTTACTAAGTGTAAGTAAATACCAAAACCATAAGTAAAGTAATAGAACAAAATTAATAATAAACCCATGCAATGCAAATGACAAATTGAATTTAAGTTCCATAGTTAAACATCAGAGAGTCCTGAGCTGCTCGTGACCGTGAGCTCGGCTAGTATACCAGTTTTACACTCTGCAGAGGTTGTACCCTTTACCCACAAGTCATGTTACCCATCTGCCAAGGGGTCATGAATCCCATATACCTCTACCTAGGAAGCACGGCAGGGCAACACTACGAGGCCTTTACAAAGTTCCACTAGCTTCCGAAAACCCGCTACAGTTTCTGGGAAGATCCAGTAAAGGGTTCCTAGCTGATAGCCATCGCAGCAAAATCAACCAGGGACCTCCCCGCACTGACCTCTCCCCTACTGCCCTTGCCCCTTTCGGGTAAGGTAGTCTTCCACTAGCTTTCCTAATTAGTCAGCCAAGGGCGTCCCATTCCACCCTTGTGGTGGCACGTGGTTCTCAAGTTAAGCTCTATGTTCCAATTAACATTAATGATAACAACATGAACATAAACAGAATAACAACAAGAATTGGAACATAGAGGTAATAAATGATTATCCCAAAACCATATAAAGCAATAGCAAACTACCCAAGTGATTCAGGGGTAAACAAGGTAATGAGATAAACAATCTAGGGAGTCCTATTGGGTCCCATCAAAATTAACCTATGCATGGATAAGTGATATTAAAGAACATTATTGGGTAAAAAGTGGTCAAGGGCACAACTTGCCTGCAATGAGCTCCTGCTCAGCTACTTCAACTTGCTGCTCACCAGTATCCTCAGCAACGGGCTCTTCTACTCGCCACAATACAAACAAGCACAGTGCATATAGAGAAATTAACATTACACCAAACATATAAACAAAATGCTCAGAGATATTCTACATATTAAAATAAAATCCTAGGAACAGAAATCATATTTTTCTGAGTTATAGATTTTAAGTTATGCATTTTCAAAGGTTTTATGTGTTTTAAATAGGATTAAGTGATAAATAAATTTCCTTACTGTTTTTATGCCAAAGCAGAGACACTAAGTGCTAGAGAATAAAATTACAAAATTTTAGCAACTGGAATGAACTAATTTGGAGTTAGTATGAATTTTCTATGAATTTATAAAGTTCTAGCAATTATTTTCATATTAAAAATTCATTTTCTATTTATTTTCTCTGTTTTTCATGTTGACTGGACTGGGCGTCAATTTCTGTGAAGTGCAGGGTGCTCGGGGTAAAACTACAGAGACACAGTGAACAGTGAAGAAGGACGGCGGGTTCTAATTCAAGGAAACCCAGGGGCTCTTTAATAGAAGTAACCCGCGAAGGGGTATGGACAGATCTAAGCCGTCCGATCTAAGGTGGACGATCCGGATTAAATCCCGAGCCTCACCAAACGGAATTTAGCGCGGACCGTTAGATTAGGATCCTACGGTGTGGACGCCTAGGCACTCAGATCCAATCACAACCGATGGATCTCAGCCTACGGTTTGGATTTAATACGACGAAGAGGTACGCGGCTTCTAATCACAGCCGTCCGCACCGATCCGACGGTCCCGATCACTCTGCCCCAGGATCTAATCGCTCCCGTACACGCCTGATCCAACGGTCGCGCACACGTCTCCTTCCTCCCGACGGCGCCGCGCCGAGACGCCACCGCGGCGAGCTCTCACGCCGGCGAAGCGATTGCGCGCGCTAGAGTCGTCTAAAGTGCGATTAACTAATGCTAAACCTACTGAACAACAATGCGATCACGCGGGTGGCGTTAATACCTCGATTGAATGGCGGTAGACTCCTGCTCGCGGTGCGCAGCGGAGGACGATGTGCGGTGAGGAATTCACGTCGCCCAGGCGCCCGATCCTGCACGCTGAGGCCACGGTCAAGTCGCACACCGCAGGGCGAAGCTCCCCAATCCCAATCCGAGGCCCGAACGGCAGCACAAGCGGGGTTCCGCGGCGGCGGGCGAAGCACTACCCTGGCGGCGGTGATTTTGGTGCACTGCGGGATGAAAGAGTGGTCGGGTTCTCGGCGATGGGGCGGGGTCTTTACTACTTGTAGCCGCGCGACCGTTACGCGGACTCCGAGGTCACCGGCGGGCTCCCCACGCGAGTTGGCGCGGTCAGCGCGGCGAGGATCTCGCGCGGTTTGTTAAGGCGAAGAAGAACGGGCTGACACGGGGGGTCGGGTTGTCAGCGACGGGCGCGCGATACGGCTGAATACGCAGAAGTCGCTGACCAGTGGGACCACGGCGCAGTGAGACAAGGCGGGCGTGCGGCTGACAGAATGGCGAGGTAGTGCGTAGAGTGAATGACAAGCGGGCCCCACATGGCAGTTGGCCCGGGCGCGCGCGCTGTGAAGGTAATGGGCCGCGCGGTATGGAATCTGAAGTGGGCCGAAAACGGGTAAGCCGGCCCAGGTAAGTATTTTATCTTTTTCTTTTTATATTTTCTGTTTTCTTTTCTTTTTATTTTTTTTTTCAATTCCCAATTTGAATTCCAAATTTGACTTTGAACTTGTACTCAAACTATAGATAAATTTCAATCATACCAATATAGTTGAGTTTGTATATTTATAAATTTTGTTTTATATTTTATATTATTTCTTTCTTTCTTTCCAAAGTTTAGCATTTCTTTTAGGTTTTAATTTCTCATTTGGATATTTAATATTTTTCTTGTCACACAATGCACACAAAAATAAAATATCCAGCATGATGCAACAATTTAGTAGCATATCTCTTTATTAATTGTTCTTGGACATGGTGTTCTCATATGATGATGAATAAAGATCACACTCACATAAAGAGAAAATGTTTCTCTATTGGTGTTTTATCTAGCAATTACAAAGTGGGTGTTACATTAGTCCAGGGGATTTTGTTCTAATATTGAAAAACTTCCTGCTCCTTTTGGAGAGGATGCGCTTTGCGAAAGTACAAAATGTTTTTCAAAACAACCCTGCATAAAATATTGCTGCTTCTGCAAAATATTCTGAGCTCCACATATTCCATGCGTTATATCTGATTTCCCCATTCCGCGGGTGAAGGTGGGCTGCTGAGTACGTTTGTACTCACCCTTGCTTATTTGTTGTTTTTCAGAAAAAGGAGATCGAGTAAGAGTTACGACTGTTCCCAACCTTGCATGTGGCTGTTAGACCGCTGATTTGCTTCGCGGCGTATATCGGGCTGCTTCAGCCCCACTCTGATGACATGTCCCGAGTTGTGGACCAACTCTTAAAGTTGTTCGCCACCTTTGTAGGTTTGTCTCGTTTAAGCAAATTTGGTATCATCTGATGTATAAATGTGTTTACTAGCCTCCTGGGACTAGTAATTGTATCACATTTGAGTCCTAGAGGATTGGGGACGCTTCAGGTGGTATCAGAGCTGTTAGGTTGGCCGCAGGACGTAACCCTTAGCCTGATCCAAAAGTTTTTGAGTCAAAACTATTTTCTTAAAAAAAAATATCTTGCTCTCATCCCTTCATTTCAAAAATGCTTTCCCCCTTTCCTTCTCTCAGAAGTCAGATGGAGGTCCGTTGCCAAACCACCTTTTGCCAGAATGAAGATGGTTTCCCCAAGTTGTTGAGAGCATGCACAGTTCACCTCGGAATTAGGAGCCAGCCAGAGTATGATGGTCGTGAATTCGTCGAGCATGGCACAGAGAAGTGTGTCATGACTGTATACATTGGATCCAGTCCGCGCCATGTGGAATGAAGTGTCACTGCTGCTGGGCACAGATTCAAAGACACCTGCCAAGTCGTCGCTCGCAAGGCATTGAGGGCCCTGTGTCAGATCTATGAAGAAGAAGTGGCCGACACCCCGCTCAAATTCTTTCCGCCCTTTCAGAGAGACCGTCCCGCTTGAATGGCCAGGATGCGTGCATTGGAAGAGCAGCAACTGCTTGAGGACGACCCCACAGTCGTGTACCTCACTGCATACCTGCTCACCCTTGATACACAGTATGATTTCTTGGCTCAGCACCACCGTCAGATGATTGCCCGAGCAGAAGATGTAGAGAAGCGCAACCGTCAACTCCATGTGGATCTCACCACAGCTCAAGCCTGTGTAGCTGCCTTGGAAGGTCGTGAAGTCATTGCTGTGGAAGCCCTGAAGCAAGCCAAGGATGAGCACGTCCAGAAGTTGATGAAGGCCTACTTGGTCACCCATAACCAACGTAGAGCCCTGCGGATCCAAGAGCCCGCTTCATCCAACCCTATTCAACCCATCAAAGCTGAAGATCCCCAGATTCTCGAAGGTCACCCAGTCTCTACCAGAGGAGAAAAGAAGGCTTGGGAACTCCCGGAAGGAGCCATAGTCTTGGAAGGAATTCCAGTCTTCCCTCAGGCTATGGATAAGCAAAAGCACCCTGAATCCTCCCAAGATCCCCCGTCAGAGTTGTTTGAGCCCCTCAGCATGAAGAAGATTCCAGCACCATCCCTTGAAGTCAAGGAAGAAGCCGCAAGCACCCCGCCAGCACCGCCGCCCTCTGAGGAACTACAAGAGCCAGTCCAGCTTGAAGAAGAGTTCGACCGCGTCTTGCCATCTCAGTCGCCGCCAGAAGAAGTCATCAACATCAGCTCCCTCTTGACCCATCCAGGAGATGTCTCAGATTGAAGTTGTGTGCCAGCCTTGCCAGAAGAGAAGCTGCCAGATCTGAGTTAGTTATACCCAGTCCTCTGTGTGCATTGGGTAGTGAAGTTTTTCTTCACTTTGGTAGAGCCCTGCATGTATGAGAGGTAACCGTGTAGCCGCATGTTTTGAAAAACTCTAATTGTGTTGCCCCCTAGGGCATTTCAAAATGAATTTCGCTTGATGTTTTCCTCCCTTTTGAGTGCATATGTGATGCTTTAACGTTAGTGCTCATAAGTTCCATTTAGCATAGTTCTCAATTCAGGAGCCAAGCAATAGCAGTTATGCTTAGCCCCCGAATCTGAGTAGTTCGTGCTTTGGAAAAACTCTATTCTTCCCCTATTCAAAATATTTGATTTGTTTGTGCTTATCATTGCTGAACTTATGTGTTTTCTTTCTTTTTAAGGAAGGTTTTCTCTAAAAACATAGATCACAAATTAGATCCAATCCTCACCTTATGCTTCCATTCTTATCTTAACCCATCTCAAGAGAAAAGCACCTGACCCAAGAAGATACCGGGAAGCTTACCCTTGAAGCCTGGAACAAGCTACAGAAGGAACCTGTCCAGTCGCTCAGTCAAAAGGACCGACCGTGAGAATCAAAGCACTGCCCCTGAGTCAAAGTAAACAGGAAAAGAGGACAGAAGGAGTTATTACCATATAGAGAGACAAAGATTCTTGGAACCAGAGACCACAAACATCAGGGTCATCGACCCCACCACTCACTCGTGCCCCCCGCATGCGTGCCCGCCTCCATGCGCACTAGCACCGCCACCCATGCCCCCTTTGCAGCGCACTACCGTCGCCCACCCCCCCTTTGCAGCGCACCCACCACCGTCATCGTCGCCGGCAACAGCCCCCCTTCCCCTTGTCGCACCTGCTGCCTCGTGTCACCTGCTCCATCACTACCACTCCACACCCCCTGAGCACCCCCGCTCGCCTATAAAAACCCCCCCACTAGCTCCCTCAACTCCCATCTCGCTCAAAGCAAGGCACACTCCAGATAAATCCCCTCTGCCAAATCGCAAGCAACTCCATTTTCCACTCCCTCGCCCCTAAGATCACAATGCTTGGTGATTCTTGGGTTGAAGACTGTTGTACATGGTTCATAGTCTTTGGTTTCCTCCAGTGTATGATAGTAATACTCTTTGATAGAATCCTCCAGTGGGAAGAACAAAGAGAAAGAAAGAGGCAATGAAAAGTGAAAAGTAAGAAGAGAAAAGAAGATAGTGAAGATAAGATAAGAAGAAGGTTCTCCCAGAATCAACCCTGTGTCAGTCATCTCTCCGTAGTCTGCTCAAGCAGAGACAACAGAAGAAGGCCCCGTAACACCCTTGTTATGAGGTACTTCAAGGAGATCAAATCCCCAAGATTTAAGAGTTCTACCCTCATTCTTTTTAAGTGGGGTAGTGTTCCAGCAAGGTTCCTGCTATGGAAAAAAAGAAGGCATGTAGCAAGCTTGTGGAGGACCAAATCATCGAAGCTTATAAGTTCCTGGATGAAGAAGTGGTCACCCAAGTTTTGTTGATGAAGCACCAGAAGACTAGTCAAGGAAGGAATCCATGTGGGAGTTCGCAAGAGAAAGGTTTGTGTGTTGGCATCGTTGCTTCTTCAATAAGCTAGCCACCAAGCGAAAGCCAGAAGCCTGAAGATGATCCTTGAGTAGCTAGAATCAGTGTTGTAATCGGCAACCGGATGCTCCTCAAAAGCTAGATTTTGCTGAAGCTCCATCTCCTCGAAGAGTCTGCAAGGTGAAGATATGTAGCTGAAGTAAAGCTATACCCATAACCCTTCTAAGCCAAATCTCGAGGACGAGATTCCTTTTAAGTGGGGTAGATTTGTAGCATCCCAAAAATTCAAATCTTGAAATTTTCTCAAACTCGCTCTAAATTCAAAATGAATTTTAAATTTCGTTTCAAAATGTTTGTTTGCGAGTTGATATCAACAAATAAAATATAGGGGTCTATATTCTCTCCAAAATCCTCCTCAAAATATCCTACAAATATTTCCCCAGTGATCCCCCTCAAATTCTTTCCAGAAATATTGCCCAGATATTTCCCCGGTAATCCCCCTCAAGTTCTTTCCAGAAATACTACCCAAATTTTCCACCAATATATCTCCAAATATTTTCCTCCTCAGAAATACCTTCAGAATCATTTTTCAAGTCCATACAAATATTTTCTTCATAACTTTCCTCATGCTCATACGTATATGTATGCCTCCGGTGTCATACGGTGAGCTCTACAAGCTAACCTCACTTATACAAGACAAATACATGCTAATCTCCCACTAATCCTCTCATCCTCCCACTAATCCTCTCATCCCTCCCCCTAATCCCCCCACCATGGCTATAAATAGAGGGGCAAGGGCCTCCTCTCATCCCACCCCAAGCCATTTCATGGCAACTCTTCCCCCCCCACACACACCCACTCCATGTTCCCACAAGCACACACTAGCACAAGGATCATTCGATCGTTCATCGTTCGTTCATAGTTCCTATTCATCGTTCATCGTTCGTTCATAGTCCCTATTCATCGTTCTTCCAGATAATCTTTGTCCTGCCGTTATGCTGCCGAAATTCCGATCGTTCGTTCATCCGATCATTCGATCGTTCATCCGTTCGTTCATCCAAATAATCTTTTTCCTGCCGTTATGCTGCCGAAATTCCGATCGTTCGTTCGTTCGATCATTCGATCGTTCATCGTTCGTTCATAGTTCCTATTCATCGTTCATCGTTCGTTCATAGTCCCTATTCATCATTCTTCCAGATAATCTTTGTCCTGCAGTTATGCTGCCGAAATTCCGATCGTTCGTTCGTCCGATCATTCGATCGTTCGTTCGTTCGTTCGTTCATAGTTCCTATTCATCGTTCATCGTTCGTTCATAGTGCCTATTCATCGTTCATCGTTCGTTCATACGACTATTCACCTTCACTATTCACCATTACTATTCATCATTACTATTCACTAACACTATTCACCATCGTTATTATTCAGTGTTACTATTCATCATCGTTACTATTCATCATCGTTACTACTCATCGATGATATCTATGTAACTTTTTTTGTCGTCACTATTCATTGTTACTATTCATCGATTAGCCGATCACCCCAAATTTCAACTACTCATACATCATGTTGTCCAGTCCACCTAAGACCAGCCAGACCCATATTCCAGTCATACGAACTCCGGTGACTATGATTTTCCTTCCAGTGGGAACTTCCCATCTGGTCACCCATCTTAGGTTTCTCCAAGTTAAGCATGCTTAACTTTGAGATTCCTTCGAACCAGGCTTCCAAACTCAGATTCCAATAATTCTTGTTTCTAAATTCTTATCGAATTATTCCCTATCCAACCATGTCATCCCTTAAGCATGGTTCATATTCCAGAAAACTCCCAAAATACTCTTGTCCCATATTCTGCCTATAACTCTCCTGTTCATACTAAGTCAGACGATTCATTCGTCACTATTCTCACCTACAGTGAACTTCACTGTGCTACACCACATACACCCAGCTATAAATACACCTAGCTACCATCTCCCTCTCCACACACTCCACACCCTCAGCCAAGGAAAACTCCCACCCACTCAGTTACTCCGCTCCGCTGGATACACGCATAGTGTCGCTTCGTCTCCAGTCCACCCTCCTGGTAAGCACCTCCGCTCCACCACTAGTAATATCACAACAACACACGACACAGATTCTACTCAAGACTCTACCCATCCATGTATCGCTATTCTGACCACTATACTAAGTATTTGTTGGTATACTTGCTTGTTTGTATGTTTGCTTGTTCATGTTGCATAGTTATCGGAGCGTTCGTGCCGTCTCGTGGAGGCCAGATCTGCAAGTCTACGCCAGGCAGTGGAGCTAGAAGCCAGTTCCGCGAGCTCTCCTTCCCCCTTCGCCGAATAAGCACAGCAAGCTCACTGGATCCCTTTGATGCATAAATTACCTATGATTTTTCAACCACAACCCTCAGCCTGTTATTTTATGCATGATATGATTTTGAGACAAGTTATTATGGCCACCCAGCCGCTTGCCGCAATCAATCCCTGATATATATGTTCCAAATGATTTGAGAAAAGGTGTGAGTTTTCAAAAGAAAATGCTTTTCAAAATGTGTATGATGAAGGGTTTTCACCCTTATCACCTTGTGAGTGGGATAATCAGGGACTCCCTGGTTTAGGGGAGGGCCTAAGGTGTTGGCTCAGCTGGTTTAGGTGTGAGCAGAAGGATTGTCCCCTCATATAAGGACCGGTTTGTCATCTTTCACTACCTGTACTCATGATAAAACCACTCGAGACTATGTGGGCAGTCACTCAATCTGAACTCGTACGGTCCAACCCCAGACTTATGAAGGCTGGGGAGCACCGGGAGGATAAGGAGGGGGAAAGTTTTGTCCGGTTTGGACATGGTGGTGGCCTGACTCCTTCCGGTATAACCGTTAAGGTTAGGACGTGCGAGGAAAGAAAGAGATTCGGATTCGGGTCTCACTAGCTATGAGATCGCAGAGCCAGACTAGTGGGTAAAGTGTACACCTCTGCGTAGAGTTTGAAATCCTATTCGAATAGTCTATGTCCACAGGAATGGACGAGTCTGGTGTGGTATGGCAATTAGGGTTTTGTTTTCAAAAAAGAGGTGCTTTTGAGAAAAGTGGTTTTTAAAAAGGTCCGGTGGTTGAGCCGTGAGCTATGGTGGACGAGAAGTCCAGTAGCTGTTTTTTGAAAATGAAAACCAGTGGGAAACTGCTGAGATACCTGGATGGTTTAGTCCAGGATGGTTTAGTCCAGGGGATTTTGTTCTAATATTGAAAAACTTCCTGCTCCTTTTGGAGAGGATGCGCTTTGCGAAAGTACAAAATGTTTTTCAAAACAACCCTGCATAAAATATTGCTGTTTCTGCAAAATATTCTGAGCTCCACATATTCCATGCATTATATCTGATTTCTCCATTCCGCGGGTGAAGGTGGGCTGCTGAGTACGTTTGTACTCACCCTTGCTTATTTGTTGTTTTTCAGAAAAAGGAGATCGGGTAAGAGTTACGACTGTTCCCAACCTTGCCTGTGGCTGTTAGACCGCTGATTTGCTTCGCTGCGTATATCGGGCTGCTTCAGCCCCACTCTGATGACATGTCCCGAGTTGTGAACCAACTCTTAAAGTTGTTCGCCACCTTTGTAGGTTTGTCTTGTTTAAGCAAATTTGGTATCATCTGATGTATAAATGTGTTTACTAGCCTCCTGGGACTAGTAATTGTATCACATTTGAGTCTCAGAGGATTGGGGACGCTTCAACCCCGGTCTCGGGAGGAATTGCGTCCTCGCCCGACCCCGGCCTCGGCCACAAGAGAAGTCTCCGCCTCGACCGACCCTGGGCTCGGACTGACCGTGCTGATAGGGGATGCATCATTCCCCTACTCCTAGTCTGCTCAGGCTACAAGGAACAAGACCGGCGTCCCATCTGGCTTACCCCGGCGACGGGTAATGATGGTGTCCCGCGTGTGCCATGACGCCGGTGGCTCTCAGCCCCTTACGACAGCAAGGAGACGTCAGCAGGGTCCTCGTCGCGCTGCCAGCTGTGCTCCTACAGGACTCAAGCTCTCCTCTGACGGCCACGTTGGCATATACACAGGGCTTAGGCACTCCACTGCCGAACACGTTAGCGCATAGCTATGCCCCCCGTTGTACACCTGGACTCTCTCCTTGCCTCTATAAAAGGGGAGTCCAGGGCCACCCTGAGGAAGGTTCGGGTTCGCGCGAGGGAAGCGGCGTACGAGCCTCTCTCTCTCCCTCACGCGACGCGCTTGTAACCCCTACTGCAAGCGGCACCCCTAGTGCAGGATAATACAAGGCTTGTTCCACATCTTGTGTTCCATCCCGCGCCAACCCATCTGGGCAAGGACACGCAGCGACAATTTACTCGTCGGTCCGGGGACCCCCCGGGGTCGAAACGTCGACAACAAGGCAACAATTTAGACAAGTTAACAGACTACACACTGCATGCCATACAAAGGGTGTGCTTGGGATGGGTTTCAGGTTCAGTGTGAAGTTGTAGTTTATAATATCAATTTAAATAGTTTTAAAAATATCTTTAATTTAAATAATAAACAAAACGACTAATCTAAATGTCTTATAAAGGCTTATTAATATAGTTTAACGATTTTCGGGAACACCTAATGACATCTCTATCGATTCCATTAAATTTTCTGAAGCCTAAGTTGTCCAAACATGCTAACTTTGGCAAACCATGCCATGGTAGGCGTTGATGAGAGTTGAGTGGAGTGTGGCGGCGAGAGTGGGCTGAGGCTCTCTGCAGCGGTTCCTCCTAAATTTCACCCCTTATATCTTTTTTTTTGCGTCACATCATCAATATTTCATCTCTTACTTTTTCATCTACCGCAGCAGTTCCCCTTATTTTCTCCTCCTATGCCTCACTACAACCATAAAATATCATTTTCTAATTATATTCATCTTTCATTACAATTTTTTCTTCACTACTAAATTCTGATGAGCACAAAAATCGAGTTTGGAGGGCGCTACAGTGGACCGCTGGATCTAGTGTGAGAGAGAAGCGCTCCTCTCCGTAGCTCGCTTCGTAGAGCTCACCGCTGTGCGCCAAAGTAGATCACTGCAGCCGCCAAATACACTACAGTGGTAGGAGAGACGGACGTAAGCGTCGTCCGCTGCGTATAGCCTGATAGAACCCTAACGTAGAGGCGCTACGGTCAGAGGAGCGGTGGGGCACCGTGTGGGGCTGGGGGTGGGTGGGGACTAGGGAGGGCTCTTCTTCGGACGCGGGGCAACGACCACCTTTTTTGGACCGTTGCGGTACGGCTTCGGATACAAGCGTGATGGTGAGAAGCAACCCGGAATGCTGATCCAAACCGGGGGACCGGCTTCTCGGATTCGGCCCATTAGTTACGTCCGTTTTAATCTGTCGAGGAGGCCCACAAAGCCCAGACCAGGCAGGATCTTCCCGTTCGCTTCCCCACTTCGCCCTCCCCCTCCATTCAAATCCCGCTGCTTCCGCCACCGGCTACCCTCGCGGCCTCGCCCGTGGCCACCTCCTTTCCTCTTTCCATTTCCGTTCCTCCGCTCCCCGATCCCTAAACCCTACCTACCCCAAACCCGCGGCGGCGGCGACTGTTAGGTTTCTTTGGCCATGGGCTGCTTCCTCTCCTGCTTCCGTGGCGGCTCCAGCCCGTCGGGCGATCTCCGCGTGAGCAAATCCACCTGCGACCTCTCAAATCTCGCGGCTCTCCATTTCTATTTCTGCTTTGGATCTGGTGCGGGCGGTAGTGGCGATATTGAATCTGTCTGCCCGTTTGCTTTCTTCAGGACCCGCTCGTGAGGGAGAGCCGCCTTGGGGACGCCTTTGTCAACGACGAGAAGAGTACGTCGCCATGCCACATTTTGCTGTTCTTTTAAGGCCTTAGGAAATTCTTAGTTTTATTGTGCTATATTGTCCTCAGAGCTTGATGAAGCGACTGGAAAGCTGGATGTCGAGGCGGCTACTGACCACGGAGTCGACGACGAGCTTCGGAGAGAGGTTCCGACCAGTATTCTCCTGTATTTGTTACTACTTACTAGCTGTGTAAACTTGTATTTGAGTAATCGGACTTAATCGTTACTGGAGGCGAGAAGTGCTGAAAATTGAATCAGACAGTCTCTTTACTGCCCCCGGTTGTTGTCCGTTACGTTTTAGATACTCAATTCAGGTTTATGATTTTACAGCATGCTTCCGATTATCATGCAGAAGGTTCAAACAGATGTGTAGTGTGTCATCTAGGTTTAGCTGGCAGGTGACTATCTGGACGAAGTTATGACCCCTGTTTGACTCATCGCTGACCATCATTTTAACCATGGTATAAGCTGCACCAAGAAGACAACATTTGCCGATAAGAAAGACAGTTTATGTTTTCTTTTATGAAACTGGAATTTCTGCTACAATCAAATTTCCACTGACCTGTGTAAATTATATAGAACATATCTCATTAAAACGTGTTTTATGGAATTCCATGACAATCAGGCAAATTATCTCAAATCATGTGGCACAATATCACAGACCCCACCGGAAATTCTAGATTCAATCCCAATCAACTCAGAAGATGCTAACGAGGTAAGAATCTCTCATCTGCAAGCTTGTCTTAAAATTCGCCATCTGATTTTTTTTGGGGGTGTTTACAGTGCGGCGATACACCGACCAACGTGCAGCAGACGAAAGATGTAGTGGTAGTTGAAGAGAACTCATCTGAACTGTGAGTAATCACTTCCATTCTTTTTCACGAGTGGGTTACCTGTGGACAAGTATATTTACACCATTATCATAATTTGGTGAATTTTCTATTTCAAAGTTTTCAGTACGGACTCAACTCTGACGAGCATGGTTCATTTCAAAATTTCAATGCAGGCTCAACTCCGATGATCACGATGCACATAAACAGGACACTGACGAAGGGAGGACTCTCAGGACGGGATCAGAGACTGAACCATCCTTAGAAGAAGTCAAGCCTTCGTGGCACCGGAACGTGGTGAGAGACCAAAGCACCGACTCCAGTGACTCGCCCTATCCAACCCCTCTGGTGCTCAGGGGTGACATCCAGACTCCTGGCACCGTATACGCCGCCGCCCATAAGGAGGCTTGGAAGCCTGGGAAGCGCGCGAGGGCGTTCATCTACCCTGTCCTGCGCCCCATCGAGAACAAGATGCAGTGGATGGAACTGAAAGCCGCCGAGTCTCCTACTGTGCTATCACCCAACCCTCCGAAAAGAAGGAACCTGAGCGCAGGTTCCGGCGACAAGGCTCACCAGCCGCCTACACGTTCAGCGTTCGCCGGATCTTCAGAGCACGGCCACGGATACTTCCCAAATACTCACAACCGTGCAGCGCAGGACGGAGTGATGTCGCCCGATGAACCCAAGTGCCAGAGTGGCTTGGAACAGCAGTACGGACGCGAAGAGCTATCGACGCGAAGTTCTGGACGCGGGAAGCGTGGTGTCGCAAGCTTGTCTCATTGGCTGAAGCCATCGTCCGCGGATGACGGCGGCCCCGACGATGGCAGCAGCAATTTTGTTGGAACGGAGGAGGAGGAGGAGACACGGTATGGGGCGAACGTCTCTGATGTGCCCTTCTTTCCTGCGTTCGGCTTGGACTGGGAGGGGGAGACCGACAAGCCTACTCCTGTGCTGCCCAAGGCGTGGGACGGCAACGGCATCCCGAACACCACAACCAAATACAAGGAGGTACGCACCATATTGTGAATTTGTGATTGGCTTGCAATGTATGATTCGTGAGGCGACACGGGGGTTTTTTTTTAACGCTAGTCTTTTGCCCTGTTGCCAGGACCAGAAGGTAAGCTGGCACGCGACGCCGTTCGAGGAGAGGCTGCTGAAGGTTCTGTCCGACGAGAAGCCTCGGCATGAAAGGTTTGTTTGGTTTTTTTTTCTTTTACGACCCTGCGTGTCCGTGCAGGTGCAGAGAGCTGTCTAGGGTGTTCCGGTTTGGAGTTCTGCTGGTTACTGGAGCAGCTAGATGTGTTCGGATGAAATGGAATCACGTAGGTGTGGTAATGCCTGTATGTAATTGTATGGTGGTCCATCTTGGCAGGAGGATCAGCGGGAAGCTTATCCACCTCGAGGAAAGCGGCGAGTAGAGAGAGGCCTTTTGCGCCGTCCTCTGCATCAAGAACCGTCTAAAGAATGGTCCAGGTGGTGCCCACCATATGAACTCCGTTTTTCAGCCGCATGTCGCCTGTAGATAGAGTTTCTTTCGCTGAGTTATGCTCTGCACTCTGCAGTGCTGCGTGGAATGTTACAAGCATATGTGATGACGTGTCAATAAAAGGACAAACATGCCAGTCTCATAGTCTGGTTTCATGAGAAACATGAACATCCTCATATTTTTTTTAAAAAAACCTGTGTGGTGGTTTCCGTGGCCTCGTCTGTCATTTTTTAATGTTTTGAGACCGTTCTCTCGGAACCGCTAAACATAACATCAGTTACTTGTGTGCCACCAATGCTTCTAAAGTTGCCATGGCTCCAAAAAAAATTTACCTTGGGAATTTGGAATCCATGCCTGGCTCTTCTGATCGCACAGGGTCTTCGAGTGGAGGAGACGAGAGAGAGGCGCACGCCGCGCACCTGCTGTGCTGCCAAACCGCTTGTGCAGCGGTGAAACTGACGTTACGTACATGCACATTTTTTAACATCCAGATCTCGACTAAGGGGATGTTTGAATATATTAGAGATAATAGTTTGTGACTAAAATTAGCTAAAGACATCCAAACACTCTAGCTAATAGTTCAGCTATTAACTATTTTTAGTAAATTAGCTACTAGTTAGCTAACTATTTGTTAGCTAACTAATTCTACTAGTATATTTTTACCTAACTAATTGTTAGCTCTAGTGCATTCAAATACCCCCTAAACATAAAAATGGATGTCAACAATGTTATATTGGAACAACGTGGGGGAAATATGCATATGCACATTTTTATATCTAGATCCGGAGTAAGGGGATGTTTGAATACACTAAAACTAATAGTTAGTAACTAAAATTAGTTGAGACATCCAAACAACCTAGCTAATATTTCAGCTTATTAGCTATTTTTGGTAAATTAGTTAATAGTTATATAGCTATTTGTTAGCTAACTAATTCCACTAGTTATTTTTAGCCAACTAAGAGCATCTTCAAGAGACTAGTTAAATGACTCACCAAACCAAATTTTAGCTACTCAATAGTAAATTAAATCTCCAACAGACTAGCTATCTGACTCGCAAGCTATCTGATTCTGTAAATTGGCTCTCTTACTAGCTAAATTTGGCTAGCCACCTGACTAGCCAAACTAGATAGATAGTCTGTTGAACTGAGATTCTATATATAGAGTGTAATCTTAATGGAAACGTAAATAGATAGTCAAATAGAGAGAAAAATGAAGAGATTTTTGAAGATGCTCTAACTATTAGTTATAGTGCATTCAAACACCCCCTAAACATCACGGGATTCCAAACAACACATCAATTAAACTGTTAGTTTGGATTTAATTCGTATCAGCTTCTACTATTTCTACTGTATTTTTATCTTTATATATTCAATCCGACGTGAACAACCCAAATATATAGAGTTACCTATCATGATGCGATACCACGATATCAATACTGCCTTCGGTCCAGTTTTTTAAACCATATTCGCTGCAGCAAATCGGTTTAGTCCTTTAAAATCATATTCGCTGCAACAAATCTGAAATCTCGATTGAACGGGTATAACAGTAGAATACATTTCTACCCCAGATTTCCCTGCTGGCTGCTGGACCGATTTTTTTTGCATTTTGACATTCTCGGAAAAAATCACGTTTGGACCCTAGAAAATTTTAATGTTATTTTTGGATTCTTTGCTCGGCGCCATAGCCTCCGAGGTACGTGCTACGCTGACACAACTGAACGCCGTGGCACCGAGCTCGACGCCAAGATCTATAGCGCCGAGCTCAATTGTGTAACCACAAAGCTTGTCTAGCTCAGTTGTTATAGCACAAGGCTCTTAATCTTGTGGTCGTGGGTTTGAGCCCCACGGTGGGCATTCAATACTTTTTGTCTTTGTCACTGATTTGTTTTTTTTTGTTGTCCAGATTTTTCGTTTATATTGCTGATTTGTCCGTCCAGATTTATTTCTCATCTAGTTTTTTTGTTTTTGTGACAAATCAGTCAAAAAAAAACAAAAACAAAAATATCTGGATGAATAAACAAATCAGTTACAAAGACGGCCAACGCCGGTGTTCCAAATGTTAACCACATCTAATGCCAAAACACTTGCCGAAATGGAGCATTTTGTAAGCATGCACGCTAGCTAGCTTTCCTGCTTTGCTTGTAGAGAAGTCAAGAGATCCTTCTGGGAGATGCTGCATGCAGCGGTTCATTGTTCTGGTCTAATATATGTTGACTTGACTAGTTCACCGCACGTCCGCATCCTATATGTGGCGCCGTTAGCGTTTTTTTGTATTGTGATGATGATCAGTTGGGTTTTTTAGCGGCTTCCCGTTCCTAAACCTTCGTGTTAACCCATGTCATTTTCTTTCGTTGTACTCAGACTTTCCGATGCATGGTGTTGTTTGTCAAACAAAAGGAATTGGCCGGACTCGACAGTGGCTAAGTACGTGCTGAAACGTTCATGGCAATACTGTAGTGGTTTTTTTTTGTGTTCCCTCAATCGACAAATGTAGTGCTAGCAAAGAGTTCTGGGATAAAAAAACAAAAAAATCTGGATGAGAAATAAATCTGGACGAACAAAATCAATGACATAAACGAAAAATATGGACAACAAAAAAACAAATCAATGACAAAGACAAAAAAAAGTATTGAGCGCCCACCGTGGGGCTCGAACCCACGACCACAAGGTTAAGAGCCTTGCGCTCTACCAACTGAGCTAGACGGGCTTTATGGTTTTATAACCAAGCTCGGCACCATATGTCTTAGCGCCGAACTCGGTGCCACATCAATACCACAGCGTCTGGTTGTGCTACCGCAACACGTACCTCAGTGCTATAGGCTATAGCGCCGAGCAAAGGGTCTAAAAATGACATTAAAATTTTTTAGGGTAACTGGCCTTCTTTTGCCACTTGGCGAGAGCAAGTTTTCTTATCTTCGTACTCGTTTCGAGGGTGCCATTGGGTTGCGTACTTTTGTCCCATGGCGAGCTGCACTGGTTCAAATCCATTTTCTGGTTTGCCGAGGCAAAATCCTAGTGATGACGAAAAACACGGGCATTTGTAAGTAGTTGAGTGCGCATGCCAGCTGTTCTGTGAAATTCTCCGCATGATTGATTATCCGGATCTAGAACCAGCTACGGGTGGGGTCTCCGCATTCCAGATAGCTTGACTTCCAACCGGCGTGCAATACTTGACTCGCCATCTCCGGCTGAGGTTTCTGTGTTTGATTTGATTTGATTTGAATAGTAGAAGCTTGTTTCATAGGATAGGATTCGATTTGCAGGCAGGCATGCTCCGGGAAAACATGATTTTTTTTAAAAAAAGTGCCAAAATGCAAAAATTCGGGCTGCTGGATGGGCACGAGCATGACTGAATTGATCGTGCTGACGCAGCTGGCTGCTGGAGTCTTCCGAGAACGTAGCTGTGCAGATACCTCTTCGACAAAACATAAAGCTGTGCTGTGCAGATACCTCATACCTATAAAGGCTCTAACCCAGAGTGAGATACTACAAAGCTGAATGGGGCTGCTCGATACGAGTGATAGTACAAGGCTCTAGCAGAACTAGTATGGAAAAAAAAAAGAGCAGACTCAGGCTCCCACATTTCTCCAATATGAGTAGCGGAAAAGAGATAAACCGAGACAAACCTTCTCCCGCAAATATGGAGACGGATGTTTCGAACCCGCGACCTGATGACTCGGCTCACCACTACACCAGGTACACCCTTCTCTAGCAGAACTAGTAGGAGAAAGAAGAAACAAAAACAAACCTCTCAACACTCTACTTGGGCCCTCTGTTTCTAACCAAAAGAGTGACAATTGAAATTGCTCATGGTCGCTCATTCTTTTCATTGCAAGCTATCAAAGAAGCCAGGCCCAGCCTTTGCCTTCAGCTCATGACCAGCATCTTTGCCCATCTCAACCATGTCGTCAAAAGAGTACGGTCCACTTCTTGTTGTCTCAAATACTGTAAGCAGAACCATAAAAGTGACAAAGTGTTGCCGTTCAATGATGAAAACAACAAAATCACTGTAAGCTCTTTTCAGTCGAAAATCAAGGATACCTTTAGATCCATCTGGGGAAACCAATAGACCGCGGAATGAGCAATTCCCATCATTGTCACGGTAAGCATAGGCTGCAATTGGAGTTCGGCAGTTACCATCAAGAACTGCCAAAAATTCTCTTTCACATGCAACAGCTAATCTGGTATCTTCATGGTTCAACGCTGATAGATACTCCATCTACAAAAAAGGGAGCAAAGGATGGGAGATCTCATCATTTTTTGCCAAAAAATGTTGTCAAAATGACCATGAACCCAACAAGCGTCTTGCATGCTCTACATAGCTGCATAGAAAATTCATGTACATTGCAGAATAAAACAACAATGTGCACTCAGAAATTAGAAATATAAAGACCTACTATAAGGCATAGTTTCAATGATCAAATGCTTTCTGAAAAGCCACAACATGCAACAGGGCCAGGAGTCCAGGACAAAGAAGCAATAAATAAAGTAGACTTGATAAATAAAAACGCAAAGAGTGGAATGTCAAAGAAATCAGATCTTAAAACAATCATCTGTGCTGCCTAAACAGCATCATATAAATTGGTTATTATTCGGGACCATAAAACGGTCACTTGACCTTATCACCAGGGAGGAAATCCACAGCAACGACTTGTGTAAACACAATGAAAATTTACTATGTGCACAAGAGACAATGACACAGCATATGCTAGTCAGCTAGTGACATCAATGATTCCTAATTCTAAATCAGTCCTTTCTTATCACTTAATCAAAGTAGTGTGCAAAGTTCAATAGAGAAAAGATAGCAAAGCTAGTGTAAGATACATGTATATAGAATCATGCAAGCACCATGTCTTCTCCATCTACCAGCATACTACAACACTGGACCCCTTACCATTTTGTCATCATTGCTTCGGCAAGCTATTCCAATAGCACCTTGGGCAACTGCTGGAAGCATTTCTTCCACTGATAGTACAGCAGTTGCATTTTCTGCCATATTTAGCCGCCTTAATCCAGCCAGTGCCAACAATGTAGCAGAGACATCTCCCTCCTTGAGTTTCCTTAACCGTGTCTGAACATTCCCTCTGAAGTTAACTACCTGAAAAGCATTCAATACTGTTAAGCACGAAACTAATCAGGGTCAATGCCTAATCAAAAGTTCAAAACACGCTTATAAATACAATAAAAAAACTATAGGCCTCTAAATAACTAAGTACAAGACTGAGGCGAGAGTCTACAACTGTCAACCGGACAGAATCCTCTTTATAACCAAAAAAATTGCAATAGTGCCTCTAGCTAGGAAATAGGATAGGCATCGTCTCACATGTATGGCATTGAAAACAACAGCTTCACAATGATAGAAATAATAAATATACATATTTATGTTTTTTTTTAACAGTATACAAAAGAGTTGAGAACTGCAGCTGATAGAAAGATCTATGTTCTGGACTAGAGAGAATGAGCTCGGAAAGCTCCCTCTCTTTATATGCAATGGGGAAAGACTCACAATACTGGGAAATATCTATGAACGCATTCGTGAATCGGCTAGCACTAAAATCACAAGTCTAGGGGGTGGGGAGGGAAAGTGTGATGAGCAAAACCATCACACTTACTTTCAGTGATGGATATCTGTAGAGAATCTGAGATTGTCTCCGCAGAGAAGCACTTCCAATAACACTGCCAGCAGGAAGCTCTGCAAGCGAATTTGCAGTCAAACATATGAATGCGTCTCTGACATCTTCTCGTGGTAGGTTACAGGGCAATATTGTGCCTTCAGGTAGATATGTTGGAACATCTTTCATAGAGTGAACAGCGATATCAATCCTTCCCTGCAAGAGCGCATCATCTATCTCCTTGGTGAATAAACCCTTGCCTCCAATGTCTGCAAGGGGTTTGTCCAAGATCATGTCTCCTGTGGTCTTTATGATGACGATCTCAATAGCCCCCTCCCCAGCTAACTCAGAGTGTGTGGCTTTCAGTTTTTCTCGAGTTTCGTGGGCTTGTGCAAGAGCAAGAGGACTGTCCTAAATAACCAATGACAAGAGTTACAAATTTGTGCATTCCACATGAAAAAAGCAAACACTTTCAAGTGAAAAGTGGAAGGAAAATTTTGCTTTGGCAGTAAACAGTGAGTTTCCTTGAGTGACCTTTTTTCTTTTCATTTTTTAAACTGATTCTTGAATAAATTTCTCCCAACAAAAGAAAAATGTCTAAAAGGCATAGAATTTCCGTAAGATCGAAGAAAAGTAGTAAATTTGCTAGGACTAAGGGGGTGTTTGGATCCCACCTCCTAAACTTTAGTGACTAAATTTGTCACTTTTAGTCCCTAAACTGCCAAACAATGTGACTAAAGGAGATGTTCCAAATAGAAATTCTAGGGACTAAAGTTTAGTTTAGTTTAGGAGGGTGACTAAAGGAACCAAACACCCCCCTAAGTCAAAGAAAAGACTTGTAAAGACAACATCCTTGTAAACACTGACATGAAACCACTAGCTACCATGAGAATAGCACAAGAACAATACAGCATCTATGGTGTTGACACAAAATAGTATGTATAACATCTAAAATGTACAATTTTGCCGACTATTAAGAGCCATTATTAAGCTTTATCAAGGTCAACGCCCAGTTACTACTGATCCGGAATTGCATCCTACTTAACAAAGAAGTGCACCCTTTCTGCTAAAGATTCTCGACACTCCTTTCCTTTAAATTTCACCAAATTATCCACAATATTCAACACCTAGTAATAACGACGCAATAGGTTCAGAGCCACATCTCAAAACTCACATTCCCGGCGGTAGAGCTAAACACAGGATCTCTCAGGCGCTCGCAACGCATAGCCGCCGTCCCCAAATGCAACTGCTAACAAAACCTAAAGACACGATTTTGAGCAACAAAACCACACATTCATCGCCATCCCAACCAAAGAAACCGCAGAAAGGGTGGAATTTGATCACCTCCCACGCGTCCCAATTCGGATGAGTGAGACCTTGGCCTGCGCGCCGGCCTCCACGGCGACGGCAGCGCGCACGACGGGGCACGCCCGCCGCCGCGGGCGCGCGAGGCAGGTCGGCGAGCCGAGGAGGGAGTGGTGCGCGGTTGTGCATCGCAGCGAGACCATCTCCGGCCGGCTGGAGAAGAGGGGTCAGATTAGAGGACTGGACGGGCGTGGAAAGGAGAGTGGAGAGGCCGAGATGCACAAGGGACTGGACTCTGCCGAGGTCCGGATTCTGAAGAGGTGGATAATGTGTCAGGATTGGCCAACCACAGCTAGGGCTACTGTACTCTGCTATTTTGTGTCCCACTCAGCATGCATAAAGCTCAACTTAATAACAGACCTAGGGATTTTCTAGATATATTTCTATTGATTTTTTTCTCTTTTTTGCTAAATTCTTTCTCCAATCACCTGCAGTCTCTCGTTACAACCGTCCACTATTTCAAACTTTGCTCTACAAATTAGTGTTTTGCACGTCCGTATACACGATTTGCTAAAAATGGTCTTAGACCTTGTTTGAAATCTCTAAAACTAATATGAACACAACTAATGTGTAAACAGTTACTAGATACAAACACGCAAGCAATTAAATCTAGATCCGATCACCTCATATGCAATGTGTTTTTTCTCTGAGTGTACTTTTAGAGAAACACCTATTTATTCAGGTTTATTTTTACGTACACCACGTGTTCATGTTTGAGCCTTTGAGGCCCTACAATATGTCTTTGTCTTGTGTGTGTGCGTTTCTTTAAATAAAATCCAGCGTATCGTCTTCAAAGCGTAGCTATAAAGCATTTCCATATAACTATAAAAAGTAAGAAATGTAACGGAATGAAAAGAGGAAGGGGAAACCAAGTTAAATATATAATGAAACAATAATTAAAAAACAGGAAAAAGAAGATAGGTGAATTGCAGATAACAACCACCAATGGTCACGACTGCCGTCGCGGCGGTCACCGGCGCCGTGCCGCCAGCTCGGAAAGCCCAAGCGGTAACTGTGGCCACAACCACAGCACTACCTCCCACCCTCACTAGAAGGCAGCTCCTCGCCGCGGTCGCCACCGGCTCCACCCTCCCCACGGCCGCCGCCTCAGCTGCGGCCCCCAGGTTCGCCGAGATTCCGGGCTCCGGCGGCGTGAAGGCCCTGGACCTCCGGGAAGGTTCGGGAGAGATCCCGGCCGTTGGCGACCAGGTAATGACGCGCCGATCTACACTAGCTGCGCCGATCTATAGCTAACCAAGTTCACATCACACCCGCAAATTGATCTAGCTTATCACTCGATGATCCACATAAGCTCGCTACAATTTCTTCTTCTCACGGTTTAGAAGCTGCGTGTCGCACGGGGTACACAGATGCCATTTTTGCGGCTTGTATTATTTCTAGGAAACCTGTGCAGTGCAGAAGGGCTCTCATGGTTTCTCACGCCCGTGTATGAACACTACACAGGTTGCGGTTCACTATTATGGGAGATTAGCAGCGAAGCAAGGATGGCGCTTCGATTCGACGTATGATCACAAGGACGAGACCGGCGATCCCATGCCATTTGTCTTCACCCTTGGGTCCGGCAAGGTGAGATACAGATCCCACTGACTCGTGCAGAAGAACTGAACTGTACATCTATCATCTATGGTACTCGTACTGCTGCGGTTCTGGATAAAGATCCTAACTGAACTTTGTGTTCATCCACTCTCAAGTCCCGTTGGTAAAAGTTTGGTACCACAGCGTAGCATTGGTGTCCCTATGTTCTTCAAACATGCCTGAGAATCCTAGTTGGTTTTCGATACATGGAGCTCAGTTGTTCTGAATGCAGCTGCTATGCATTGTGGGAGTAGAAACCGCCTGTTCTGAATTCCTTATGCATTTCGAGGTTCCTGAATACTACTATTCATATCATACCCATTGATTGTCTTAGCACCCAGCAAAAGCAAATTTTATGGGACGCTAGTTTGTGGGATGGGATCATTACGAGGCTGATACTCAGGCGGTCAAGACATAGCATGATACGGATCTTTCAGGTTATACCTGGCATGGAAGCAGCAGTGAAGTCCATGAGAGTCGGCGGTCTACGCCGAGTGATCATTCCACCATCGCAGGGATACCAAAACACGTCACAAGAACCGGTTCCTCCTAATGTAATTCCTCTGGTCTCAATTTTTTTGCTAGATTCATTGTTATTTTTAAAATGGCTTCCTGGTTGGTATATACATGGGTGTGGTTGGACTAAAGAAAGTATCCATTTCATGTCTGTAGTTGAAGGATGTAGCTCGTTACGGCTGGCTGGACATAGCAACATAGCACTAATCTGACATCCTCACCTGCTGTTTTCATGTGCAGTTCTTTGATCGGCAGAGGCTGTTCACCACTATATTCAACCCGACGCGCCTCGCAAATGGCGAGGGTTCCACTCTCGGCACACTTATCTTCGACATCGAGCTAATCAACATTAGGCAAAGTCCATAACTGTTCTGCTCCATACTCTTGTGTCTAAAAGTTGTTCCATGCAAGAATCTGGTTATGCTTTAAGTAACTGTCAGCGCTCCTTCGGTCAATCCCCAATTACATATTGTAATGCACACTGATCGCTGACAGACGATATATGAAGAAAAATCAATTGAATGCAGATTTGATTTCGTTGTTCTACCCCTGTAATGTAACTCCTTTTATGCTTAAAAGTCGTTGTGTACTCTATGCCGCTGGAAAAGCAGCCTTGGCTTTCACACCAGCAAAAGGTTGGATTAAGTGACAGCATCCTGTAATCTATGTAACTATGTTTGAGAGAGAAAACACCAGAGATTAACAAACACCAGGTCGAGGAGAGGCCTCCTTCACAAACATGAACGAGGAGCCACCATATGGGCTGATCCATGAAGCCTTGCCAGACCTGAACGAGGGGCCGCCAGAACCCTTCCAAATCCATGAAGCACAGCTTGTTGGAGGTGAGATTGCTGGAGGGCAACATGAAGGACAACATCAGTTCGGGTAAGTTCTTTCATTACTTGTTACATCTCTATAATTATTTCAGTTGTGCTGACCCCGCACTGTAGCGCATGCTGATGACGAACAACATCAGCCTAGCTAATCTTGATGAGCACCAAGCAGATGCAGAGGCCACACCTGACCTCAGTGGTGCAGCAGCCTACTTAAAACGAACACCAAGCAACAAGATGGTTTTGGTACAGACTACAGATGGGGAGGGGGAATCATACATATTAATTACTAGTGTATTGCCGCGCGCCCTACGCGCGGTGTTAAATCCGTTTGTGAGATCTTAATTTGTATATAAATAATACATGTGGGTTAATATGTAATACACAACATACATATATCTAAGTATAAACTGTTTGGAAAAATAGTTGATAAGCAGAAATATGTGCATATGATTTTTTTGGAGTGTACTGACAATATAATATCAGTACACCTACGTCATTATATATGGGTTGGCAAATTACAATCTTTAAGAAGATATGACCAACCTCATTCAGAATAACGCCTTGAGGGGAACTCAAGTGCAAGTAAAAAGGCATTTGTATATGATTATGCTTAGATGTGCCGAATTGCATAGAGATACTAAATAAGAAGATAAAGGTGAGATATTTGCAATATCATATCAATGAATTCATTAAGAGGTGAGATATCTGCAATAATATTTTAAATGAATGATGTTTGCTGACCATTACATTAAAATATCTATAAAGATCCTAAGAAAATTATACTTGCTTGATCATTCATTCGAACAGGTTTGTTGCAACATGTATCCCGAAAATTATATATGGATAACTTACATCTCCAAAATTATATATGGATAACTTTAATTATATAGATCAAATTTGTCATAGAAGGTACTTAGTAACATATTTTTGGATCAGGAAAGTACCGCATTATAGAAAAACAGGACCACTAATTACGCTTTTAGACCAATGCAAAATTGAAACATGTGGGTGTGGTATATTGGGGGGCGATGGAACATGCAATTAAGAGAGAAACTCTAGCTACTAAAGCAAAGCAGAGATGTCAAAATACACAGTAGAAAAAAGATAGGTTTAATACAAGCATGTGGTTATTCTATACCTCAAGCATAAAAGAATGGAAAGAGTGTTGCCTATTTGGAACAGGGGAAAAAACAATCCACATGGTACTAAACATATGTTTTTTTTTTTGAAGTGAAGGTACTGTAGGAAGGTCCTACAGTAATATTATTAAAACAATAAAAGTGAGTTTAGAAATGAGTTTAAGGAGGAAGAGGGAGATTACAAAGAAATGGAAGAAAGAGAGAGCCGAAGGGTACAAGTTACAGCCCTAAATTGAGTAGCCAAGATGCAATGTCTTCTTTAAGAGCAGGCTTGACTCGATGGCATAACAGAACAATTTCACTTCTAAACATAGCCTTGCACTCAGGAACCGAAGGGGGAATTTCATTGAAGATCCAATTATTTCTGCACCTCCAAATGTACCATGTCATGATGATAATAGCTTCAAGCCTCCAGGGGACTTGCAAACGTCTTCTAATTCTCAATAGGGTATGCAGAAGATCCGTAGTACATGGTGGTAGGAGGCCTAAAAGAAGCCAACATCTCTTAGCAAAGTTGCACCTGAAGAAGAGATGGATAGATGTTTCTTCAATCTGGAGGATACAGTTATCGCAGGTGAAGGAGTCTAATGGCATTGCGCGACGCCTGAGAATGGAGCGAGTATTCAATCGATTTTTAAGCAGCAGCCAGAAGAAGACCTTGTGCTTGGGCTGACATTTAGATTTCCATAACCAAACAAATAGAGGGAGCGTTTGACGGGTGCCAGTCAAGTGTGCATAAACCGACTGAGAGGAAAACCGAGTGGAGGAGGCACGGCATCTCCAAATATCATTGTGATCAAGCAACTGAGTATTACCAAGGGTGTCTTGAAGTTGGAGAAGTTGCTCGAACGCTTCAGCAGAAAGGGGGTATGAAACATTTCATTCGGGGAAGCTAATCGAGCTTGATGGATGTTAATCTCTTTGACCGAGGCAAAAGACTAGAGCTCCGGGAACTTTTCAGATAAACATTGCCCATTCCATCGATCATGCCAGAGAAGCGTAGATTTACCATTTCCAATTTGCACTTGGGCAATTTCCTTGAATGATCCATGGATTTTGAGAATATCTTTCCACCAAAACGAGCCCACTGGTCTAGATGAGGGCAGAGAATTGCTGTAATGAGTGTCCCAGATGATGTTGACCCATGGGATATTGACTCTGTTAAAGAATTTGTGTAGGCACTTCATAAGGAGAGCTTTATTCTGCCACTCAAGGTTAATGACTCCAAGACCCCCTTGAATTTTTGGCCTGCAAACCGATTTCCATGCAACTTGGGGAGGTTTTTTTCATTTATATCTACCCCTCTCCAGAGACAATGTCGTCGAAGTTTATCAATCTGATTGATCACAGTTTTCGGGAGTTTCAAGGTGCACATGTAATAGGTTGGAAGAGAAGAAAATATCGCATTAACCATTTGGAGTCTGCCAGCCTGAGATAGAAAAATAGAGGTTGCAGCTAGTCTTCTTTCAATCTTCTGAATGAGAGGAAGGAAAGCTTCCAAGTTGGGTTTTTTAAGCCCCAAAGGAAGACCCAGGTACGTGAAGGGCAAAGTCCCGACCTTGCAGTGGAATGTATTTGCTAGCAAAGCCATTTTCTGCTCCGAAACATTGATGGGGTAAATGTTAGATTTGTTATAATTCACATGGAGCCCTGTAGAATCAGCAAAAGAATTAAGCATTGCTTTAAGAAAGAAGAGTTGTCTAGGGCAGGCTTCCAGAATTAGGATTGTATCATCTGCATATTGAATAACCGGGAAGTCGGATCCACAGGAGGTCGGGATCGGGAGCTTGAGGATGCCACAATCCTTTGCCTTGTTGATAATTGACTGAAGCAGATTGAAAGGGAATTAGACTTACACCTATTTTCCTAATTGATTCTGGTGGTTGAATTGCTCAACACAAATAATTGGACTAACTAGTTTGCTCTAGCGTATAAGTTATACAGGTGTCAAAGGTTCACACTTAGCCAATAAAAGACCAAGAATTGGGTTCAACAAAGAGAGCAAGGGATAACCGAAGGCAGCCTTGGTCTGGCGCACCGGATTTGTCCGGTGTGCCACCGGACAGTGTCCGGTGCACCAGGGGACTTCACGCTGAACTCTTCACCTTCGGGAAAATCCAGAGACGCTCCGCTATAATTCACCAGACTGTCCGGTGTACACCGAACAGTGTCTGGTGCTCTAGAGGAGAGCGGCTCTAAACTCGCCAGCTTCAGAAATTCGCTCTGCTATAATTCACCGGACATGTCCGGTGTACACCGGACTGTCCGGTGAGCCAGTGGAGCAACGGCTACTTCGCGCCAACGGTCACCTGCAGAGTCATTTAATGCGCGCCAGAGCGCGCAGAAGTTAGGCACGCGCGAGACGGCACACCGGACACTCTACAGTACATGTCCGGTGCGCCACCGGACATCCAGGCGGGCCCAGCAGTCAGAGCTCCAACGGTCGGAACCCAACGGCCTGGTGACGTGGCTGGCGCACCGGACACTGTCCGGTGTACACCGGACTGTCCGGTGCGCCAGCCACGTCACCAGGCCGTTGGGTTCGTGGCTGGCGCACCGGACACTGTCCGGTGTACACCGGACTGTCCGGTGCACCATGCGACAGACAGCCTCCACCAAACGGCTAGTTTGGTGGTTGGGGTTATAAATACCCCCAACCACCCCACATTCAAGTCATCCAAGTTTTCCTACTTCAACTACTTACAAGAGCTCTAGCATTCAATTCTAGACACACCCAAGTGATCAAATCCTCTCCAAATTCCACACAATGCCTTAGTGATTAGTGAGAGAGATTTGCTTGTGTTCTTTCGAGCTCTTGCGCTTGGATTGCTTTCTTCTTTCATTCTTTCTTGCGATTAACTCAATTGTAACCAAGGCAAGAGACACCAATTGTGTGGTGGCCCTTGCGGGGGAAGTTTTGTTCCCGTTTGATTGAGAAGAAGAAGCTCACTCGGTCCGAGGGACCGTTTGAGAGAGGGAAAGGGTTGAAAGAGACCCGGTCTTTGTGACCACCTCAACGGGGAGTAGGTTTGCGAGAACCGAACCTCGGTAAAACAAATCCGCGTGTCACACTCCTTATTCGCTTGCGATTTGTTTTGCACCCTCTCTCGCGGACTTGATTATATTTCTAACGCTAACCCGACTTGTAGTTATGATTAACTTTGTAAATTTCAGTTTTGCCCTATTCACCTCCCCTCTAGGTGACTTTCAATTAGTATCGGAGCCCGGTGCTTCATTAGAGCCTAACCGCTCGAAGTGATGTCGGGAGAACACGCCAAGAAGGAGATGGAGACTGGCGACAAGCCCACTACAAGCCACGGGAAGGCTACATCAGAAGAGTCCCGCAACAAGGGGAAGGGGAAGGAAAAGAAAGCTTCTTCCCACAAGTCGCATCGGAGTGGCGACAAGAAAAAGAAGATGAGGAAGGTGGTCTACTACGAGACCGATACTTCATCACCTTCCACATCCGGCTCCGACGCGCCCTCCATAACTTCTAAGCGCCATGAGCGCAAGAAGTTTAGTAAGATCCCCTTACACTACCCTCGCACTTCTAGACATACTCCATTACTCTCCGTTCCATTAGGCAAACCGCCAACCTTTGACGGTGAAGATTATGCTAGGTGGAGTGATTTGATGAAATTTCACCTAACCTCACTCCACAAAAGTATATGGAATGTTGTTGAGTTTGGAGCACAGGTACCATCCGTAGGGGATGAGGATTATGATGAGGACGAGGTGGCCCAAATCGAGCACTTCAACTCCCAAGCCACAACTATACTCCTCGCCTCTCTAAGTCGAGAGGAGTACAACAAGGTGCAAGGATTAAAGAGCGCCAAGGAAGTTTAGGACGTGCTCAAGACCGCGCACGACGGTGATGAACTAACCAAGATCACCAAGCGGGAAACGATCGAGGGGGAGCTCGGTCACTTCCGTCTTCGCCAAGGGGAGGAGCCAAAAGACATGTACAACCGGCTCAAAACCTTGGTGAATCAAGTGCGTAACCTCGGGAGCAAGAAATGGGATGGCCACGAGGTGGTTAAGGTTATTCTAAGATCACTTATTTTCCTTAACCCTACTCAAGTACAATTAACTCGTGGCAATCCTAGATATACACTAATGACTCCCAAGGAAGTAATCGGGAATTTTGTGAGCTTTGAGTTTATGATCAAAGGCTCAAGGAAGATCAACGAGCTTGATGGCCCCTCCACGTCCGAAGCACAACCGGTCGCATTTAAGGCGACGGAGGAGAAGAAGGAGAAGTCTACACCGAGTAGAACACCCATCGACGCCTCCAAGTCCGACAACGAGGAAATGACGCTCGTCATCAAGAGCTTCCGCCAAATCCTCAAGCAAAGGAGGGGGAAAGATTACAAGCCCCGCTCCAAGAAGGTTTGCTACAAGTGTGGTAAGCCCGGTCACTTTATAGCAAAATGTCCTATTTCTAGTGACAGTGACAGGGGCGACGACAAGAAAGGGAGAAGAAAGGAGAAGAAGAGGTACTATAAGAAGAAGGGCGGCGATGCCCATGTTTGTCGCGAGTGGGACTCCGACGAAAGCTCTAGCGACTCCTCCGACGACGAGGATGCCGCCAACATCGCCGTCACCAAGGGACTTCTCTTCCCCAACGTCGGCCACAAGTGCCTCATGGCAAAGGACGGCAAAAAGAAAAAGGTTAAATCTAAATCCTCCACTAGATATGAATCCTCTAGCGATGATGATGCTAGTGATGAGGAAGATAATTTGCGTACTCTTTTTGCCAACTTAAACATGCAACAAAAAGAGAAATTAAATGAATTGATTAGTGTTATTCATGAGAAGGATGATCTTTTGGACTCTCAAGAGGACTTCCTTATCAAATAAAACAAAAGGCATGTTAAAGTTAAAAATGCTTACGCTCTAGAAGTAGAAAAATGTGAAAAACTATCTAGTGAGCTAAGCACTTGCCATGAGACTATAGACAACCTTAGAAATGAGAATGCTAATTTGTTAGCTAAGGTTGATTCAAATGTTTGTAATGTTTCAATTCCCAATCTTAGAAATGATAATGATGATTTGCTTACTAAGATTGAAGAATTGAATTTCTCTTGCTAGCCTTAGAATTGAGAATGAAAAATTGCTTACTAAGGCTAAAGAACTAGATATTTGCAATGTTACAATTTCCGACCTTAGAAGTAAAAATGATATATTGCATGCTAAGGTTGTAGAATTAAAATCTTGCAAACCCACTACATCTACTGTTGAACATACTTCAATTTGTACTAGATGTAGAGACATTAATGTTGATGCTATTCATGATCACATGGCTTTAATCAAACAACAAAATGATCACATAGCTCAACTTAATGCTAAAATCGATGAGCATGACTTAGAAAATGAAAAATTTAAATTTGCTAGAAGCATGCTCTATAGTGGGAGATGCCCTGGCATTAAGGATGGCATTGGCTTCCAACAGGGAGGCAATGTCAAACTTAATGCCCCTCCTAAGAAATTGTCAAACTTTGTTAAGGGCAAGGCTCCCATGCCTCAGGATAACGAGGGCTACATTTTGTACCCTGCCGGTTATCCCGAGAGCAAAATTAGGAGAATTCATTCTAGGAAGTCTCACTCTGGCCCTAACCATGCATTTATGTATAAGGGTGAGACATCTAGTTCTAGGCAATCAACCCATGCTAAATTGCCTAAGAAGAAAACTCCTAGTGCATCGAATGAACCTAGCATTTCATTTAAAACTTTTGATGCATCCTATGTTTTAACTAACAAATCCGGCAAGGTAGTTGCCAAGTATGTTGGGGGCAAGCACAAGGGGTCAAAGACTTGTGTTTGGGTACCCAAAGTTCTTGTATCTAATGCCAAAGGACCCAAAACCATTTGGGTACCTGAAGTCAAGAACTAAACATGTTTTGTAGGTTTATGCATCCGGGGGCTCAAGTTGGATCATCGATAGTGGGTGCACAAACCACATGACAGGAGAGAAGAAGATGTTCTCCTCCTATGAGAAAAACCAAGATCCCCAACGAGCTATCACATTCGGGGATGGAAATCAAGGATTGGGTAAAATTGCTATTTCTCCTGACCATTCCATTTCAAATGTTTTTCTTGTAGATTCCTTAGATTACAATTTGCTTTCCGTTTCGCAATTATGTCAAATGGGCTACAATTGTCTATTCACTGATGTAGGTGTCACTGTCTTTAGAAGAAGTGATTATTCAATAGCATTTAAGGGAGTGTTAGAGGGTCAGCTATACTTGGTAGATTTTGATAGAGCTGAACTTGACACTTGCTTAATTGCTAAGACTAACATGGGTTGGCTCTGGCACCGCCGACTAGCCCATGTTGGGATGAAGAATCTTCATAAGCTTCTAAAGGGAGAACACATTTTAGGATTAACAAATGTTCATTTTGAGAAAGACAGGATTTGTAGCGCATGCCAAGCAGGGAAGCAAGTTGGAACCCATCATCCACACAAGAACATCATGACGACCGACAGGCCACTGGAGCTCCTCCATATGGATCTATTCGGCCCGATTGCTTACATAAGAATCGGCGGGAGTAAGTACTGTCTAGTTATTGTGGATGATTATTCTCGCTTCACTTGGGTATTCTTTTTGCAGGAAAAATTTCATACCCAAGATACATTAAAGGCATTCTTGAGATGGGCTCAAAATGAGTTCGGCTTAAGGATCAAGAAAATAAGAAGCGACAACGGGACGGAGTTCAAGAACTCTCAAATTGAAGGTTTCCTTGAGGAGGAGGGCATCAAGCATGAGTTCTCCTCTCCCTACACGCCACAACAAAATGGTGTAGTGGAGAGAAAGAATCAAACTCTATTGGACATGGCTAGAACCATGCTTGATGAGTACAAGACATCGGATCGGTTTTGGGCCGAGGCGGTCAACACCGCCTGCTACGCCATCAACCGGTTATATCTACACCGAATCCTTAAGAAGACATCATACGAACTCCTAACCGGTAAAAAGCCCAATATTTCATATTTTAGAGTCTTTGGTAGCAAATGCTTTATTCTTGTTAAAAGAGGTAGAAAATCTAAATTTGCTCCTAAGACTGTAGAAGGCTTTTTACTAGGATATGATTCAAACACAAGGGCATATAGAGTCTTTAACAAGTCCTCTGGACAAGTTGAAGTTTCTTGTGACGTTGTGTTTGATGAGACTAATGGCTCTCAAGTAGAGCAAGTTGATCTTGATGAGATAGGTGTTGAAGAGGCTCCGTGCATCGCGCTAAGGAACATGTCCATTGGGGATGTGTGTCCTAAGGAATCCGAAGAGCCTCCAAATGCACAAGATCAACCATCCTCCTCCACGCAAACATCTCCACCAACTCAAAATGAGGATGAGGCTCAAGTCGATGAAGGAGAAGATCAAGCAAATGAGCCACCTCAAGATGACGGCAATGATCAAGGGGGAGATACAAATGATCAAGACAAGGAGGATGAAGAGCCAAGGCCGCCACACCCAAGAGTCCACTAAGCAATCCAACGAGATCACCCCGTCGACACCATCCTCGGCGACATTCATAAGGGGGTAACCACTAGATCTCGTGTTGCACATTTTTGTGAGCATTACTCTTTTGTTTCCTCTATTAAGCCACACAGGGTAGAGGAAGCACTACAAGATTCAGATTGGGTGGTGGCGATGCAAGAGGAGCTCAACAACTTCACTAGGAATGAGGTATGGCATTTAGTTCCACGTCCTAATCAAAATGTTGTAGGAACCAAGTGGGTTTTCCGCAACAAGCAAGATGAGCATGAAGAGTGCCTTCCTCAATGGACCAATCAAGGAAGAGGTCTATGTTGAGCAACCTCCCGGCTTTGAAGATGGTGAGTACCCTAACCATGTTTATAAGCTCTCTAAGGCGCTTTATGGGCTCAAGCAAGCCCAAGAGCATGGTATGAATGCCTTAGGGATTTTCTTATCACTAATGGATTCAAAGTCGGAAAAGTCGATCCTACACTCTTCACTAAAACTCTTGAAAATGACTTGTTTGTATGCCAAATTTATGTTGATGATATTATATTTGGGTCTACTAACGAGTCTACATGTGAAGAATTTAGTAGGATCATGACACAGAAATTCGAGATGTCAATGATGGGGGAGTTGAAGTACTTCTTAGGATTTCAAGTGAAGCAACTCCAAGAGGGCACCTTCATTAGCCAAACGAAGTATACTCAAGATATTCTAAGCAAGTTTGGGATGAAGGATGCCAAACCCATCAAGACACCCATGGGAACCAATGGGCATCTTGACCTCGACGAAGGAGGTAAATCCGTCGATCAAAAGGTATACCGGTCAATGATAGGCTCTTTGCTATATTTATGTGCATCTCGGCCGGATATTATGCTTTCCGTATGCATGTGTGCAAGATTCCAAGCCGGCCCTAAGGAAGCTCACCTTACGGTCGTAAAACGAATCTTGAGATATTTAGTTTATACTCCTAAGTTTGGGCTTTGGTATCCTAGGGGATCCACTTTTGATTTAATTGGTTATTCGGATGCCGATTGGGCGGGGTGTAAAATTAATAGAAAGAGCACATCGGGGACTTGCTAGTTCTTGGGAAGATCCTTGGTGTCTTTGAGAGCACCTAGAGGGGGGTGAATAGGTGATCCTGTAAAAACTTGAAACTTAATCCACAAAACTTGATTAGGAGTTAGCACAATTAAGCCAAGTGGCTAAAGAGAAGAGCTTGCACAACATGATAACCACAAAGAGATCAACACAGAGATGGCATAGTGGTTTATCCCGTGGTTTGGCCAAGTCCAACACTTGCCTAGTCCACGTTTGTGGCGTCCCAACGGACGAGGGTTGCAATCAACCCCTTTCAAGCGGTCCAAAGACCCACTTGAATACCACGGTGTTTTGCTTTGCTTTACTATATCCCGTTTGCGAGGAATCTCCACAACTTGGAGCCTCTCGCCCTTACACTTTGATGTTCACAAAGAAGCACGGAGTAAGGGAGGGATGAGCAACGCACACAAGACACAAAATCACAGTACCAACACGCACACAAGTCGCAACAAGAGCTCACAACACAACTCAACGAGTTCACAACTCAAACAGAGCTCTAATTGCTATCGCAAAGAATCAAATGCGCGGAATCGAAGTCTTGGTGCTTATGAATGCTTAGAGAATGCTTTGTGTGTTCCTCCATGCGCTTAGGGCTCCCTTTTATAGCTCCAAGGCAGCTAGGAGCCATTGAGTGCATTCCAGGAAGGCAATTCTTGCCTTCTGTCGCCTGGCGCACCGGACAGTCCGGTGCACCACCGGACACTGTCCGGTGCGAATCTCCTTCCTTATTTGGCGAAGTCGACCGTTGGTGCTTTGGAGCCGTTGGCGCACCGGACACTGTCCGGTGCACACCGGACAGTCCGGTGCCCCCTCCCGACCGTTGGCTCGGCCACGTGTCTTGCGCGGATCGCGCGGCCGACCGTTGGCCCGGCCGACCGTTGGCTCACCGGACAGTCCGGTGCACACCGGACAGTCCGATGAATTATAGCCGTACGCCGTTAATCGCTTCCCGAGAGCAGCAAGTTCGCCTGAGCCAGCCTGGCGCACCGGACACTGTCCGGTGCACCACCGGACAGTTCGGTGCACTCAGACAGAGCTGACTTTGGCTGAATAAAGCCTTCTTTAATTTCAACTTGATTTTTATTGTTTCCAGCACTTAGACACAATACATTAGTCTCTAAAACAATATACTAAGTCTGAGAAACATACCTTTATACTTGATTTGTACTTTGTCCACCATTTAACACTTAGGCACTTGTGTTGGACACTAAATCACCAAAATACTTAGAAATGACCCAAGGGCACATTTCCCTTTCAATCTCCCCCCTTTTTGGTGATTTATGCCAACACAACATAAAGCAAGTAGAACAAGTGCAAAATCACTTCAAATAAGAACTCAAGATTGTTTTGATTGAAATTTGACATATATGGATCATTCTTTGCCACCACTTGGTTTGTTTTTGCAAATCAAACTCAATTTCCTATCTCTAAGTCAAACACACATGTTGAAACATAAAGAGAGATATTTCACGAGAAATTGATCAAGGATTCAAAAACTCCCCCTTTTTCCCATAATTAAGCCTTCTCCCCACAAGAGACCAACTTTTGACACTAAGAGGCAAACAAACAAAAGCTCTAACTCTACTATTTTCAAAATTCACAAGTGGTAGCTGATCCATTTATTGCTTTGGCCTTATTTTCTCCCCCTTTGGCATCAAGCACCAAAACGGGATCAATTTTGGCCCCTTAACCCCATTGCCTCACCAAAATCTTCAACTAAGAGTAAAAAGGCAATAAGAGTATAGAGATGAACTTGGAATAAGTTACTCTTTCATCGGAGTGCAGTGGAAGTCTTGCATGGTCCAAGTCCACCTTTTCCCTTTCAATCCTCCTTTGAGACTAAGTTAAGCAAACTCAAGCACACAGTTAGTCTCAAAGGGTCAAGTTGTAGCACATCTCCCCCAAAATTTGCGCATCACTTGCAAAGGACTTGTGAGGTCCGGGGAGTGCTTGTACAACTTGAGCACCATAAATAAACAACAAAATGCATTAAGGAACATGATCAAAGCATAAAAACACATGTATGCTATAAATCAATCCAAGTTCCGCGAATCTAAGACATTTAGCTCACTACGCAACTTGCAAAAGGTCTGCTCATCTAAAGGCTTGGTAAAGATATCAGCTAGCTGGTTCTCGGAGCTAACATGAAACACTTCGATATCCCCCTTTTGCTGGTGGTCTCTCAAAAAGTGATGCCGGATGTCAATGTGCTTTGTGCGGCTGTGCTCAACAGGATTATCCGCCATGCGGATAGCACTCTCATTATCACATAGGAGTGGAACTTTGCTCAAATTGTAGCCAAAGTCCCTGAGGGTTTGCCTCATCCAAAGTAGTTGCGCGCAACACTGTCCTGCGGCAACGTACTCGGCCTCAGCAATGGATAGGGCAACAGAAGTTTGTTTCTTAGAACTCCATGACACCAGGGACCTTCCTAAGAATTGGCACGTCCCCGATGTACTCTTCCTATCGACCTTACATCCAGCATAGTCAGAGTCTGAATATCCAATCAAGTCAAAGGTAGACCCCTTTGGTTACCAGATCCTGAAGCAAGGCGTAGCGACTAAATATCTAAGAATTCGCTTCACAACCACTAAGTGACAATCCTTTGGATCGGATTGAAATCTAGCACACATGCATACGCTAAGCATAATATCCGGTCTACTAGCACATAAATAAAGTAAAGACCCTATCATAGACCGGTATGCCTTTTGATCAACGAACTTACCTCCTTTGTTGAGGTCGGTGTGTCCGTCGGTTCCCATTGGAGTCTTTGCGGGCTTGGCGTCCTTCATCCTAAAACCGCTTGATCAAGTCTTGCGTGTACTTCGTTTGGGAGATGAAGGTCCCATCCTTGAGTTGCCTCACTTGGAACCTAAGGAAATAGCTTAACTCGCCCATCATCGACATCTCAAACTTTTGAGTCATCACCCTACTAAACTCTTCACAAGACTTTTGATTAGTAGAGCCAAATATTATGTCATCGACATATATTTGGCACACAAAAAGATCACCATCACACGTCTTAGTAAAAAGAGTTGGATCGGCTTTCCCAACCTTGAAAGCATTAGCAATTAAAAAGTCTCTAAGGCATTCATACCATGCTCTTGGGGCTTGCTTAAGTCCATAGAGCGCCTTAGAGAGCTTACACACGTGGTCGGGGTACCGTTCATCGTCGAAGCCAGGGGGTTGCTCCACGTACACCTCCTCCTTGATTGGCCCGTTGAGGAAAGAGCTCTTCACATCCATTTGGAACAACCTAAAAGAATGGTGAGCGGCATATGCTAGCAAAATGCGAATGGACTCTAGCCTAGCCACAGGAGCAAAAGTCTCCTCAAAGTCCAAACCTGCGACTTGGGCATAACCTTTTGCCACAAGTCGTGCCTTGTTCCTTGTCACCACTCCGTGCTTGTCTTGTTTGTTGCGGAACACCCACTTGGTTCTCACAACATTTTGCTCGGGACGAGGCACCAGTGTCCAAACTTCATTCCTCTTGAAGTTATTGAGCTCCTCTTGCATGGCCAACACCCAGTCTGGATCTAGCAAGGCCTCCTCTACCCTGAAAGGCTCAATAGAAGAGACAAAGGAGTAATGCTCACAAAAGTTAACTAATCGAGACCGAGTAGTTACTCCCTTGCTAATGTCACCCAAAATCTGGTCGACGGGATGATCCCTTTGAATCATCGATCGAACTTGGGTTGGAGGTGCCAGTTGCGCTTCTTCCTCCATTACATGATCATCTTGTGCTCCCCCCTTGATCACACGTCTCCTCTTGATGAACCTATTCATCGTCTTGAGTTGGGGGATGCACCATTGTTGAGTAAGAAGGTTGATCTCGCTCATTTTGTTCCTGTGGCCGCACATCTCCAATCGCCATGGTGCGTATTGCGACCGTTTGGACCTTCTTCTTCATCTACATCATCAAGATCAACAACTTGCTCTCTTGGAGAGCCATTAGTCTCATCAAATACAACGTCGCTAGAGACTTCAACCAAACCCGATGATTTGTTGAAGACCCTATACGCCTTTGTATTTGAGTCATAACCTAACAAAAACCCTTCTACGGCTTTGGGAGCAAATTTGGAATTCCTACCCTTCTTCACTAGAATGTAGCATTTACTCCCAAAGACTCAAAAATACGAAACATTGGGTTTGTTACCGGTTAGTAGCTCATACGAAGTCTTCTTGAGGAGGCGATGAAGGTAGACCCGGTTGATGGCGTGGCAAGCCGTGTTCACGGCTTTCGACCCAAAAAGCGCTCGGGGGTCTTGAACTCTCCAAGCATCGTCCTCGCCATGTCTATAAGCGTCCTATTCTTCCTCTCTACCACACCATTTTGCTGTGGTGTGTAGGGAGCGGAGAACTCGTGCTTGATTCCTTCCTCCTCAAGATACTCCTCCACTTGAAGGTTCTTGAACTCGGACCCATTGTCGCTCCTTATCTTCTTCACCTTGAGCTCAAACTCATTTTGAGCTCTCCTTAGGAAGCGCTTGAGGGTCCCTTGGGTTTCAGATTTATCCTGTAAAAAGAATACCCAAGTGAAGCGGGAAAAATCATCAACTATAACAAGACCATACTTACTTCCTCCTATGCTTAGATAGGCGACGGGTCCGAAGAGGTCCATATGAAGTAACTCCAGGGGTCTTGATGTTGTCATCACATTTTTGGCATGATGGGAGCTTCCCACTTGTTTCCCTGCTTGACAAGCTGCACAAGGTCTATCTTTTTCGAATGTAACATTAGTTAGACCTATCACGTGTTCTCCCTTTAGAAGCTTGTGAAGGTTCTTCATCCCCACATGTGCTAAGCGATGATGCCACAACCAGCCCATGCTAGCCTTAACAATTAATCATGCATCTAGACCGGCCTCCTCTTTTGCAAAATCAACTAAATAAAGTTTGTCGTCTAATGCACCCTTAAAAGCTAATGAACCATCACTTCTTCTAAAGACAGACACATCTACATTTGTGAATAGACAATTATATCCCATATTACATAATTGACTCACAGACAACAAGTTATATCCAAGCGACTCAACTAAGAACACATTAGAAATAGAGTGCTCGGATGAAATAGCAATTTTTCCTAACCCTTTCACCTAACTCGCGGGTATCTGCTCTCTGCCGCGCGCCTGCTCTCTGCTGGCTGGCCACGCCGCGCGCGCCTGCTCTCCCCGCGGGCTGATCTGTGCAGCCATGGCTCTCTCCCTGCGTCTCTGGTAGCGCCTCTCCCTGTGTCTATTTTTGGTTGATTGTAAACTAATTCACTCTTTGTTGATTGGAAATCAGATTGATTGCACAAAGAAGGAGAGCCAAGAATAACTGCACCTAAGGTATACTTGTAAGACGAATTTGCTGCTCTATTGACTTGAATATACTATCTTCATGTGTTGTGAATTGGTTATGTATTTTTTGTTGGCATATAGATGGATGAGGGCGATGATTTTCTAGTCTATGTAGCTGCTGCTCATGTGGTTCTTTCGATGATGGCAATTGTTATTAGAGCTCGAAAGAGAAAACGACATGGTCATGCACCCGTAGGACAAATTACTTATGCTCCAATTGATGAGAGGGATAGGAAGCGAACTGAGTATCTCAATGATAAAATTTGGAAGAATGATGTTACTTGTGTCAATATGATTAGGCTTAGTAGAGCATCGTTCTTTCGCTTTTGTAAACTTATTAGGGATCGAGGTTTATTACAAGACACTACACACGTGTGTTGAGCAACAAGTTGCTATGTTTTTACACACAATTGGCCATAATGTTAGGAATAGAGTAGTTGCCACTAATCCACTATCTGCACACACTCTTAATCCAATGTTAGTTCTCGTGGTTGGTTAGATGCGTGCAGTAAATACTATAACGTGCTATTAGAACCATCACTGATCTGTATGTGGACTGCAGTTGACGAATAAATGTTGACTAAGTACTGATGAAGAGTAGTATTATCTTTTCTCTGTAACACTAATCTATTCTAAAATTAAAATGAATACTGAAGGAAAATGTCATTTCTTTCTCACGAAACTTTGGATAAAGAACCACATTAGTATTGTTCACTACCGGAATCCGCGCCTTTGCCGAGTGCCGAAGGCTTTGCCGAGTGCTTTTTATCGGGCACTCGGCAAAGCAGACTTTGCCGAGTACCGCCCTCGGCAAAGTTCTGCGCTCGGTAAAGAGCTGGTTTACCGAGTGTAGAACACTCGGCACATCCAAGCACTCGGCAAAGACTGCTTTGCCGAGCGTCAAGCACTCGGCAAAATACGGCTCTCGGCAAAGGGCCGTTAGCGGCCGTCTACAACTGACGGCCGTCAGTCTTTGCCGAGTGTCAAATATCTGGCACTCGGCAAACAAGGTCTTTGCCGAGTGTCCTATGTAGACACTCGGCAAATCATATTTTTATTTTTTTTATTTTGGTCACCAAACTTTTTGTGGTATGTTCCTACACTATGTAGACCAACATGTACCATTTTGGGACAATTATAACAGTGTTTTCTATACCTAGTACATTTAGTTTGTTTATTTGAATTTCTTCGGAAAATTCAGATTTGAACTGCAGGTTACTCGAAACTTGGAAAACCGTGCATGCAAAAATGATATCCATGCTACTTAGCACAAGTTACGACCGATTTCAGGAGCGGACCGGAAACTTCGAGCACCATGCTCACTCAATATGACCGTAAACTTGCCATCCAGGTGTTTAAAAATTGTATAAAACATAAACAAAGTCAGAAAATCATGAAACCTGTCCACGTGTCATGATATCATATGTAGAGGCTGTGATAAAAATTTGAAAAAGTTTCGAGAAAGCTGTAACGCACTATGTGTACAAACCTAAGAGATCCACATTGAAACTCTATGATTTCATGTGTGGTTCTCTTAGGTTTCTACACATAATGTCTCACAACTTTCTCCAAATATTCTAAATTTTTTTATCACAGCCTCTACATATGATATCATGACACGTGGACAGGTTTCATGATTTTCTGACTTTGTTTATGTTTTATACAATTTTTAAACACCTGGATGGCAAGTTTACGGTCATGTTGAGTGAGCATGGTGCTCGAAGTTTCCGGTCCGCTCCTGAAATTGGTCGTAACTTGTGCTAAGTAGCATGAATATCATTTTTGCATGCATGGTTTTCCAAGTTTCGAGTAACCTGCAGTTCAAATCTGAATTTTCCGAAGAAATTCAAATAAACAAACTAAATGTACTAGCTATAGAAAACACTGTTATAATTGTCCCAAAATGGTACATGTAGGTCTACATAGTGTAGGAACATACCACAAAAAGTTTGGTAGGGATAATATAAAAAATAAAAAAGTAATTTGCCGAGTGTCCACAAATGACACTCGGCAAAGGATGGTTTGCCGAGTGCCAGCTGTACAGCACTCGGCAAAGGATTGTAAAAGATTCTTTGCCGAGTGTCATCCAGCTGGCACTCGGCAAAGAACACTTTGCCGAGTGCCAGCGATCTGGCACTCGGCAAAGAATATTTTAATATTTTTAAAAAATCTTTGCCGAGTGCCAGATCGCGGACACTCGGCAAAGAACGTGTAAATAGCACCTGGTAACTTCTTCCTTTCTCACTCTCTCTCTCACTCCGTTGCCGTCTCCACGCCGCCGGCCGCCGCGCCCCTGCTGCCGCACCTCGGCCGCCGCGCCCCTGCCGCCGCAGCCCTGCCCCCACGCCACCGGCATCGTCGGCCGCCGCGCCCGCGCACGCCGCCGCGCACGCCTCCCCATGCCACCACGCACGCCTCCCCACGCCGCCGCGCCCCCACGGCCGCCCTCGACCTCGGCCCCGACGCCGCCGCGTCCCACGGCCGCCCTCGGCCTCGACGACGCCGCGCCTCCACGGTAAAATGATAAAAATGATTTATGTGATGGATTCTAGAAACCCTAGATGAAGCTTCACCCAATGATTGATACTGAATTATCTTCGTTAGTATATATGTTCTTGTATTATCAAAGCTTTTATGTGCTCAAAACATATGCCTATAAATGCTTTGTCGCCTTCAACGGTATTATCAAAGCTTTTATGTGCTCCTGGTATACGTGTGAATGTCAGCCATCGTGCTGTTACTTTATTTGCAGGTTTTGGAAACCTCCCCGTGCAGGGGAGGTGCTGCCGAATTTTTTTGTTGACAGACTTGTTTATTTTTTTTTTTGCAGAGGTCTTCCTAGCCGCTGAGGGTCTGCCTCGCGTCGCCACTGCACCGACGCGCCACAGCCCCACTAGGCTGACTCCACCACCACCCTAGGTATAACCTCTACATCCGCATCATGGTCGTAGATCACGTAACCCTATTAGGCATCTCCCGTTCGAAAGAGATACGGTGTAGATATGCAGATCTTTGCATATCTACAAATGTATCAGTTTCGAATTGTCCACGTTTTTTGGACAGCTTGCGGTTGCGTAGATGGTGTTAGTTTCATGCTCTACTCCGGTCCGAGATAGAGTTTCGGCGTCACCTCCCTGTTGTTCTCCGGACAGTACACTCTCCCTGCCAGGACGTGTATCCGGAGAACAGCGGGGAGGTGCTGCCGAAATTCTATCTCGGATCGGAGTAGAGCATGGAAACTAACTCCATCTACGCAAACCGCGGGTGGGATTAGGACTTATCATCACCTATTAGAAGGTAGGAACGTAGTGTACATGCATTACATGTCTATATTAAACTATACTCGGTTATATATGTTAGAGGATGGAGGACCGTGAGTGGATGTACACGGGCCGCGTTCGACGTAATGATGTCACCCCAGAATGGATTAGGAAGACCGATGCTTTCGTGGAACGGGCATATGGCGAAGCTGCTAAAGGAGTTAGCCTAGTCCCTTGTCCGTGCAGCAAATGTGACAACCGGAAAAGAAAACCAAAGAAGGCCATGGTAGAACATATTTGGAAGAATGGATTTACGCCGGACTATACTCGGTGGATCTTCCATGGTGAAGCGCATCGCACGAGAGAGGAGGTGGTGAGACAACGCGTTGAGGATTACGATGCTGATGCCGGGGTAGCGGACATGTTGAACGACTATCACGAGGCACAGTTCGCCGAAGGACGTACGGAGAACGAGCCAGAGGCGACTGCAAAGGCATTCTACGACATGTTTGACGCGGCACAGAAACCCCTTCACGGCAAGACAAAGGTTTCTCAACTGGATGCCATTGGGCGTATAATGGCGTTCAAGTCGCAGTATAGCATGAGTCGAGACGCCTTCGATGGTTTGTTGACAGTTATTGGCAGCCTGCTTCCGGAGGATCACGTTCTGCCAAAGAGCATGTACGAGGCACAGAAACTCCTTCGTGCACTCAAGATGACGTATGAGCAGATACATGCTTGTCCGAAGGGCTGTGTCCTATTTAGGAAAGAACACACTGAGGCAAAGTACTGTCCGAAGTGTAAATCGTCTAGGTTCATGGAGGTAGACTCTGGTGATGGACAGAAGAGGCAGCTCGACATCCCCGTGACAATCCTACGCCACCTTCCGTTCATACCGAGGAATCCAGCGTCTATACATGACAGAGGAATCCGCGAAAACAGATGACATGGCACAAAAAAGGCAAACGATACAATCCTGACAAGATGGTTCATGCATCCGATGGTGAAGCATGGACCCACTTTGATGCCATTAACCATGAGAAAGCCAAAGAGGCTCGACATGTTCGTGTTGCGCTGGCCACAGATGGGTTCAATCCCTATGGAATGACCGCTACCCCATACACATGTTGGCCCGTGTTCGTTATCCCCATCAATCTCCCCCCCCGGCGTATGCTTTCAAAGACAGAACATATTCGTGTCGTTGATAATTCCTGGACACCCAGGGAATAAAATGAGCGTGTACATGGAGCCTTTGATTGATGAATTGGTCCGTGCTTGGGAGGAAGGGGTATGGACGTACGACCGAGCTACGAAGACAAACTTCAAAATGCATGTTTGGTACCAGTACTCCATGCATGACTTTCCGGCGTATGGGCTATTTTGCGCCTGGTGTGTTCACGGTAAGTTCCCATGCCCAGTTTGCAAGGAAGCTCTTAGGTTCATTTGGTTGAAGAAGGGTGGCAAATATTCGTCATTCGATAAACATCGACAATTTCTCTCTCCTGACCATGCATTCCGACTAGACATCAAGAACTTTACGAAAGGTGTCGTGGTGACAGACCGCCCACCTGCAATGATGACTGGTGCCGAAGTTCGCGAACAGATAGATGGTCTCGTGGCCAACCCAGAAGGTGGTTTTGTGGGATATGGTGAGCAACATATGTGGACACATAAGTCGGGCTTGACTCGGCTCCCCTATTATGATGACCTGCTCCTTCCACACAACATTGACGTGATGCACACTGAAAAGAATGTCGCGGAGGCACTTTGGGCAACAATTATGGAGATTCCTGATAAGTCAAAGGATAACGTAAAGGCAAGAGTGGATCTGGCAGAGTTATGTGATAGACCAAACCAAGAGATGAAGCCGCCTAGTGGTGGTAAGACATGGAGAAGGCCTAAGGCCGATTTCGTCCTGAGCAGGGCCCAGAGGAAGGAAGTACTAGAGTGGATCAAGATGTTAATGTTCCCTGATGGGTATGCAGCTAACCTTAGTAGGGGGGTGAACTTATCTACTCTGCGAGTCTTAGGGATGAAGAGTCATGACTTCCACATATGGATTGAACGAATTCTTCCGGCGATGGTTCGAGGCTATGTCCCTGAGCATGTCTGGCTAGCGCTTGTAGAGTTGAGCTATTTCTTCCGCCAGCTTTGTGCAAAAGAGTTAGCTTGGGACCATGATTGCAGACTTGGAAAGGATGGCACCCGTGTTACTGTGTAAGCTGGAGAAGATCTTTCCACCCGGCTTCTTCAATCCGATGCAGCATTTGTTTATTCATCTCCCGTATGAGGCACGAATGGGGGGGCCCGTGCAGGGACGTTGGTGCTATCCAATCGAGAGATGTCTAAAGACTATCCGAAGAAATGTAGAAATAATGCAAAATTGAGGCTTCTATTGCAGAGGCATACATACTGGAGGAGGTGTCAAACTTCACAACAACTTACTATGGTGACAAACTGCCGAGCGTGCATAATCCACCCCCCTCGTTATAATGATGGCGACAATGAATCGAACCTCAGCATTTTTTGAGGGCAACTCGGAAGCGCAAGTGGTTCGACCACCAAGACCCTGAGACATGAAGAGTGGCGCCATATCATGCTATATGTATTGACCAACCTTGAAGAGGTGACGCCATACATGGAGCAATTTCTTCATGAATTCTGGCGTCGATCAAGGGACCCAACTCCACAGGAATATGATACCCTTCTTCGAAAGGGTGCGGGAAATGGATTGCCCGATTTCATTTCCTGGTTTAAACGTAAGGTATGTGCTTAGTTTGTCATTTGAAGTTGCTCTTACGTGCGAATAATATAACAATCTAGCGTGTTTGAACTTGCAGGGCCAAAGAGAGCCGTCTATGAGTGCCGAGTTGAGACAAGTAGCCAATGGCTTTGCCTATAGGGTCAGGAAATTTTCTGGGTATGACGTCAATGGATACCGTTTTCGCACAACAAGCTACGACCAAAGTCGGCCCAATCGAAAAACCACGTGTTCTGGAGTCTTTACGCCCGGGCTTGACGAGGTCGAGTATTATGGAAGAATTGAAGAAATATATGAACTCAATTTTTATGGTTCCAAACCTCTTACTCCAGTGATATTCAAATGTCATTGGTTTTGACCCTGAAGTTACGAGACGGACACATTCTAATCTTGGGCTAGTCGAAATTCGACAGGATTCCACCTTACCAGGAGACGATGTCTATATTGTGGCCCAACAGGCCACACAAGTGTATTATCTTCCATATGCGTGCCAAACGAAACAACATCTTAAGGGTTGGGATGTTGTGTATAAGGTATCACCGCACGCTAAATTGCCTGTTCCAAACGATGAGATTATAACTTAGACCCGGACACATATGACAGAGAGTTCTTCCAAGAAGATGGGCTCGAAGGGCGATTTGAGATAGACTTAACCGAAGCGATCGGAATGGAAGTAGATATTGAAATGGTTGTGATGACGAGGATGATGAGGTGCAAAATGAGAATGACTAGAAATACTTGAAGGCAATGCCAATGACGAAATTGCGCCTTCAGATACTGGAAGAGATAATGTTGACTATGAAATGGTTGATAGTGATGATGACACTTATGATCCGGCTAACCCGGACACATATGAAGATTATTTTTAATCGATGTAATGCTATATTTTCATTTATTTTGCATATGTTTCTAAATACATATTTTTTTATCTGTGCTTAATTTTTTACTCTTAATTGCAGGTTGTTGGACAAAGATGGTGGGCGGTGGGACGAGGACGAGGAGGGGGAGGGGGAGGGGGAGGAGGAGCACCCGTAGGACGGAGGAGGAGGCGCAGCAGGACGACGCCGTACAGCAGCAGGTGGAGCTGAGAGCACCTAGAGGGGGGGTGAATAGGTGATCCTGTGAAACTTAAAACTTAAGCCACAAAACTTGGTTAAGTGTTAGCACAATAATTGCCAAGTGGCTAGAGAGGAGTCTCAACAAAACACAATACCACAAGAGATCAAACACAGAGATGACACGGTGGTTTATCCCGTGGTTCGGCCAAGACCAACGCTTGCCTACTCCACGTTGTGGCGTCCCAACGGACGAGGGTTGCAATCAACCCCTCTCAAGCGGTCCAAAGACTCACTTGAATACCACGGTGTTTTGTTTTCTTTTCTTTATCCCGTTTGCAAGGAATCTCCACAAATTGGAGTCTCTTGCCCTTACAAGTATATGATCACAAAGAAGCACAGAGTAAGGGGGGAAGCAACACACACAAATCCACAGCGAAATGCGCACACACACGGCCAAGAATCGAGCTCGAATGACTATCTCAAAGTTCTCACTAGAACGGAGCTCGAATCACTTAGAATCACAAACGAATGCGCAAAGAACGAGTGTGGATGATCAAGAATGCTCTAAGGTTGCTTGGGTGACTCCTCCATGCGCCTAGGGGTCCCTTTTATAGCCCCAAGGCAGCTAGGAGCCGTTGAGAGCAAATCTGGAAGGCTATCCTTGCCTTCTGTCGTCGGGTGCACCGGACAGTCCGGTGCACACCGGACACTGTCCGGTGCCCGATTTCTTTCCTTAAACAGCGCTGCCAGACCGTTGCAGATCTGGGAGCGTTGGCGCACCGGACATGTCCGGTGCACACCGGACAGTCCGGTGCCCCCCTTCCGACCGTTGGCTCGGCCACGTGTCTCGCGCAGATTGCGCGGGCCGACCGTTGGACCGTCCGACCGTTGGCTCACCGGACAGTCCGGTGCACACCGGACAGTCCGGTGAATTTTAGCCGTACGCCGTCGGCGAATTCCCGAGAGCGGCCACTTCGCGCCGAGTCAGCCTGGCGCACCGGACACTGTCCGGTGCACACCGGACAGTCCGGTGTGCCAGACCGAGCTGAGTCTTGGCTGTACACAGCCAAGTCTTTTTCTCCTCTTTTCTTTTCTTCTCTTTCTGTTTCTAACACTTAGACAAGTATATTAGTACACAAAACCAATGTACTAAGGCTTAGAAACATACCTTCACTTCATGATTTGCACCTTGTTCATCCATGGACATAAAATCACATTTAAGCACTTGTGTTGGCACTCAATCACCAAAATACTTAGAAATGGCCCAAGAGCACATTTCCCTTCAATCTCCCCCTTTTTGGTGATTTATGCCAACACAACATAAAGCAAGTAGAACAAGTACAAAAACACTTCAAATAAGAACTCAAATTATTTGATTCATTTTTGACATATATGGATCACTCTATGCCACCACTTGGTTTGTTTTTGCAAATCAAACTCGAATCTCTATCTCTAAGTCAAACACACATGTTGAAGTATAAAGAGAGTCATTCCAAAAGAGATTGATCAAAGATTTCAAAAAACTCCCCCTTTTCCCCATAATTACTACTTCTCCCCACAAGAAGCCAACTTTTGACAAAGGAGACAATAAAAGAGTTTTGACAAACAAAAAGCTCTATTCTACTATTTTCAAAATCTCTCAAGTGGTAGCTGATCCATTTATCGCTTTGGCCTTTATTTTCTCCCCCTTTGGCATCAAGCACCAAAACGGGATCAATCTTGGCCCTTTAACCCCATTGCCTCACCAAATCTCCAATTTAGAGCAAATGGCAATAAGAGTTCATGAGATGGACTTGGAATAAGTTACCCTCTCATTGGAGTGCAGTGGAAGTCTTTCATGGTCCAAGTCCACCTTTTCCCTTTCAATTCTCCTTCGAGACTAAATCAAGCAAACTCAAGCATATGGTTAGTCTCAAAAGGGTCAAGTTGTAACACATCTCCCCCCTAAGCATGTGCATCACTTTGCAACGGACTTGTGAGGTCCAGGGAGTGTTTGTACAACTTGAGCACCATAGTAAGCAACAAAATGCAGAATGGACATGATCAAAGGCATAAACACATGTATGCTACATTTCAATCCAAGTTCCGCGAATCTAAGATATTGAGCTCACTATGCAGCCTGCAAAAGGTCTTCTCATCTAAAGGCTTGGTAAAGATATCGGCTAGCTGGTTCTCGGTGCTAACATGAAACACTTCGATATCTCCCTTTTGCTGGTGGTCTCTCAAAAAGTGATGCCGGATGTCAATGTGCTTTGTGCGGCTGTGCTCAACAGGATTTTCCGCTATTCGGATAGCACTCTCATTATCACATAGGAGTGGGACTTTGCTCAGATTGTAGCCAAAGTCCCTGAGGGTTTGCCTCATCCAAAGTAGTTGCGCACAACACTGTCCTGCTGCAACGTACTCGGCCTCAGCGGTGGATAGGGCAACAGAGGTTTGTTTTCTTAGAGTTCCATGACACCAGGGACCTTCCTAAGAATTGGCACGTCCCCGATGTACTCTTCCTATCGACCTTACATCCAGCATAGTCGGAATCTGAGTACCCAATCAAGTCAAAGTTAGACCCCTTTGGATACCAAATCCCAAAGCAAGGCGTAGCAACCAAATATCTAAGAATTCGCTTCACTGCCACTAAGTGACACTCCTTAGGATCGGATTGAAATCTGGCACACATGCATACGCTAAGCATAATATCCGGTCTACTAGCACATAAATAAAGCAAAGAACCTATCATGGACCGGTATGCTTTTTGATCAAACGGACTTACCTCCTTTGTTGAGGTCGGTGTGTCCGTCGGTTCCCATCGGCGTCTTTGCGGGCTTGGCGTCCTTCATCCCAAACCGCTTTAGCAAGTCTTGCGTGTACTTTGTTTGGGAGATGAACAGTGCCATCCTTGAGTTGCTTCACTTGGAACCCAAGGAAGTAGTTCAACTCGCCCATCATCGACATCTCGAATTTTCTGCGTCATCACCCTGCTAAACTCTTCACAAGACTTTTGGTTAGTAGAACCAAATATTATGTCATCGACATAAATTTGGCACAACAAAAAGATCACCATCGCAAGTCTTAGTAAAAAGAGTTGGATCGGCTTTTCCCAACCTTGAAAGCATTAGCAATTAAAAAGTCTCTAAGGCATTCATACCATGCTCTTGGGGCTTGCTTAAGTCCATAGAGCGCCTTAGAGAGCTTACACACGTGGTCGGGGTACCGTTCATCCTCGAAGCCAGGGGGTTTGCTCCACGTACACCTCCTCCTTGATTGGCCCGTTGAGGAAAGCGCTCTTCACATCCATTTGGAACAACCTGAAAGAATGGTGAGCGGCATATGCTAGCAAGATACGAATTGATTCTAGCCTAGCCACAGGAGCAAAAGTCTCCTCAAAGTCCAAACCTGCGACTTGGGCATAACCTTTTGCCACAAGTCGAGCCTTGTTCCTCGTCACCACCCCGTGCTCGTCCTGTTTGTTGCGGAACACCACTTGGTTCCCACAACATTTTGCTTGGGACGAGGCACCAGTGTCCAAACTTCATTGCGCTTGAAGTTGTTGAGTTCCTCCTGCATGGCCAGTACCCAATCCGGATCTAGCAAGGCCTCCTCTACCCTGAAAGGCTCATAGAAGAGACAAAGGAGTAATGCTCACAAAAATTAACCTATACGAGATCGAGTAGGTTACTCCCTTGCTAATGTCACCCAAAATTTGGTCGACGGGATGATCTCTTTGAATCACCGCTCGAACTTGGGTTGGGGGTGCCGGTTGTGCTTCTTCCTCCATCACATGATCATCTTGTGCTCCCCCTTGATCACATGCCTCCTTTTGATGAACCTGTTCATCGTCTTGAGTTGGGGGATACACCGTTGTTGAGGAAGAAGGTTGATCTCGTTCATCTTGTTCCTGTGGCCGCACTTCTCCAATCGCCATGGTTCGTATAGCGGCCGTCGGAACATCTTCTTCATCTACATCATCACAATCAACAACTTGCTCTCTTGGAGAGCCATTAGTCTCATCAAATACACGTCGCTTAGAGACTTCAACTAAACCGATGATTTGTTGAAGACTCTATACGCCTTTGTATTTGAGTCATAACCTAACAAAAACCCTTCTACAGCTTTGGGAGCAAACTTAGAATTTCTACCCTTCTTCACTAGAATGTAGCACTTGCTCCCAAATACACGAAAGTAAGATACATTGGGTTTGTTACCGGTTAGCAGCTCATACGAAGTCTTCTTGAGGAGGCGATGAAGGTAGACCCTATTGATGGCGTGGCAAGCCGTGTTCACAGCTTCCGACCAAAAGCACTCGGGGGTCTTGAACTCTCCAAGCATCGTTCTTGCCATATCGATCAGCGTCCTGTTCTTCCTCTCTACCACACCATTTTGCTGTGGGTGTAGGGAGCGGAGAACTCGTGCTTGATCCCTTCCTCCTCAAGGAACTCCTCCACTTGAAGGTTCTTGAACTCGGACCCGTTGTCGCTCCTTATCTTCTTCACCTTGAGCTCAAACTCATTTTGAGCTCTCCTGAGGAAGCGCTTGAGGGTCCCTTGGGTTTCAGACTTATCCTGCAAAAAGAACACCCAAGTGAAGCGGGAAAAGTCATCAACAATAACTAGACCATACTTACTTCCTCCTATGCTTAGATAGGCGACGGGTCCGAAGAGGTCCATATGCAGCAGCTCCAGAGGTCTTGACGTGGTCATCACATTCTTGCTGTGATGTGCTCCTCCCACTTGTTTACCTGCTTGACAAGCTGCACAAGGTCTATCTTTTTCGAAATAAACATTGGTTAGAACTATCACGTGTTCTCCCTTTAGAAGCTTGTGGAGGTTCATCCCCACATGTGCTAAGCGGCGATGCCACAGCCAGCCCATGCAAGTCTTAGCCATTAAGCATGCATCTAGACCAGCCTCTTCTTTTGCAAAATCAACTAAGTAAAGCTTGCCGTCTAATACACCCTTAAAAGCTAGTGAACCATCACATCTTCTAAAGACAGACACATCTACATTTGTAAAAAGACAATTATATCCCATATTGCATAGTTGACTAACAGATAGCAAATTGTATCCAAGAGACTCTACTAAAAACACATTAGAGATTGAGTGCTCATTAGAAATTGCAATTTTACCTAACCCTTTTACCTTGCCTTGATTCCCATCACCGAATATAATTGAATCTTGGGAATCATTATTTTTAACGTAGGAGGTGAACATCTTCTTCCCCCGTCATATGGTTTGTGCATCCGCTGTCGATAATCCAGCTTGAACCCCCGGATGCATAAACCTGCAAGGCAAATTTAGGCTTGGGTCTTAGGTACCCAACTCATGTTGGGTCCTGCAAGGTTAGCACAAATATACTTAGGAACCCAAATGCAAGTTTTGTCTCCCTTGCATTTTGCCCCTAACTTCCTAGCAACTATTTTCCTATTCTTTCTACAAATAGCAAAGGAAGCATTTAAAGCATGGTAAAATTGTAGAAGGTTCATTCACTACTTTCCTAGGAGCATGAATAACATTCTTTATAGGCACATGATGAATATCATTTCTCCTAGACATATTTCTACCATGCATATAGGAAGAACTAGAAGCAAACATGGCATGAGAATCATAAACATGTGAATCAAAAGCATTATAAGCATTTCTAACATGTCTCCTATTATGATACATAAAGGCATGGTTCTTTTTAGCACTACTAGCCATAGGGGCCTTCCCTTTCTCCTTGACGAAGATGGGAGCCTTATGGCTTGTTAAGTTCTTGGCTCTCTTGAAGCCAAGCCCATCCTTAATTGAGGGATGTCTTCCTATTGTGTAGGCATCCCTTGCAAATTTTAACTTATCAAACTCGCTTTTGCTAGTCTTAAGTTGGGCATTAAGACTAGCCAATTCATCATTTAGTTTGGAAATTGAAACTAGTGTTCATTACAGGCGTCAAATCAATGTCCTTACACCTAGTGCAAAGCATAACATTTTCTACACAAGAATTAGATTTATTTGCTACTTCTAATTTAGCATTTAAATCATTGTTGACACTTTGTAAAGTAGAAATGGTTTCGTGACACGTAGATAGTTCATAAGAAAGCATTTCATTTCTTTTAACTTCTAAAGCATAGGATTTTGTGCCTCTACAAATTTGTCATGTTCATCATACAACAAATCCTCTTGCTTTTCTAAAAGCCTATCCTTTTCGTTCAAGGCATCAATCAATTCATTGATTTTATCAATTTTATTTCTATCCAATCCCTTGAACAAGCTAGAGTAATCTATCTCATCATCATCACTAGACTCATCTTCACTTGAAGAAGCATAAGTACTAGTATGGGTGCTTACTTTCTTTTCTCTTGCCATGAGGCAAGCGTGACGCTCATTGGGGAAGAGGGATGACTTGTTGAAGGCGGTGGCGGCGAGTCCTTCATTGTCGGAGTCGGAGGAGGAGCAACCCGAATCCCACTCCTTTCCGATATGTGCCTCGCCCTTGGCCTTCTTGTAATGCTTCTTCTTCTCTCTTTGTTCCCCTTTTCCTGGTCACTTTCATTATCGGGACAGTTAGCAATAAAATGACCAAGCTTACTGCATTTGAAGCATGAGCGCTTCCCTTGGCTTTGGTCTTGCTTGGTTGTCCCTTGTGACCTTTAAGCACCGTCTTGAATCTTTTGATGATGAGAGCCATCTCTTCATCATTAAGTCCGGCCGCCTCAATCTGTGCCACCTTGCTAGGTAGCGCCTCCTTGCTTCGTGTTGCCTTGAGAGCAAGGGGTTGCGGCTCGTTGATCGGACCATTCAAGGCGTCGTCCACATACCTCGCCTCCTTGATCATCATTCGCCCGCTAACGAATTTCCCAAGAACTTCTTCGGGCGACATCTTGGTGTACCTGGGATTTTCACGTATATTGTTTACCAAATGAGGATCAAGAACGGTAAATGACCTTAGCATTAGGCGGACGACGTCGTGGTCCGTCCATCGCGTGCTCCCGTAGCTCCTTATCTTGTTGATAAGGGTCTTGAGCCGGTTGTATGTTTGCGTCGGCTCCTCGCCCCTTATCATCGCGAACCGTCCAAGCTCTCCCTCCACCAACTCCATCTTGGTGAGCAAGGTGACGTCGTTCCCCTCATGAGAAATCTTGAGGGTGTCCCAGATCTGCTTGGCGTTATCCAAGCCGCTTACTTTATGGTATTCATCCCTGCACAAAGAAGCTAGAAGAACAGTAGTAGCTTGTGCATTCTTATGAATTTGTTCATTAATGAACATGGGACTATCCGAACTATCAAAGTGCATTCCACTCTCTACAATCTCCCATATACTAGGATGGAGAGAGAATAGGTGACTACGCATTTTGTGGCTCCAAAATCCGTAGTCCTCTCCATCAAAGTGTGGGGGCTTGCGAGTGGAATGGAGAGCAAATGTGAATTTGAACTTTGCGGAATACGAGAGTAGTCAAAAGAAAAGTTCGATTTAACCGGTTTCCTTCTCTCGTAGTCGTTGTGGTCATCGTCCTTTTGGGAAGAAGTAGATTCATCGCTGTCGTCGTAGTAGACGATTTCCTTGATGCGCCTTGTCTTCTTCTTCTTCCCTTCCTTCCGTCTATGACCCGAGCCGGAGTCGGTAGGCTTGTCGTCCTTCGGCTCGTTGACGAAGGATTCCTTCTCTTTGTCGTTGATCACTATACCCTTCCCCTTAGGATCCATCTCTTCGGGCGGTTAGTCCCTTTGTGAAGAGAACGGCTCTGATACCAATTGAGAGCACCTAGAGGGGGGGTGAATAGGTGATCCTGTGAAACTTAAAACTTAAGCCACAAAACTTGGTTAAGTGTTAGCACAATAATTGCCAAGTGGCTAGAGAGGAGTCTCAACAAAACACAATACCACAAGAGATCAAACACAGAGATGACACGGTGGTTTATCCCGTGGTTCGGCCAAGACCAACGCTTGCCTACTCCACGTTGTGGCGTCCCAACGGACGAGGGTTGCAATCAACCCCTCTCAAGCGGTCCAAAGACTCACTTGAATACCACGGTGTTTTGTTTCTTTCTTTATCCCGTTTGCAAGGAATCTCCACAAATTGGAGTCTCTTGCCCTTACAAGTATATGATCACAAAGAAGCACAGAGTAAGGGGGGAAGCAACACACACAAATCCATAGCGAAATGCGCACACACACGGCCAAGAATCGAGCTCGAATGACTATCTCAAAGTTCTCACTAGAACGGAGCTCGAATCACTTAGAATCACAAACGAATGCGCAAAGAACGAGTGTGGATGATCAAGAATGCTCTAAGGTTGCTTGGGTGACTCCTCCATGCGCCTAGGGGTCCCTTTTATAGCCCCAAGGCAGCTAGGAGCCGTTGAGAGCAAATCTGGAAGGCTATCCTTGCCTTCTGTCGTCGGGTGCACCGGACAGTCCGGTGCACACCGGACACTGTCCGGTGCCCGATTTCTTTCCTTAAACAGCGCTGCCGACCGTTGCCGACCGTTGCAGATCTGGGAGCCGTTGGCGCACCGGACATGTCGGTGCACACCGGACAGTCCGGTGCCCCCTTCCGACCGTTGGCTCGGCCACGTGTCTCGCGCAGATTGCGCGGCCGACCGTTGGGACCGTCCGACCGTTGGCTCACCGGACAGTCCGGTGCACACCAGACAGTCCGGTGAATTTTAGCCGTACGCCGTCGGCGAATTCCCGAGAGCGGCCACTTCGCGCCGAGTCAGCCTGGCGCACCGGACACTGTCCGGTGCACACCGGACAGTCGGTGTGCCAGACCGAGCTGAGTCTTGGCTGTACACAGCCAAGTCTTTTTCTCCTCTTTTCTTTTCTTCTTCTTTCTGTTTCTAACACTTAGACAAGTATATTAGTACACAAAACCAATGTACTAAGGCTTAGAAACATACCTTTACTTCATGATTTGCACCTTGTTCATCCATGGACATAAAATCACATTTAAGCACTTGTGTTGGCACTCAATCACCAAAAACTTAGAAATGGCCCAAGAGCACATTTCCCTTTCAGGAGCAGCAAGCCGCTGTCGATGCGGCACAGCAGGACGATGGTGATGCGGCGCAGCAGGACGACGACGATGACGCCGCTCAGCAGGACGTCTCAGGTTCTGGCTCCTCAGGTTCGAGGAGTATCTACCTGCGAGGTCCCGCGAGCCTCCCTAAGCGACCCATACTTCGTGATAGACGTCCGCTGATACGACCCGATGGAGAGAGGTAGGTAACTTTAGATGTTGTTGCTGCTTTTTCATATTATATGTTCAAATTAATAATAGAAACTAATACTTCATCTTAATCACTTGGATAGGTCTTGGATGGTTTTGGAGACTGCAGGGGGTCACGGCCGCAACCCCAATGGCATCCTCGGCCTTCTATGCCGGGAACACTTCCCTGGACTTGTCGAGTACGCCGGAGTGACGAGCCCAGCATACACCTTCGACCACTACGTCGTCGCCCCCGATGCAGTAGATCGGGACGGCAGACAATTCAACAACAAGGCGGAGCGGGTGAAGCAAGAGCTATGGGTAAGTCTTCCTCGCACTATTGTTTAATAAGTCGCATTTGTTGCATATTCTTGAAATAATGTATGGATACATCGTCTTTGTATGTAGGATTTCTTCAGGTGCGATGCTGGATACGAGGCCAGGGCGGATGTGGTGTCTACGACGTGTTGTAAGAAGCTCGTCGTGGACATGCACTACGAGGCGCGCATCCAGGCCATCGTCACTTACCACGGCTCCGTCCTTGGGGAGAAGGTGAACAAGAAGGACGCCCGAACCATGTCGTTGACTCCGGACCAGTACTTGCAGGTAAATACAAAACTTTATTATTGGTACTAAATATGCTTATTTTTATCTTCTGATATGCGGTGTACTTATATTTTTTAGATGATTCCTCATTGGTGCGCCGCGCATCCTGAGTGCTGGGAGCAGATGGTGCAGAGGTGGTGCTCGGCTGAGTGGGATGAGGCGCACAACGCTAGCCGGGAACGGCGTTTGCTGATGCAAGGTCCCTCCCACCATCAAGGCAGCCGCAGCCTGGGCAAATACGCGGAAGCATGGGTACGCGCTCTTTTTTATTTAGGTATATAACTTTCGATTGGACATGATTTCTAACCATCTCGTTGGTTTTCTCGCAGTCGGCGGCACATGGTGGCGTGCCTTGCTCCATGTTCTCGGCATATGCCATGGCCCACAAGGGGAAGGCGACGTCCGATGTCACCTACAACCCGGATGACGAGCCCGAGGCGTACACCAACCCCGCCATCCACAGCCGACTCAGTGAGTACACCGCCATGGCCAAGGAGGTCCATGGGCCAGATTACGATCCGAGGACCGAGGACATCGACGGAGATGTCCTCATGAGGGTCGGAGGAGGCAAGAGGCATGGGCGGTACTGGATTGCCAACGGGGCAATCGACTC